>CM060987.1:92381332-92781332 GCA_030765065.1 Deroplatys truncata
CATGACCGGCTACCGTTGAGGAACAAACTTTGTTACCTCCTTTCTCTCCCCCTACCTAAAGAACAACCGCCATCCTGTAACCCCCATATCCCGTCACTACGTGGTAAAGCCCTAATTAGGGAAGGTACACGCCTAAGCACACCATCGGGTTGCCCTCAACCTGCCATCTGACGCACAGCACAGCACAGCAGCAGCGTTATTGTTCTTATATTTACTTGCCTCAAGACCTCATACAAAGAGATTTTCACCTTTGCATTGCTTTTGTGAGTGGTTACGTAATGCTATTACAGAGAATGGTTCATTCTTGGCAAACATGTTATTTTCAGATGAAGCAATGTTCTCAAACACTGGATAGTTAATAAGCAGTGGTGGCCACAAAAAAAAAAAAACAACAACAAAAAATCTTTAGTCAAGATTATTCCCTATCCTCCCCAGAGTCTGGAAATATGAATAGGAGTGTGAATGTGAGATCTAATGTATAAAACCCAAAGAAAAACCAGAAATCCAATGACAGCTGTACATGAGTTAACACCATTGCCTGATTAGGCAATATGTTCCAAAGGTAAAAGGCCACTGATGACCATTCCAGTTAAAGATGGGATATAAATGCCAAAAAAAAAAAAGAAAGTGAAAACAAATCCTTCAGATATGTTTGCCAACTTTGTACAGTAGCATCGAATGTATTAGGCAAGCTTGTTAATGATCTATATATTTTGCAATACACTGTATCAAACAAAATGTATAGGGTATCAGAAATAAACATTTATAACAACGGCACTCTTCTTAAACACTGGTGTAAAGAGCACAATAAGAAGAGAGAGAAGTGGTAATTTTAGCTATCTTGTGCCCCTATATGCATGAGAAACAAAATGTAACAGCGACTCTGAAAATCTCTCTCTGACACAAACGCACGCACAGACACATATCAATTGTGCAATTCTTCACTGCGCATAGGGTATAACATGAGTGCCATTATTATGCAAAATAACCGAGTGTGCATAAATCCGAATTTGTAATATTTTAGGAAGTGAATTTAATCAAAACACCAACGTTTAAAACTAAAAACAATGTACTCACCAAATGCATCAACTCCATGACCTTTGATAAGACACCTTCAAAAGGATTAATAGGACAGTATTGAAAGTTCATTCATTGTTCCTTCTAGTTGGCAAATAAATCTATACTTTATGTTGAAATTTTCAATTTTGCACACAAATGACTTTTCACAGGATAGCATCCCTAAGGCACTCAGTCTTGCTTCTTTCATAGTGTTTTGTAGAAATGTTTTAATCTTTTTGAGCATTGAAAAGCTCCACTCAGCTTCTGATGTCAAGATATGCATCATGATATAACAATTTCAAAATTTTAACAGTCTCTTCAAACATATCACAAAGCTCATCTTCTAAAATCAGCAAACGAAATGGAACTGCATTGGAAACTGCTCTCAGCTCAGGCCTAGCATAGAAGACTTGAAGTTCTCCCTTCAACTTTCTTTTTTTAGAAATGAATGTGTGTCCGTAATCTTAAGCTATTTGTCTGGAAAATTTGTTATGTGTTTGTTAAACTGATTTACATCAAATAAGTTGGTTGCAGTGAGATGTCCAGTAAACTGAAAACGTGCTTTTATTTCAGAAAGGATGACACCACACACCTCCAAAGCCTCCTAATGTTACAACAGCACAGTAGCTACAAACTCTGTCTCCCTCCATCCACCCACATACATATGTCCTGAGCAGAGTGCAGTAACAGGGACAGTGAGGTAGTATACCATCAACATGCTGCTTACTACATGCAGATTCCAGGACCTTGGTCAACACTATTTCTGTAAAGTGGCATCTCAATTTGTACCATGGACCCAAGTACATCTCTGCCTCACAGCAGGAGAAAAAAATCCCCAAGCTGGTACTGAAAACCGAATCTGAGTCCCTTTGCACCACAGGCAACACCACTTTGTGGATGGCTAATAATAATGATAATGATGATAATATATGTCCAAAAATTCAATACATTTTAACACAGAATTACTTCAGTGACAGAGCAATGTTCTCAGCGAATACAACTAATTATAAAGGATGTAACTAAAGGATGCCCACAGGGATCTTAGAGCAGGCCTGGGTTCTGGAACGTATGTACAATTCACTGCTGAACCATAACTTCTCAAACCACTCGCATGTTATCACATTTGCTGATGATCTAATACTTCTTTCAATGGGAGACAGTGACATTGAGGTAAAAAATTATGCCAATACCGACATCAGGAAAATAGAAGAATGGGCTAAAAACAGCAAAATCACATTCAATAAATCTAAGTCTGCAGCAATGTTAATCTCAAGGAAACAGATGTCTATGAACTAGAATATCAATATATATGTAAACTATGAACTAGAATATCAATATATATGTAAACTATGAACAAATAAGTCAGTCCAAGAAATAAAGTACTTAGGAATACACTTCAACTGCAAACTACATTTTGATAAACACATTGAGATAACAACAAGCAAAGTAATGAGCCTCATAAACATGTTAAGAGCAGCAAGAATGCACTGGGGACTAGGACATACAGCATTAAGAACTATATATAATGGAGCAATCTTGCCATATTAACATATGGAGCCCCAATATGGGAGGACACACTAAGAAAGCAGAAAAGCTTAAATAAACTAAAGAGAATACAGAGAATTATAAATGTCACAATAGCAAAAGTGTATAAAACACTACCATATGAAGAATCTTGTGTCATAGCTGGTGTCAAACAATGGCTATCAATACAGTTCAGATATACAGGGCAATATGCAGTCTCGCCGATGACCTCACAGACATCGATGCACCACTGAGTAAGGAGGAGTGGCCGCATCCAGCAGAAAGAATCACTGTGGATGAGGTTGCATCAAATAACTACAAAATAGAAATATTCACAGATGGCAGTAAACTCCAGGATATGGTAGAGGCTGTTGTAGTCATCTTACAGAATGGACAAATACTGCACACACTAAAGGCCAAGCTTCCAACCACTGCTCAAACAATCAAGCTGAACAGATCAGAATTCTTAAAGCCCTAGAAGCCATACCATCCATTGACCAAATCAGCTCTGAAGATAGACTAATTGCAGTTTATATAAATAGTCAAGTTACTCTTGACCTACTCAAAAACAACTTTAAGAAGGGGTACATAATATCCGAAATAAGACATACAATAGGAAAATTTCAGGAACAAAACTGGATAAAAGCCCACATTAGAAATCACTGTAATGAAATGGCAGATAAATTGGCAAAGGAAGCTGCAACAGGAACCAGTGGAAACATCAAGTACACAAAGAAACCTAAATCCTCAGTTATCACCCAGATAAGAGGAGGAGGAACTACCAAATGGCAGAATGAGTGGAACAACAAAGCTGAAGGAGCCACCTGCAAGAAGTTCTTCGAATAGGAATCATAAAAAACTCAACCTGCCCATGTCAAAAAGCAATGCAGACTATGGTCTATCTCCTGTACAATTTTGAAATGCAGCAATATGCAAGAAACATCTTGAAGGAAGAAATCCACCAAGATGGAGAAACATGGCCAGTACCACAGGAAGACTTTTATGTAAAGTATTTAAGGCATTTTAAGAAATATGTAAGAACAATAATATATGATAAAGCCTAAACAGCAAGTGAGCAAGTTACTAATATATACAAAATTGTGTGAAATGTACAAAATTTTATAATAATGGATATATACAATTTAAATAGGTTATGTGATGCATGTAATATTACCATGATAATGGGGTAGCTGACAAAGGAAAGAATAAAGACGTAAATAATAATAATAATAATAATAATAATAATAATAATAATAATAATAATAATAATA
The DNA here is from genome assembly GCA_030765065.1 of Deroplatys truncata. Classification (NCBI taxonomy): domain Eukaryota; kingdom Metazoa; phylum Arthropoda; class Insecta; order Mantodea; family Mantidae; genus Deroplatys; species Deroplatys truncata. The sequence goes on from CM060987.1 coordinate 92,385,187, forward strand.
TACTGTACCACCTGCCCAGGGCAGGTGGTACAGTATAACGTATTCTCAGGTTCAGTTCAGACTGGCCCATGCAGATCTCTACCTGAAAACCCCAAATAGATGAGAATTGTGCCTCTCCAGCATTTTAAGTCACTGAATGTTTGGGTGGAATTCTTGATAACCTGTCATTAGTTCTTACTTCTTTGAAATCACAATTACTGCTGAATCATATTGCCAAGTTGTTAACCATGAATTACCTTCTCTGTTGGAAAACATTCCCTTCAATGTGAGAAGAGAAATGTATCAGCAGGATGGAGCATCACCATTTTTTGCAATATTTACATGTGAATTGTTAATGAAAAAGTTGGTGATAGGTGGATTGGACACACTGGATCTGCTGAATGACCACCTCTCTCACCTAAAATAACACCCTGCACTACTTTTTGTAGAGATACTTATATAAAACAAAAAAGTCATGTTTACATCACCTAAGAGGATATAAAAGTTGAATACATGAAGTTTTTCGCACTGTTAGCCTCTTTATGTTGTTAAATGCTATAGAAAACCTTTCCAAAAGAATCACTATGAGTTTAGATGTAAGATAGACATTTGATAAAGTAATGTTATATAAACACCAGATTAGTTATTCATTTTGTACGCTTTTCTTCTATTATATATTTCAATGCTAAGTGGTTAGAATGCTTGTCCCTCACCATGGTGATATGGGTTCGATCCCAGGGACCCACATGTGGGATTTGTGGCGGATAAAGCAGTGTCTGAGCAGCTTTTCTCTGGGTTCCCCCGCTATTCATGCCACCAACTGCTCCATCATCACCTTTCCTTTCACCCATTTCACCACCATTTTATATCATCTACTTCCTCACTCTCATACCAGCATTGGACTGATCTCATCCTGGATATCCTATTTCATCCAAAGTGTTGGCTCCTTGACAGGCCTCTGACCCCAGGCACCCGCTTGTAAGTCCTACATATGAGGAGGGTAAACAGTGAAAGAAGAAGAAGAATATACTTCAATAAAAACACTTAATACTGTTCCGCAATTCATTTCAGAAAAAAAAATTAAATAAAAATAAAAACATTTTATCATAGTTCCATTTAAAATTCCGAAGTTGAACTCCTGGTGCCCGATAAGGGGCCCAGAGAAATAATGCCCATATCACTTTGGAAGGTTCTTCATTAACAATATTTATAAGACAAAGCATTTGGTTTTTTGTATTCATTTAAGAGATATTCGCTTGCACCACTTTATAAATCAGAGACAGATTATATCTGTTTTGAGTTTAAAGTTGTTGAAATTTACATTTATGAAAACTACTTATTTCTTTTTAGTCCCAATAGGTTGCTGGGCATTGCATTCCCTTCTTTTAGCTTCATTTTCAATTAATTTGTGAATTTCCTCAAAATGTATTTTAATGAAAGAAAAAATGTTTCTTAATCTCTGAATTGACACACTTACTGGTTAAGGCGAACTTTGAACTTTCCTTTGCTATTTCTCTTTATTTAAAAAGTTTAATTTCACGTTTCTTATTTTGACAACCTAGCAAACCCATTGAAAGTAATTGTTCATCATCAGTTTGGAATACTTAATTCAAACGCAGTGCAACATCTGCTGCAATTACTCTAATGTTACCACTCTGCAGTGCTAATATAAGACTTATCCCTCTTTGAGTACAAGCAGTTTCTTGCTTCCACTCTGATGTGTTGTGCTATCTTCAATATGTGACCAACTTAAGGCAGTTACAATTAACAACACTAATCAGCAGGAAAAGAAGTAACTAAAAATAGCTTCTCAGTTCTATTCAAACATGTAAGATTACTTACGAGTGTTACCATGATATTATTAAAATTCATAATATGCGAATAATTATGATAGAACTTTGTCTATTCTATTATAATCCAAAACACCAGAGTAATGTGTAGCACATGGTGAACAGTTAATATTTACAGACTGGCTTGATATGTACAAAATTGCCCAATTTAGGAATTTTGGTACTAAGTCTTGTCTTAAAAAAATTAATGAATATACAGCTATAAAAATCATTATTACAGCTTGCACCTTAAAGCACCGCTGCTATCTTAACTGTAATCTTCTGAACACTTTTTTTTTTCCCTAACAGCTAAAACTATAACAAACCCTACACACGTTACAGTTTTTTCTTTTTGCTTGCCTTATGAGAGAAGGCAAATGTACCCATAAAATACAGTTGGCTTTTCCTTGCAAAACATAATAAAAGGTAAAAAGTAAAATACCAAGTACATTTCTGATTACCCGACTTCTATGCAGTACTATAATCACTTTCACTATTTGTGTCTGTTTGGGAAAGTCAACCTTTCTCATTTCCTTAATGTGTATTATAATTTTGGAGATCATAAGATACTTTATAAAAATCTCCAACAAATGATGCACCGAACTTACACGCTTTAAAATCTTTACTTATAAACACTTGTGTAAATGATAGCAATAGCGCCTCTCTATGAAGCTGCACAATCTTTCTTACCTATTCTTTTACTCCATATTTTTATATTCTCATTCCATTATCAGTGATTATCACATTTCACTGTATTATTGCAAAATCTGTAGCATACAGCAGCTGCTGCACCAATTTGATTGTTCTCAACTTTAGTGCTATGTATCCTCAGAATTATAATGAACATTTATTGGGTCCACTCCATCATTTGCAGGATCCCCACTATTTTCACCAGGGATTGGTTGATACTGTGAAGTCCTGAAACAAGGAATAACACTAGACATTAGAGCACCTTGTATGTATTAGACAGAAAACTTATCAATAAAAATAATAATAATATAAAATCTTATGAAGTTAACAACGGCAGCTTAAATATTTACATGTAATGAATGCAGTATAACCTCACTTATACATTTTCAGAGGGAGATAGCTAAAATAATGTATAAATGAGAAAACATTTGTGAATTTTCTTATGGAAATGAAACTGTTTTATTAGACTATTACTCAAACTAATTATGTATTACTTAATATAAGAAAACAATAAATGAAAAACACCTAAATAAGACTAAATAAGAAACACAGAACATTATTTAGAATACTTACATGCATGCCATGTAAGTACTGAATACTGTTATTCATGATTCAAACTAAAAAAAATGTAAAGTACTGGTGCTTTACATTGGTTTAAAAAAAAACTATAAATTTTTCTTTGCTTCTTTGATTTTTCCACATAGTCATACACTAGTCAATTATGTTACTAATTAAGAAATTCTGTCATTATTTAGGCTTTGCAATGACAGATATTGTACTGTAATTTTTGGGATTTCTGAATTGCCTCGTGCACATTGGCATTACTTTCATTATTTAGGCCTACTTCTTCATCACTGTCATCAATAATATCATCAGCTATAACCTGAGTAAGAATGACATTGCCCAACTATATTGTTAACACATGCACAGCAATAATGTGTTCTGAAAATATTGATGTCTTGTCCAACATGCCTATTGTTTTGTGCTGCAACAGTAAGGTCAGAGTATACTAAAACCATGCATCATATATCTTAACACAACATATAAATGAGCAAGTAAATTAATACATTTTGTACATGGGGACCAGAAAAATGTGGCATCACACATTATGTTTTCTCATACAAATTAATGAGAAAATGTATAATTAAGCTAAATAGTAATGGACAAAGTTTGGCACCTCAAAAATTTAATGTACAGCATGATTTTTTTGACCTAACCCTGCAAAAACACAAATGAGAAGGTTGGAAAGGGGAGGGGAGGGAAGAAAAGACCAGCAGTATTCCCCTAGTGCTGTGCAACAGGAATGCCTAAGGTGCATGGCCATTCTCTTACAACTCATCCAAAACCCCTCCCGGGAGATAATGGCTCATCCAGCTACTGTATATCCAACCAGGTAGAGCCAGGAGGAAAAAATCATACTGCACATCTGCAAAAAATATAGAAGTGAGGTTCAAAGTACTAGTCAGCCACAATATGAATGCATTTGGTGGGAAGAGGAACTAAACAGTTGCAAAACAGATGGGCGGGGCATTGGAAGGACAGTCAGGTATAGAAAACATCCACAGTTCTAAGTTGCATTTACTAATAAGGCTGAGGCCTGCAAACTGTTTTCACTGTGTGACTACACATCCCCCTATACTCCTTTCTGATCCCTAGCCTTGATGATGTTGGGCAGTGTCAACAGAAACACTGACGCCCTTCTCCAAGCACATTCATAACATGGTCTACTAGTAGTAACAAAAATGTTTCTGGTTTTGTTTGAGTGAATAATAGATACTAACATGTACAATGGATTACTTTGAAGCCAAAATTTACATTTTTAAAATGTTTTGTATGTGTGCATGTGTATGTAATATGTAATAAAAAATTGTCATACTGATTATGAAATTTGGTATATAACATACCTCAGGTTACATTAGAAAACAGGCTATATGGTATCTTAATTTTCCTCAAAGGAGGCTACCTAATGGGAGGTAGAAAAAGCCCATGTCGAATTATGTAGCATTGCATGCTTGTACCATGTTACAATTGTTAGATTAATATTTCCAGCTATTTTACTGATCTTTGCTTCAAACACATTACTCCAAAGTGGAGTACAGTGGATTCTTTTCCAATAATAAATCAAATTTGGTCCAAGAGCTTTTCAAATGTCCTTGGAACTTCAGATGATCTTCTGTCAGATCTTCTACATACTGGAATGTTCTTGTAGTTTTCCTGGAAAACTGTCTTCATAAAATATTTGAAGATTCCGGTTCATTGCTAAGAATCTGATCCAAAATGGGTTTGCCATAAAGACACAGAATAACACACAAAATTCTTAACAGAAAAGATAAATTAAATCAGAATATAAAAGGTATACAATAGTGGTTCCTCACTGAAATAATTTATAAATTTAATATAACTTAAGTATGAAAATGCATGCAGTAAGTAGGAGTAGATTGAAGAACTACTAATACCATATAAATGGTTTTTAAGAATGGAAACTGAATGTTTTATAATGCAGACTTTATCAATTTTATATAAGTCTTTCCATTTAACAAAAAATTCTGAAATGGTATCACATGATACGAAAAACAAAAGCCCAGTTTTCTTCTTACCATTGTAAGTAATTGTGATAGAAGTATTGCATTTTACCCAAACATTCAATGTTGAGATTTCACCAAAAGTACATGCTTTGAGGCTCCCTGAAGAAATAAATAAAAGCATTTTTGAAAAAGATCCATGTGTATGTGTGTGAACAGCATAAGTCTAAAATAAAATGTTGGATAAATACCAAACTTGGTATTTAAGTTCAGTATCTTGCACAGATGCACACGAAGATTTTCAAGAAAATCCCCCATCCCAAACATACAAAAGTTTTGATATATTTTATTTTAAAAAAATGGCTTTAATAGTTTTCATTAAAATACTGTATATTTAATCTTTTCCAGGTCAACTTATTTTCAGTGAAACCTATAGTATATGGTGGATACTTTTACCCTAGAGCTTAGTTTAATCTCGAATTTGTAGCCCACCAATGAAGATCATTAGCCAGGATTTCGAATCCTTGCTTAGGTATTACCAAGTGGTAAAGGAGGTGGTGGACTCGTGTAAAATAAATGGTGATTTGCATGTGAGAGTGTTGTTAGTACTGTAATGAAGATGTGTTTTGAATTTACGTTAATAAAAACAACGGAGTGCCAATTTTTATTTTAGGCTATGCTAATATCAAATTTAAAGAAGTATACATCATAAAGCTAGAGAATTATTTAAAGTTAGCCCTTGCAAGTCAACACTTTTTATCTAACTTCCGACAACAAATGTACATAATGATACCATATGGCAGCATTGGGCTGGAAAGGATTGAGATTTTTAGATGACAAATGAAATGTGTATCTTGTACTTTCTGGGGACAGTCTATGAAGTCCTCTTCATGGAAGAAATTTTGTATAATGGGTAAACCACATAAGATAGACAAAAGCTGGGTAAAAATTTGCACTTCACCTATTTGTATTTATTTTTATAGAGATTATAAGAAGAAAGCCAAGAGAAACCTAGAAGACGATTATTCAAAGTGTCAGATAGCTAAGGAGTTAGGAATTACTACACTGCAGCTATTAAAGAAGGTAAAACTTCATATTAACTTATCCCTAAGCATGTTCATAAAAATATCACATAAGTAATTTTACTTTTCACTGAGAGGACACTCAATTAACTGTTGTAATGATTTTTGTTTCTGGAACTTTGGTGTTAAGAAGCTTGGTAGATTCAAATCACATTTACACCACAGCAGGGGCAAGAATTAGCCAAGCATTGCCTACCTCTACCCTTCCAGATCTTAGAAGAGGCTCCAGTTTCAGAGTAAAATAAGATAGCTCATAGATTCAATAAGCTGGAAGGAAAAGGGGGCCATGAGTTTTATGAAAAACACCAGTTGTCATTGAGAACCACTGAAAAAACCAGTCTTGCAAGCATAATGGGTTTTAATAAACACCAAACCAAATTAGTGTTTATTTTAAGAATTTGGTTGTACTGCTAACAAAGTACATGTTCCCTCCCAATAGGATTTTTAATGGACACTGGCAAAAAAACGGTGGGTAAAATTAGTTCAGCTGAAAGAGGCCAACTAGTTACAGCAATATGTGCAATGAGCAGGAAATTTTATTCCTCCAGGCTTAATTCTCAAAAGAAAAAGGTCAAAATATGAACTTATGAATGGGGCACTTCCAAGTTCTGCAATGTCCATGTCAGGCACAGGGTATGCAAACTGCATCATTTTTTCTGATTAGCTGAAGCACTTCCAGACTCATGTTGCAACAGAGAACAGTCCAGTACTTCTAATCCTAGATAATCCATATGGCCCATCTATCTTTAGATGCTGTCTGCTTTTGCTGCCAGAAGAATATCCACTTGCTATCCATTCCACCTCGCAGCAGTCATAAAACTCAGCCAATGGACAGAGGTTTCTTCAAATCTTTGAAAATGCAATCTTCAGAAGCTTGCAACAACTGGCTTATAAGTAACCCTAGAAGAGCTGTTTCACGGTTCCAGATGGCTGAGCTATAAGGCAGTATTTTTAACACTTAAATGATTTTATGAAATTATATAAATATAAATTCAATTGCCTTGAAGCAATATGTGTATGTAATAATTTATAAAATGTATGTAACAGTCATTGCATATGCTTATATTATTGTATCCATGTGTAATAATGTTATGTGAATATATTACGTAATTTAATAATGTAGGAGCTGTGAGAATAATAAGTTAAAAGTTGCTAACAATGAGGTAACCTTGAGGCATTAATGAGTTTGAGAGTTTAATAATGCTACTAGTCATTATTGGAGCAACAATAATGTAATTTTAGTGACAGTTTATAAAAAAGCCAATCAACAACCAGAAAAAACTTTAGTCAAATGTAGGTATTCTATTGGATTAGGAATAGCCAATCAGAGACTTGAAATACAGAAATTTACAAGTTTAGACGGTTGAAATCAATTCAGTTGCCTCCAAACAGTGCTCATAACCAGATGCGAGATGTGTCCTCGAGAAATTAATTATGTATTCGTGTGAGACGAAAATAGTATAGGTGTTAAAAAAGTGCAAGTATTAAATAAAAGAATCTCACAGCTCTCTATATCAGTGAAGTACTATTTAATTTGTGTCAAGGATTAATAAAAAGGAGTGAATTAAAACTTAAAATCTGTGTAAGTCTACATTCTTGTCACATCACAACCCTGCCTAAGAGAAATGTGTCTCTAAACATTAATACTGACGCAGCCGAGGCAAACATAAATATTAAATATTTAAAGAAACAGTCAAATTACAAAGTTAATATTTTTAAACTTGGGGCAAAGGCCACCTGAAAGTACATTTGGGACGAAGGCTACCGGAAACTGTTTACTACATGTGTGGTTGCAACTACTACAAGTTCGGCTCCCCAACAGTTGAACTATAATACAACTCCTTCATACTGCTACTTCAAATTAGCTTTTCATACGTACACTATGTGATCAAAATTATCCGGACGCCCCACAAACATACGTTTTTAACTTAGTTGCATTGTGCTGCCACCTATTCCCGGTACTCATTATCCGCGACCTCAGTAGTCATTAGACATCGTGAAACAGCAGAATGGGACACTCCGTGGAACTCACGGACTTCCAACGTGGTCAGGTGATTGAGTGTCACTTGTGTCAGAAGTCTGTACGCGAGATTTCCACACCCCTAAACATCCCTAGGTCCACTGTTTCTGATGTGATAGTGAAGTGGAAACGTGAAGGGACATGTACAGCACAAAAGCGTACAGGACGACCTCGTCTCAACCGAGACCGCCGACATTTGAAGAGGGTCGTAAAGAATAATAGGCAGACATCTATCCAGACCATCACACAGGAATTCCAAACTGCATCAGGATCCACTCCAAGTACTATGACAGTTAGGCGTGAGGTGAGAAACCTTGGATTTCATGGTTGAGCGGCTGCTCATAAGCCACACATTGTGCAGGAAAATGCCAAACGATGCCTCGCTTGGTGTAAGGAGCGTCAACATTACACGATTGAACATTGGCAAAACGTTGTGTGGAGTGACGAATCACGGTATACATTATGGCGATCCGATGGCAGGGGTGGGTATGGCGAATGCCCGGTGAACATCATCTGTCAGCGTGTGTAGTGCCAACAGTTAAATTCAGAGGTGGTGGTGTTATGGCGTGGTCGTGTTTTTCCTGGAGGGGACTTGCACCGCTTGTTGTTTTGCATGGCATGATCACAACACAGACCTACATTAATATTTTAAGCACCTTCTTGCTTCTCACTGTTGAAGAGCAATTCGGGGATGGCGATTGCATCTTTCAACACGATCGAGCACCTGTTCATACTGCACGGGCTGTGGCGGAGTGGTTACACGACAATAACATCCCTGTAATGGACTGGCCTGCACAGATCCCTGACTTGAATCCTATAGAACACCTTTGGGATGTTTTGGAACGCCTACTTCGTGCCAGGTCTCACCGACCTACATTGATACCTCTCCTCGGTTCCGCACTCCATGAAGAATGGGCTGCCATTCCCCAAGAGCCTGCGAGAGTGAACGCTGTCATCAAGGCTGAGGATGGGCCAACACCATATTGACTTCCAACATTACCAATGGAGGGCACCACGAACTTGTATGTCATTTTCAGCAAGGTGTCCAGATACTTTTGATCACGTAGTGTAGCAGCAACTACCTACTTCAAATTGACGTCCAAAGCGTGGTGCAAATAACGTAACAAACCAACTTCTTCAAATTGGTGCCCAAAACGTGGAGCTAATAAACAATTTCTTCAGCTATTGGCACTGTTTATTTGAGCACAACTGTTAATGCCTTTAGTAAGTGTGGAATTGCTCCTTTGAACCCAGAAATATTTATGAAAGATATTTTGTTCTATCTGTTATTACAGATATGAATTTGAACATCAATGCTCAACTCTGCAACCTGTCACAACCATCCTCCAGCAACAGTCACCTTTCTTCTTCCAGTAAACATTGCCATTTTTCCAACAATCCATAGATGTCTTGCAGTAAATATGACCAGAACTTAACCACACTCCTTGTTGCTTTTTTGTCTTCTTCCACTGATGCATCTTCCATGGCCTCAGATTCTCTAACAATATCCTCAAGGAAGACCGTCATTTAGGTGTCTCCAGCTGAAATTAGGCCACTTACCAAAAGAAAGGAGTCACAACAAAGGAAAATCAAAGGACAGAATCTGAAATAATAATTAAAGGCTCAGTGTTTAAGGCTGTTTTGGAGGCTAAGAATGAGGAGATGAAGAAAATAAACAGCAAAGAAAGGTATTTTCATTGATTATATGAAAGCTGCACCTCCTAGACCTGCTTAGCAGAAGATAGGGTTCTACTCATTTGATTACAGCCAGACTTCAAAAGTAAGAAAGTTGTGAAAAACACTAGAAAAAAAATCTTCTGTCCAGGTTATGAAATACAATACAGTGAGCCACCAAATGAAGACTGGATAATCCACCAAACATGCAAAGAATGGTAGCATGAAGCACATTCAAATTATGAGGGTACTTATTCTTTTGTGTGTGACTACTGCAATTAGTTTACCATTAATAAATAATTTCAGGAATCAAACTCTATATGTACATATTTTTAAACATATAAATATATGTGCAAACTTTTACCCCTTAAGTTGGGTAAAAGTTTCCAAGAGTAGCGCCCTATAAGATGCCCTTTTTGGAGTGTAAATGTGAGTAACTGATTTCATTGCCAATGCTAACTGGAAAGAAATTTTTGTATTTCTAAATGCAAAAAGTTCGTTAATTTATCAGAAATGCAGAAAAGGTAGGAGCAACCTTAAATGCAAATTTTTGCCCCACTCTGCTAGACTAAAAAACAAAAAAAAATGTTGATCTCTAAAACACACAGTTTGTTTCAAATAACTTTTTTTTGTGACATCAGCAATTTCCAAAATCTCCATTATTATCAATTTGAATTTTTCAATATTTAAGTTATTTTTTTTGCTGTTGCTATTCATTGTATGGAATTTAAAGGCCTTGTACCTAAGACGAAATGTGTAATGACATTATTTATGTAAATATTTATCTCAATTAACTTAAAGCAGATAGAAGAATAAACTTTTGCAAGAATAGTTTGTAGAAGCTAATTAAAATAAATGTTAGTGTGTGAGAATGTCATGTGAATGTAACACGTCAGATTTTTTTTCATCTACTTCATTTTAGTCCAGATAAATGTTTGTAGAAATTGTTTCATTACACACTCCATTGTAGGTACAAGGTGGATACAGGAGGCCGAAGTGAGTCAAATTTTTAAAAAATGGATTACTTTCAAATTCTACTCTTTGCATGACCACGAGAAACAAACAAATCAAACTTATCACTTCAAAAGAGTATAAGGTAGCCTATTTGAAAATTAAAATGATTAAAAATGAATTCTCAGAAATGGTTAATGCCAGAAAAAATTAGACATAAATTGTGTTTTAGAAAGATCTACTTTTTTTGTAGAAGCTTTTGTCTATCTCTTATGAGTTAACAGTTATGCAAAACCATACAACTGTATGCTGTATACTCTTCTAAAATGAAGAGAACTTCACAGGCTATTTGCAGAAAATTCAGATATACATTTTATTTGTCATGTCATTGTCATGGAAATAGGTACTTGAATAAAAATCATTAGAGCCATTTCGGAAAAAATAAAAACTGAAATATTTTTCACATAAAGTGTAGTCTGAAGTGCAGGGAATTGATTGAACATTTTTAAGCACTGGAAGCACTAAACTTAAATACCCAATTTGACATTCATCCAACATTTCATTTTTGGGTCATACACACACACACCCCGCTGATTTTTATTTAGATTTGGTGCACCTCGAAACATGTATTTCTGGTGAACTCTCAGTATCAAATTTTTGGGTGGGATAAAATGCTTCCTCTCTTTACCTACCATAGGCAAGTGGTAGGAAAATAATATCACTGAAGGGAAACACAAAATTAATTATGCAAAATTTTAAAATAAACTCCATCTTTAAAAGCAAATCATTTTAAATTGTAGAAAACATACAATAACATGAAGATTTTAATGATATATAAAAATGTTGCCAAAATGTTATGTAGTATGAAACTTTTAACAGAAAAATTGAATTCTACACACTGCAAGTCCTAAAAGTCATTTTTGCTGTAGCTTGGTTTAGAATTTATAGTTTCATATTTTGTCTATATCTAATTATGTCACATCTGTTTGATCAAAAGTGCATGGACTGATCCAAAATCTCCTTGTTGTAAGCAACGTGTCAGCGCTTCTCAAAGTCTATTAGACAACACTAACACAAGTGATATGAAGTAAGATATCCCAAATCCAATACTTGCAATCCACAATTGTTAAGTGTTTGCAAAATGTTCAATTTGTAGGCAGAAAAAGCCATTATGCTATAATGGGAGAAAAGCTGCTGTTGCTGATTGTGGATGATTCTGCCTTATCCTTATTTTGGACTGATTTTTAATGTTGCTTTTTCTAATACTCCCATATGGTCAATGATCTTTGGAGAATTTTAGCAAGCAAAGACTGGACTCATTTATTAATTGGAGGGACCCAGCAAGCAAAGTCTGTTGTCTGTTATCTCCTATGGTAGGATGACAATGGAATGAGGGGACCCACAACGTTTACCACAGACTCCAAATAATGTTGGCCCTTAGGCATACTTCACATTCGCTAATCAGAGGTAGAGGCCTGGATAAGGGCAACTTAAAAATGCCACCTCATAGCTAGGAATCAAACCATGGACCCTCACTACAACAAGTGTGCACAAAACCATCGAGCTACCTGGCATCCTAACTTTAATATAATTTTCAGATTAGTTACATTTTAGTTTACACAATATTATATTAAAGCTTTGTTTATTTTATTTAATTTGAGGGAAAAGCACAAAAACATTAAATCCTTTTTCCACTTACAATGAGGTTGAACATTTTGTTGCTCTTCCTGGAGCAACCTAATGACAAAACCATGGTATTGTCTCCTATAGAAAAGCACAGAGTGAGATGGCTTCACAGCAATGTGTGAGGCTCATATTCGGCAGGTCCAGGGTTTGATTCCCATAGATTGCCCCGACTGACCTTGAGTTTTTTTGTGGCCAGTAGCTGATTGCTGGGGTGGTTTCTCATCCACCATGATTTCCATTCAATCATTTCCCTTTCATTCCATTATCTTCTCATGTTTCAGATGTGCTTCTAGGTTTCATGGTGTATGGTATGCTGAACAGATGGCTGGATGCTTGCTCAAAAAAGAAGAAACCCATGTCCCGTGGACATGGATGATGGATTGTTCATTGCCCTTTCTGGGCAGCTCCAGTAGTAGCACGCATTTTTGAGCTGGGAACTGTTAGGGACTTCCATGCATCTCTGTGGCCTGTAGCCTCCTGTGGTTTCTTCAGTTCATCCCTTCCTCCTGGAAGGTGGTAGCCACAATAAATCTCCCATAGGTCACAGTGCACAAGGCTGTCTCGCTCTATTGTATACATTATTCTATAGTAAAATGTTTAGACTATCAGAAATGGTGTTATGGTCTACTTCTTGAATTAGTTCATACGTTTCTGACATTGTGTACTTGGAAGCAGAAAAACTGGCCCATTCCCCTAGATTGCAGTAGTTTTTATTCCTCTGTAAGGTTTCTACATTTATGTAACAAACACTGGTTACAGCCCATACCTTATCATGTCTATCTATGACTGGCTTGGAACAAATTCCCTAGAAACATACATGAAACAATAAGCAGTGTGAACAGGGGGAAGTGAACAGGTAGACTTGGCTAACCCATGTAAGATAATTAGCAACTTGAATTTGTAGAGGGAGAGGCAACGCTGAAATGCCCAACAGCCACAGTATATCAAATGTTCCTTCTGAAGTAGACATAGAAGCAACATCTAAAATCAATGCCATCATTGAATAATTGTTGCCAAGAGGATATTATTTTGATACATTTGTCAATTTCAGTAATTTGTTATTATTAGGGTGTTGGGACTGCAAAAACTTCAAGATGTTAAACCTGTCCTGCCATCTGGATAAGGGTTCTCCTCTTCTTACTAACCTGAAATTATTTATTATTATTATTGCTACTGCTATGTGGTGACATTGTCATGATGCCTATCAGTGTCCAGGGAATTACATGCTGTTATGTTGACCTGTGCAAAAAGAGCAGCAGCAATGCCATGTTTACAATATGTATCTTGGCCGTCAGATGATAAAAAAATTGTTCCAAGACTACTGCTATCATCCTTGTAATTATTATTTACTAAACAGTACTCAACAACAAGAACAAAGACAGCTCTTTGGCAGTGTTATGTTCTGCTCATCTTTTGGGGTTACATACTGTCAACTGGGGTGAGATTGGTCCTGCAGGATGAGATTGTTCCATTTTGGGTAATTTTAATGATATTTTTCCTGCCTCAATATCAGTGGGAAAATTTGGATTATGGGTTCTCATGTGTTAAAGAACATATATTAGCTACACTGAAACAACTACAGGAGTTTCAAGAAGACTCCACTAGGGGGCAGCAAAATAAAACCAGATTTTGGGGCATACCTTTATTTCTATATGTCCTACTTTACATACTGCAGGGGTGACATTGATCCAGAGCAGAATATGTACCTACAAACAGCGTATTCACAATGTGGACCAAAGTCACCCCAAGTCTGGGTGAGATTGTTCCACATTTTTCAAAATTTTTATTTCAAGATGCAATTGGTACATACTTTGTTTATTTATATGAGGTCATTCTTGCATTAGTTAATAACATATACCTGACCTTTTAAAAGCCTTTCCTCCGATCCTAGTATCAGCTTCCGTATAGAAATATAAAAAACACTGAAAGTGGACCAATCTCACCCCGATTGACAGTATGTTAGTACCAATTTAAGGAGAGAGTCCTATCCTACAAACGTTAAATCTGCTAAATTTATGATATCAGACTGAACCTTTTCCAGAATGTAGATGCATGTTTTCTAGGTTCACTGATTTATTTTATACAATAAGTTCATTTATTGAATTATTTTTAATCTTTGGATTAAAATTTGTCTGCAATTATTTTTTAAAAAATAAACATGTTATTAATACCAAAGTAGATCTACAACAGCACTTAAGAGGCTATTTTTAACTGGAAATTTAATTTAGCCATCTTCAACAATTTCTGAGAAAAGAGATAATTTATATCAGAAAATATTCACAGAAAAAGCTGTTCAAAACAATGGAGAAAACAAAACCACATGGCTTGAGCATACAGAAGTTGTCACACTTAACAGTAATACCAACTGTAGAGCAAAACTTCCCTAAAATACTGGCCAAGTTCACCATTTTACTCCAAAGTGTGTAGAAGTTATGATTTTTTTCTTTGAAGTGGTACAGAATTCACAGTATAAAATTTCAGATGCAATACCATTTATAAAATATATTTAAAATATAAGTGTTTTGCCTACAATAATATATATATATAAATTTAAACAGGAAATTCCAATTAAGACTGAAAAAATGTTTGGCAACTTTCCCCAGCAGGGGGAACTCTGGAGGGGCCTAACCACCTAAAAGCCCCTAAAGCTGGACCTTGAGGAGGTACCGGATGCGTTGGCAGGTGGTGGATAGCTGGCACCTGAACCAGCGGCATTGGTTGATTACTGACACACGGAGTCAAGCCTGTCTCCAAATAACAAATAGGAGAATGAGAACCAACTCCCCAACCCTAAGGTGTTAAGCAATCTGTGCTAATGGGATGCATGGCACATGGGAAGATGTGTCCTAACGGAGCCTCTGAGATACCTCACAACCTCTCAGAGTATGTAGTCTTACCAGGCATGCAGGGCTCTGTCTGGGCAGACCCAAGTTTTCCCTAGCTAACCGTGGGAACTGTGGTAAATTATATGTTCCATTAAATTAGAGGGCTCCTTATTAGGGCACCCTGAGAGCATTAATACCAAAGTTGAGATGGCTGGGCCCTTGAAAGAGGACTTTGCCATCAAGACTAAGGCAAAGGATACAGAAGCTGCAACTCCCAGAGATGTGGAGAAGCAGGCCCTGTATCTAAAACCAGACACCCCATTTAGGGACACCAGATTGATCATAACTACAAGCATGGAGGCTAGGACTCTAGTACCCAAGAGAGTACCCGGGGATCTTAGGAGAACTGGAGTCCTTGAGAAATGTTTTAAGTGGTGTAGGATAAACATGATGATTTCATTCATCCAGGCTAACTTGCAACACAGTATTACTGCCTCACGAGTTCTTTGAGTAACAAAGTGAATATGAAATTGATGTCACCATAATACAAGAACCCTGGCTTCAACAGTGCCATATCATGGAACTAAATATAAAAGGTTTTGCTATCTGAAGTAAAACCTAGAGCATGTGTCATGAGACTCAGTAAACCTGGGCCCTGCCAGGATTTCTTAAGACCTGGCAGCAGTCCTAGTGAGGTATGAGGAGGGTGGAATGCCACGTCAGGTGGTAGCCTGCTCGACCTATTTCCCTTATGACTCCGAGGAATCACCACCTCCTCAGGAGTTCAAAGACCTTGTGATTTATTGCAAGTATAGAAACCTCAACCTGCTGACTGGTTGTGACTCCAGCATCCACCATAGCATTTGGGGTAGCACGACATGAATGGTAGAGCGGAGAAGCTGCTCGGGTACCTGAGCTCTACAGATCTTGAGATTGTGAATCAAGGGGATGTTCCAACCTCTGTTAATTATCAAAGGGAGGATGTCCTAGACTTGTCACTAGTGTCATTTGGGATACTAGAGGAGATTAAGGACTGGAAGATTTGTTTGGAACCTTCCATGTCCCATCACAGATATATATGCTTTGGTCTTGAGGGAAAAGGAAAGGACTGCCTGTACAGAAACCTGAGGAGGACCTTCCTTTAGAAGGGAGCTGGAAAGGGGCTGAGTAATGGACCCCAGATCAAGCAAAGGAATGCAGAGGCCTGGAGTGGTACATGGGGTTTTTCACAAACACACTGGTGTCTTCCTATGAAAGAATTTGCCCACTCATACATGAGGTTTGGACTAGATAACTCAGGTGGAATTCTTTTTTAAGCTCCATCAGGAAAAAGACACAAAGGCTATACAATGCATAAAAGGCCAATAAGTGTCAGGCAACTTGGAACTGCTACAAGGAGTCCCAAAGAATTTATAAAAAAGAAATCAGGAAGACCTCTAAGGTATCTTGGAGGCTCTTCTGTGATAATGTGCAGAAGAAGTTGAGCGCTGCTCACCTGCAGAAACTGCTGTCTATGGAGCTAGGACCACACTCGCTTCAATAGAGGACCCCTCTGGTGCTATGACAAGTCGAAACAGGAGACTTTGCGGCTGTTGCTTGAGATCCACTTCCCGGAGACTTGCATTACAAATCAAGAACCAAACTTGGGTAGGATATGCCAGCCTTACAAGAAGGCTGAGCAGTGGCCACTGATATTGTTACTTTTAAAAAACTAAAATGGGCGATTTATACTTTTGAGCCCTAAGTAACCTTTGAGCCCAACTAAAAGCCCTATAAGACAGCAGGTGTAGATGGAGGGTCTTCCCGGCTCTTCATCCCACTTAGTGAGAATATTCAGGTCCTTCTGGCTGTGAGGCACGTTTTTTGCCTCTGGAGACAGGTCAAAGTGGTGTTTATACTTAAGCCAGGTAGGCAATCCTAGGGATTTTCACCCTATCAGTCTAATATCCTTTCTGCTAAAGGCTCTGGAAAGACTGATAAGATTTTTGAGGGATGGGTACTGGTGGTTAGACCCATTCACCCTCATTGGTATGCCTATTTGGCGGGTAAATCCACGGACATGGCACTCCATTAGCTTGTGATGAGGCTGGAAAGAGTGCTGGACTGTGGAGAACTTGCCATGGCAGTTTTCCTAGATATTGAAGGTGCCTTTAATAACATGACTTTAGGCACCATGTCTGGAAAGCAGGGGCGTCAGTTCAGTTTAATGGACTGGATCATGACTTCCTTGGAAAGCCAACAGGTTATGGTGACCCTGGGAAGTGTCTGTGTGTCTGCCACAAGAGGGAGTTTTGTCACCTACCCTGTGGTGGTGTCTGGTGGTAGATGTACTGCTGGAATAGACTAAACAGGGAAGGAATTCAATCTCAAGGCTAGGCAGTCTAGAGGAATTGTGTAGAGCAGAGGTGGCGAGAACTTGACTCACGAGTTATTTTCACTCGCAGGTGCCGTTCCCTCTCTGCAACCATCAGTTTGTTTTACACATGCTGCTGCGTGATGCAGTGCATGTTGCATATTTTGTGACTCACGGAAGGAAGTCGTTTTCACCACCCTTGGTGTAGAGAAACAGACTTGTCCATTAACCCAGACAAGATTGAAATAATGATCTTCAGGAGGCTGCCAGGTTTGGTAGAGCCCCACCTTTAGAGAAACAGACTCATCCGTTAGCCTAAACAAGAATGAAATAGTGGTCTTCACAAGGAGCAGGAGGCTGCCAGGTTTGATAAATCCTACCGGTTTGGGAAGAAGTTAAAGCTTTCTGGAGCGGTCAAGTATCTAGGAATTATTCTAGATGCTGGGCTGAGCTGGAAAAAGCATGTAGATTACAAAGTTAAGAAGGCCTACAATACTTTGTGGGCCTGTCGAAGATCCATAGGACTGAGGTGGGGTCTAAGACCCAAGGTGGTCAAATGGCTACACCTCAGTTATTAGACTGTGAATAACTTATGCGGCGCTGGTTTGGTAGCCTGCCACTCAGATGAAGGTAGTGGTGCTGGGCTGAATTTGCTGCAAAGATTGGCATGTATGATGATAACAGGGGTGGCGCAGACTCCTCAATCTGCCTTAGAGATTTTGGTGGACCTTCCTCCTCTGCACTTGTTTGCAGCCAAGATGAGTGCACACTGCCTCTGGACTGTAGGGGTGGTGGTGTTTCAAGCTACCCCCACAAAGGGCACTCACTGATCCTTTCTGGATTACAGAAGTGTCCTATAATCCAGATGATCGGGGATTTGATGGGAACTAGGTATAACCTAAGTCCATCCTACTCTGTGGTAATACTTTCCAGGGAGGAGTGGAACCCAGAGACTGGGTCTCTTCTGAAGGCATGGGGCATGAATGGTTTCTGGATGGTTTATGCCTTGGGAGCAGCATGGAGTCTGGGGCTTATAGCCCTAGAACCAGGCTTGTCATTCCCCTTGGGCGATTTGCCACAGTTTTCCAGGCTGAGGCCTTTGCAATCTTAGCCTGTGCTATGCAAGTTTACACTAATGCCATGTAGACGAGCAGATGTACATAGTATGGCAGCTTTGAAAGCCCTTAGGGCAGTTAAAATCACATCCAGACTGGTGTAGCAATGCCAGAGGATGATGTATAGACTGTGTACCAGCTGCTCAGTTACACTTATTTGGGTACTGCGGCCAATATCATGCTGATATTAGAGGTAACGAGATAGCACACACTTTGTGAGAAGGGGATTGGGGCTCGATTTTACTGGGCCTGAGTCCTTTTATGGAGTGTCTCTAGTAATGCCAAGTATAAGATAACCCAGCTTACAGCAAAGACTCACCTTGAGATCTGGAGCAAGCAGACCACTACCAGGCAGGCCCATGATTTTATATCCAGGCCTGACCGAGCGCGAGAGTTTCTCCTGAATTTGATTACAGTTAAGCTCAAAGGGGTCACGGGCTATCTTATGGGCCACAACACACTGTGCAGATATCTATGCATATAAGGGAATATTGCACAAGACTCTTTATGTAGGAAATGTGCAAGGGATTTTGAGATCTCACAGCAAATTCTATGTGAATGCTTCACCATGCATAGGTATGTATCCTTAGGGTCCTTCTTTTTGGAACCTGAGGAGATAAGAAGGGCAGATATCAAGGATGTGGTCTGTTTCATATGGGCTATTGAACTAGAGTAATGCCAAAATATATGAGGCAAAATGGGCTCTTGAGCCTGTGTGCATGGCTTCTTTAAGAGGCCACTCAGTTATCATCTCCCCTTAAATTTCCTTGTTTCTATACAGGCTATTTTTTTTTCTGCTCCCAAATGTACATCCATGTCAAAGCTTCAATCTTAATGTAAGTTTTTTTTATTTTAAATCTAAAATACTGTTACCCTTGTAATTTTATCATCCATTTCAATAGCCTGTAGGCAATAACATTTTTAAACCACCAACAAGGAATGTTCATCTTATCTGAAACTGGTAATTTGTTTAGGTTGCAAGGCTAAACTGAGGTGTGTTCTTCAGAAATTGAAATTTCAGCCCAGATTAATATTTACAGCTGTTTTTAAACAGTTAGACCTGCAATGCATGTGGAGGGAATAGGAGTTGACAGTGTCACTGCAAGTGAAGAAACTCAAAACATCAACACTCAAATGTACCTAAACAGTTTCAAATTCTGAAAAGCATACCACTTCAACTAGCTAACCATGGAACCTGAATGACTCAGTTTCACATGAGCATGTGAGGGTGTTCATTGTTTCCGAGACTGCTCCATATTACCAATTTCAAAAGCATAATACAAGTATCGTCCGATATCTTGTTTATGGAATGTTATTTCTGATGGTTACTCTGTAGTTTTTCTTTTGTTTCCATTATAGTAGTCAATCTTGTGTTTAATAATTTTATAGATTATTCTAATCTATTGTGAAGGCAAAAAATGTTCTATACCTACTACACTGAAATCTCTGTAGCTGCAACCCAGCAGAGGGTGATAGATTTTTTCGGGCATAAAAATCCTTAGCATGGCTTCCTTCAGAAGGAAAGTAGAGCCGATGGTACCGTGTTGTAGATTTACGGCATATAAAAGAACAAGCCTGATAAAGAGGCCCGAGTAAAATTTCCAGTCTTTCATGCCCAATATAGGATAGGATGCTAAGAACCATAGTAATTAAAGAGCATCCATAAATAAAACTCAATTTAACTCAATTTTTCTGTTAAGTGCACGCTTTACCAGTCCTGGTCATGTGATATTTTGCTGCTTCTTAGTGTGCGAAAGAGCTTTTTCATTTAAATAAACTGTGTTCTTCATTGAAAATCCAGTAATCCAACAAGGCCTGGTCCCATGTATGTCGGATTACAGAGACTCTACTGTACAAAGTGTAATGGTTTTGCAATTTTTGTTAACATTTTAACACACGACCAAAACAAATTTTGAATAAAAAATTTCTGTTCTAAATAAAATCTTTGCCTTATAACCGATGTTTGCTGTGAGAAAGTATGAAGCTACCCTGAATAAATAAGGGATATAATAACTGATAGTTTCTACTAATACCTAAACAGATGACCCCACCCCACTCTCTTCCTGATTATTACTTGTGAACTGCTATAGAGATTTTGTACAGTATCAGAATTTAAAATATGCTGATGTAGGCAAGACCAGCTTCTGCAGGGAATCAATGGTTTGGTTATCTGTTAAAAACATTAAAAGTTTCAAGCTAGTCACCATTTCCTTTATAGCTGTGTACTGTATAAATGAAATCTAATTTCATACTGCAGATGACTTGCAGAATTTAGTAAAAATGTTGGCAATTCAAGTTAAGAAAGCTGCATTAAAACCATTCTTTCTGCTCTCATGATCATCATAATGAACATTAACTTACAAACCAGTTTGCTACAGAATAAAATACAACTGCAATTTTTTCTATCTTTAGCCTAGTGAAAATCTATGCATACTATTCACCATTTACTTTAAGTGAGCCCTTCCCATCCTTTATAACAGACTTGGTTGCATCAAAGCAAGTATGTGCATGAACTTAGCTAAACTTTTGACACTGAAATCCTAACAAGAGAAAAATGATAAAAAGAGTTATCAGTATTTCTGGTCATAGGTATTAATAGCTTTATAGGCACAATTTCTTATGATTTGCTATTAATTTGGGGGAGAAAAAACTGGTTTTGGTTGGAGCACAAAGGCTAGAGTACCAATATAAAACTATGAACCGGCTGCAGTGTTTTTCCACTGGGCATGTGGAAACATGATAATGCACTGCTGCTGCTATAAACAAGGTCATGCTGTTGACGTGGTTTTGCTCTGTAATGTGAAGTGTAGTATTGAGTTGACTGATGTGATGTAGTTCAGTTATTACTAGTTATTTCTTATTTTGTCCTGTACTTAGTCACAAAGTATATTATGGCTCAGTATAGGTTTTCTACTGCACCATGTATTTATTTATGATTGGTATGTGTTAACTCAGTCAGCTCGCCAAGTGAAAGTACGATTTGCAGAAGGATTTCCAGGTGCAAAGTTTCAGGCCGTACAACAATCTATGAACTTTACATAAATTTCAGCCACAGGAAGTGTTCAAGCTAAGAAAGCTAAAGATGGTGTATGGTTCTTGCTGAAGAAACATTAGACGACATCGGTCATTGTTTGGAGAATTCCCCCCAAAAATTACTTAGGCTTCTTTCACAACAGGCAGGCATTTCTTATGGCTCTGTGCGAAGAGCTACCAAATTGCTGAAGTTAAAACCATATAAAATAACTGTGGCCACATGCTCATCAACCAGGTATTCCTATAACTAGGCGCACATTTGTGAGTGGAGTCTCAATAGTGTACACAATGGTGAAATAGATCCATATTTAATATTTTTCATGGACGAGGCTTGATTCCACCTTCATGGATATGTGTGTACACAAAATAATTGTTATTGGAACTTTGACAAACCTAATATTGTTCATGAAGTACTCCTTCTTGATGAAAAAAATTGGTGTATGGTGTACCATGAGTGGAGAAAGAGTTACAGGGTTAATTTTTTTTTGAGTCAACAATTAATGCCCGTACATACGTGAATACGTTGCTCCCCTTTTTTTAGAGAATTAACAGAGGGAGCGTGATTTTGCCTTTTTTCCAACAAGACTTTGCAACAGCTCATATGGCCATATTTCGATGAGAACAATTGAAAGTGTATTTGAGGATAGAATTATTAGTAGAGATTTGCGGCTGCCTCGGTCCCCGACCTAACACCCTGTGATTTCTATCTCTGGGTTAACTTAAAACATAAAGTGTACAAGACAAACCTACATGCCCTGGAAGAATTAAAACAAAATATCTGCCAGGAAATTACAGTATTTCTTAACGTGAACTACGGCGAGCGATGGATAATTTTCTAAAGAGGAGTCAAAAATGTACAGACAATGACGGTGGCCAGTTTCAACATCTCCTTTATTTAAAGTTGGTAATTAAAGCCTTTAAAAGTAGTTTTAAAAATGTTGTATGGTTTCACCTGTGCTGTTCTATCATAGCGGCAGACAACGAGCGCCGAGGACATGGACAGGGATAAAACCTGCGCAGCAGCCAGTTGATAGTTTTTTGACTTACTCTCCTGAGTTGTTGGAAAGGAAAAATAAAGAAGAAAAGTCTTCATGTGTGATCGGACATACTGTGGAACAGAGGACTGGTAAATGTGGAAAGACACAGGAAGTAAGGAAACAGTGCAAAAGTTAAAAAAAGCCAAGACATGAAATACACAAGCAGAATTCATGCAAATGTTACCTTCACTATATCTACAACCCAAGCCACCACCATGACATGCCACCACTACCTATTTTTAAAGCACTGCCACAACACGCCCTAAGAAATGAAAACAAATGGAAACTGGGAATCAGAATAAACAATGGGTAGCACAGTTTTGTAAACATTTAAGAAACCAGTATAATGTCAGTTTATTTTTACTGCAATTAAAAAAAATATACAAAATCTTTTACAATATCTGGAAACACTTTAATACTTTTCTGAGCAAATGTGGTCTTGAATATAAATTAAAGTCTACAATGTCAAACTACATAAAAATGCTGATATCTATACATACAAACATAATTTACTACTACATACATATAACAACCTAGTTGTATAAGACTAAAATATTTAAATAAATGCATACAGAAACTGGAAATCTACATATTGGTAATAGATACAGAAGATATTTTTATCTACTGAATTAGGTATAATAAGAAAATACAACTTTATGTACTCCTTGAAATAACTTTCTATTAAATGTAAGTACTTAAATGTAGATGTGAAAAAATGAGAGGATGCATGAACTAAAACAGACTTTGGCATAAATTATGTTTAAAATTGAGAAGTGCAAAAAGTTTCCTACCAGTACTGACCTTCATTTAGGAACATTTTCAAAATAAAAGTTTCAAAAACTAATTTTTAAATGCTCAAATAAGTGATTGAAAATTTATAAATACTTTTGCAATACTGATTGTTTTAAAACTGCTTGCACACAGCAATTTTTTGTTTATATATTACATAGCTTAAATTGTTAAAAATAACTAATAGGGTCCAGACAGCTTAAATCACAGCTGCAGTAAGAGAACACTAAAAGTGCCTATAAATCTTTTAAGGTAAATAGTAATGAATTAAAGAAGGAGTTCAAACAGCTGCAACCACGTTCAATATGAACAACATAATTCTTGACAGCTCAACTTTAGTTTTTAATCTCTTTTGTCGCACTCATTTAATGGTGCTTCTTGAAACTGTTCTATCTACTGTTGTGGCACAACAAATTATATGTAATGCATAAAATGTCAATGTTTCTGTCAATGATACTGAATTCCTTTCTCAACCTGTTCATACCTAATAGTGCCTTTTCCCATAACACAGCACACACCAAAATAGTGTATCACAATTGACAGTATAAACTGAAAGAGTTGAAACTGCATTATGACAGAAACAGGAAGTCTCAGCAAACAAATGATCAGTTAGTTGCAAATGTATTGTTAAGAGCCACCATTGGCTTAACTGTTTGCAAACATTATATAATGTAAATGAATGATATAAATATATGATGTAAATAAATTTCAAACAAGCTAATATAATTTTCTTCCTATTTGTAAATACTTATCTTTAAGGCACATTATTGAAGAACTGGCACCTGGTTCAAAACAATGAACTTCATATGTATAAATGTATAACTCATACTGGACATGTCACCTATTTACACAGCTTTTGCTCAACTTGTAGTAAATGTATGTGATAAATAAAATTATTTATTAGTCATTTATTTACTTTTCTCTTTGAGCACTAGAAGCAGCCTGAATTTGTTCTTTGCTTATAAACTGAACAGTGCTAAGAGGTGGAGTTGTAATCAAACCTTGCCTACCATGCATGCCAGGTGTGTTGTATCAATGTTACAGCAACAAAAGAATATGTAGCTGTGTGCAAACAATGGGGCCACTGATAGTACATCACCATACATTTGCAACTACCTCACAAATGATTTTATGCAGATCTATGTTAATTGATGCTTTTTTGCATCCTACTTTTATCATTTCAGTCTGCGTTAACAATTATGATAACCCTGTATATCACTGCACAGCAGTGACAGAACATAATTATGCATCTAGCATAAACTGCTCTCCAAAATTTCAGTGTCTGAACCAAAGAAATTCTTTTGAAGCCAATAAGAATAAACAATTGAGTACATTACAATGATACTTATTTGAATTTATTAGTCACTATTATTATGTCATTATTTAAAATTTAACCTAATGAAAAATAATTTGTACAGAAACAGCTGTATATTGTTAATGATAAAGGGACTTTAAAAATCAAATCTGCAGGAAGGACAAAAAATCTGCAGGTTTGTTTTTTACTGATAATGTATTTATTGCTAAGTATATATGAAAAGGCCTCTATATTGTACTCTGTTCAAACCAAAAAACATTTCCCCAATAGATCAACAACCATAGTGTCCATGACTGATCACAGATTATGAATCATGTATCACTAACTATGACATGCTCATGATTTGCTTCTACAACTTTACAACTGCACTGTCTGGGGGCAGCAATGATTAGAATGTAAAACAGCAGGGGAATCTTGAACCTTTACCTTTCAAAAAACAAGGTCTCTCGATATGAAGCATGTTTGTTGTACATATGCCATTCACTGTTGCCCCTGACTGTACATAATCAGTTAGGTTTCTCTCCTTACAACTAAAATAAATAAAAATAAAAACTCCTATACTGCCAAGCTGAGATCAACTTTCTTCCCATGTCTGAAAAAATAACATAAATAGCATGTTAATGTTTACAAAAGACATGGAGTACTTGAGAGAACCAGAAACTACTGATAACATAAAAGCTACAATTCGGAATTATGGATGTGCTTAAAAAGACTACATACGAGGGCTGATCAATAAAGACTGAGACTGATTTTTTTTCACAGATATTTATTACTCCATTTCAATGTTTACATGATCTTTTTCAAAGTAGTCCCCTCCTAACTGAATGCACTTTTTATAGCGTCTCTGCCAGTCCTCGAACACATGGTGCAGGCCATTCTTTGTCAGGTCTTTGAGAATCGCCTCACTTTTCTTTAGCACTGCTTCAGTGCTCTCAAATCGAATGCCCTGAAGCTTTGCCTTTAGTAATGGGAATAAAAAGAAATCACAGGGGGTAACACCGGGGCTTTAAGGTGGATGCGGCACACAGGTAATGTTGAATTTAACCAAAAATTCCTGGACTTGATTTGTGACGTGAGGCTGCACATTGTCGTGATGAAGTCACCATTCCGATGATGTTCTGGACGTTTCCTTGTAATGTGCTTCCTCAGTGTAGCCAATACTGACAGTAGTAGCTGCTGTAGCAGTAGTGTGAGGGGGGGAACTGCATGCTGGTAAATCATTCCATTCCGAATCACCAGGCCCACCTTGCTTAGCATAGAGGACTCGCCCTTCTTTGAAGTCCTTGAACCACCTAAACACCGTTGCACGAGGTAGTGCATCTTCACCGTATGCTTGCTTCAGCTTTTCGAAAGTTTCAAGGTTGTATGATTTAAACGAAAATGTTATTGCGCTGTATTGCTCCTCTCGTGTCACCTCCATTTTGTGATATGCGAAATTCAAGTAGGGCCAACAATATACAGCATTACTACCAACCTACCGTTACGAGAGTGCTGTCGCTTATGGACATTATACATGAAACCCTGCTCTTTTCAAATATTCGTGTTAGAGACATAAAACCATCAAGGAAACTATAGAAAAAAATCAGTCTCAGTCTTCTTGATCAGCCCTCGTAGAATTTTTTTCTAAACTACACACAGACACTGGTAATAAAAAACTACAATTATGTGCCAATAAAGTTTGGCTTCGTTTCTGGCTGGGCAAGTTGTCACTAGAACTGGAATGTCATGGAAATTGGTGTCTGGATTGATTTCAGGTTGCCGATTCAAGTAATGATAGTTGCTCATTTGGCAATCATGTCCTTTAGAAGTTATACCTGTCTCATGCCAAAAGAGCACTGTTTGCAGAAACATTGAAAATATGGTCTAGTATAATACATGTAAGAGTGACAAAGAAAGAAACTAACATAACAGAGGTTAGAGTTATGTAATTACCATTGTGCTAATATTTAGTGGCTTGGATATTTACATCTTCCTACTGGAGAAGCATAAATAATGTGAATGATTCAGTCTCAGTTATAAGACTGAAGTTGCTAGTCACCAGTCATAAGTAACAATTGGATTCAAAGAGTTTGCGAGGGGTAAAGAAAAGGTTGCATAAAAACACAGAACTTCTTTGGACATCAAAGGAAGAGCACAAATGGAAATGAGGCAGATGACAAGAGGGTTTTGGTTACAGGAATAGCCTTAAAATGTTGGTATATGATACTGAAATAAAATAAAAATATCTTAAGAGAATACAGAATAACCTCAATTACACGTTTTCAAAGAGAGAGGGCTAAAATAATGTATAAATAAAAAATATAAAAGTGAATTTTCTTATGGAACTGAAACTGTTTTATTAGATTACTGCTCAAGAAAATTATGTATTATTTAATGCAACAAAGCAATGAAACAAACACATACATAAACGTAATACACTATTTAGAGCACTTACATAAGCACCAGTTGTTATTCATATCTCAAACAAAACAAAACAAAAAATAAAATAAACAAATAAATTTAAGAGTATTGGTTTAAAAAGATTATCACTGTTTCTTTGCTTCACAGTCATACACGAGTCTATTATATGTACTATTCACAGAAATACTGTAATCATTTAGACTTTGTGATGATAGAAACTATTGTGCAATTCCTAGTGTTTGAATTACTTATACACACTGGGAACACTTTCATTATTTAGGCCTACTTTCGTCATCATCAGTATCATTAGATATAACCTGGGGAAGAATGACCCCCAAATATTGCTAACATGTGCGCAGCAATAATGCATTCTGAAAATATTGATGCCTCAGCAAACATGCCAATTATTTTGGGCTGTGACAGCAAGGATACAGTACCAGAAACTGTGCATAATATATCCTAACACATCATAAACATAACATATAAATGAGTAAGTAAATGTATCTCATACATGGGGAACAGATAAATTGATATATTAATAGGAAAATGCATAGCCGAAAAATGTATAAATGAGCTAAATATTAATTAAATATTAAGTTTGGTGTCTAAATAATTTAGCATAAATCTGCAAAAAATATAGAAGTGAATAACATATAAGTGAGGTTCAACTGTATTTGAAATATAAGCAAACTATGCTTAGTAACAGTCAGTGGGTACATTCACTGCAGAGGAATTTAAAAAGTAATAGGTTGGAATTAATATTTTAAATCAAAACAAAAAATAAATGGGAAAGGGGTAAATCTGATGTGTTAAATCCACACAACATTCTCTACCACTACTTTTTATTACTTTCTCTGCCATGTATCTAGTAGGTAAAGGAAGTAGTGTATCCCACCCAAAAATCTATTTTGAGATTTTACTGGAAATACAAGTTTTGGGACTCCCCAAATAAATAAATAAATAGTAATAATAACAATATTTTAGGGAAAAAGTCTGCGTGTGCGTGTGTGTGTGTGCATGTTTGTGTGTGTGTAGCATAAATCCAAAAACAAAATGTTGGATAAATACCAAATTTGGTATTTAAGTTCAATACCTTCCAAAGATTTTCAAGAAAATCCCCCTACCCCAAACTACCCTTTAGATAGAAATTTTTCTGTTATTTTTTATTTTCTCAAGTGTCTAAAAGAATTTATTAAAACACCATACATCTAAGATATTTAATTGTCAAATAAAATACATATTTTGAATTTTCTAGGGAAAAAAAGTAGATTTCTTTAAAATAACTTTTCTTGTAGCATCAACCATTTCCGAGATATCAGCTATTAGATAGAATTTTCTAATATCTTTGTCATTTTTAAAGCAATCCTCATTCAGTTGTTTCTAAAAATGTAATGGAAAGACTATGGAATTTCAAGGCCAGTACATACAGACTCACTTTTAAATATCTGACTATCAATTTGGCTTCCTGTATCCCTCTTGTGCCTACAACAAAACATGTAATGAAACTATTTTGCAAACATTTATCTGATTAGTAGATAGAAAAATAGCTTTGGTAAGAATGATTTGCAGAAGCTATATAAAAATAAACAATAGTGGATTGAGAAAGTCACGCGAGTATAACACATCAGGTCTTTTTATTTTTCTTCTTCAATTCTTCTAAAAGCTTATTCTTCTATCTACTTCCTGCACTGTAGGTTGGGTTATACTGTTCTGGTTCCCAGTAATACAGAATTGCACAGAAAGAATAGCCTGATTTGAATCATATAGTATGGAGGCATTGTGTGCATACCATACAGTGAAGCGTGAAAGGTCTGCCATTTTCAATCATGGTTGTGTGGACTGCAGAGCATTGCTCTTTCACTGTGAAAACCTACTTAACAAATAGTAACTCTTCCATTACTGTTCAACATATCTTTTGTCATCATTTCAGGCTGAGACGTGATGAAGTTCCTGATCACTGAACAATCATATGGTGTGTAAACCAACTTCATACCACTGCACCTAGCCTTAAGATGAAAAGTCCAGGATGCTTTAGCACTAGCAATGCCAGCGTATCATCCATGGTGATCTACACTTACACCCTTACAAGATACAGATTGTGCAACAATTGAACAAATGTGACAAAGTTGCCGAAGGAAGTTTGCAGTTGACTTCCTTGGTCACTTAGCAAATCGCAAATCTTTAACAACTTAGTGACTGATGAGGCCCATTTTGAACTTAGTGGGTGTGTGAACAAGCAAAATTTCCGGTACTGTACACCAGGTAACCCACGTGTACTACATGAGAAATCGCTTCATAGTGAACGTGTGACAGTGTGGTGTGCCGTTGCTTCATTTAACATCATAGGCCCTTATTCCTTTGAGGGCTGCAATGGCCATACTGTTACAGTTACTAGTGATCGTTATGTGGATATGGTTAACGCCGTTCTTCTTCCAGCACTGGACAACCACAACCTAACTCAGATATAGTTCCAATAAGACAGAGCAACAGCTCATATGATTCAACAATCCATGGTTACCTTGCAGCCTGCATTTCGAGGCCGATTAATTTCCAGATTTGGAGATGTCCACTGGCCAGCACAGTTGCCAAATTTGACTGCACCTGACTTCTTCTTATGGGGATATCTGAAGAGTAAAGTCTATGCTACATGCCCTCAAACACTGGTAGATCTTAAGGACCAAATACAAGATGCCATGTAGGATATCATAGTGCACATGCTACATCGTGTGATGCAGGCTTTCGTTCGCCGCTTGGAGGAACGTGTAAAATGTAATTAATGGTGGTTACTTATCCAGTGTCATATTCAAGAAACAGTAACTGTTGTCTCTAATGGCTAAATGACCCACCTATACTTATGTTTTCATGATATGCTCAAATAAATTGCTGTACTACTTACAATAAGCTGGTCTGTTTATGTTCTACTATTCTTTCTGCTCAAACCTGTAGAATGTGCGTGGGTTAGAGACCATCCATAGGGTGCAGATTTTTTGGGCATTCAGCTCTGTGAGAAATTTCAGTAGCTACAGTAGGTAGCGATCTGTAGGTTACATAAACAACATTCTGGATGGGGAAGCATGGTAACAACCACATAATTTTCCTGTATCAGTTTGATACTCATCCACCTCTGCCTTGCGCATATTGGCATGAGGGTGGTAATCAAGTTGGTTGGCCCAGGCACTTCAGGGCTGTCATGCCACAGATTATTATTGCATCATGTTAATTGAGATAAAAGTTTGCAGAAATGGTTTCATTACACTTTTTGTTTTAGATATAAGAGGAATCAGGAGATTGAAGTGATAGTTAAACCTTTAAAAAGCGAGTCACTATATGCTGGCTTTGAAATTCCATACTTGTTGCATGACATTATGAGAAACAAATGAATGGTGCCTTGGCCTGTTAAAAAAAACGTAAAGCATTGGAAAATTCAAAGTAATTGCAATGCATACCTTGGAAATGGTTAGAGATGCAATAAAATTTGACAAATTGTATCTACATGGGATCCCACTGTAAAAGCTATAGGTCCTCTCACTTCATCACCATCCTCATTATCACACTACCATTCAAGGCACTGCCTATTGGGTGGAGCCATTGCTTGATGGAACAAGATTACCTCAAAGATGGCTGACCATAAGGGGCACAACGGAAAATTCAGGATACATATTTAATTAATCACGTAGATATCTTAAACATGTGGTATTTTAATAACAATTGTTAGCCATTTTTGAGAAAATCTGAAATAATGCATAGGGTAATTTAAGGTAAGGAGATTTTCTTGAAAATCTTCATGTTATACTTGGAAAATGCTGAACCTAAATACTAAATTTGGCATTTGTCCAGGATTTAATTTTTGTCTCTCTTTTGGGGATCTCAAAATGAGCATTTCCAGTGACATCTTGATATCAAATTTTTAGGTGGAGTACAGGAATATACTTCCTCTACCTACCATAAGTAGGTGGTACAGGCAGTAAAAATATATAGGCATGGTGAACAAAGATAAGAGGGAAGGATGAGAACTTGGATATGGAGGATGAAATGACAATGGAAAGATTTTATGTAAGGCCAGTGTCCATTGCAGGAGGAGGAGATGATCTAGGAGAGAATATTTAAATGTGTAGTACTAATGAATGTATAACACACACATTATTTTTTTGGTTTTTCCCGGTTTTACAATGCACAAACATTTTTCTGGCACCCAAGACTAATAGTCTGTAAATTTTAAAGCTAACTATAATTGTGATAATGGCACATTATCATAGGCTTTTTCTATATCAATGAACACCAAATGGAAGGGTTGTGTTCTAGCTGTTCTTCTCTATTATCTGTTGCAAACAAAATATACGATCAACATTTTATTTATTTAAGGTGAGTCGGAATTGTTATACTGAAATCACTTATGTTTACTCAACATGTTTTGGGAAATGGTTGTTCCCATCCTCAGAAGCTAATCAGACTGGCCAGTGTTGGTGTTTCCATTTTGTTGACTGGATATTGTGGTGGCATCTTGTGGTTATGAAATGTACTTCCAGAGGGGACTTGGTGGCAGCAAATCAAAATTCATTAGATGTGTGTTGTGTTTTAGAATGGTGATCTTCTCCCATGCACCTAATTCAACTGCAAATTTGGCTAGTTTGGCTAATGTAATATTGGGGTTGATACTGTGATTGGTGATCCAAATATGGTGTGAAACTGCAGATTTGTCCATTTGTTTGTATTTGATACATCTCATGTGTTCCTTTAGCCTAGTTTCTAAGTTTCTTTTTGTCTTACCAATATATACTTTATTGCAATCTGAACAATTGATTTTGTAGATTCCAGCTTTTTTGTCTTGTGGTATGGGGTCTTTTAACTTGTTACAAAGTAATTTCTCTATGCTAAATTTGTTCTGTGGGGCTAGGCTGATGTTATGTTTCAAGAAAAACTTTTTAAATTTGTGATATGTTTTTGGGCGGTATGTGAATTTTTTGAACTTGTGTGACAGAAACACAATCAAAGACAACAAATCTCATCCAGGATGAGAAACAGCTAAAGTTAAAGTTAAAGGCTACTGTATTTCCAAATTGTTGCCCTTGTAAAAATATATTATCCCCTTACATCTACAAGAAAATTAGCAATAAGATAGACTCTGCAAATGTTTATCTTGATTAACATGAAGTAGATGGAGAATAAGCGTTTGTAAAAATAGTTTGTACAAGAGCAGAGAAAGTCATGCGAGTGTAACACATCATATTTTTTTTTAAAGTCTTCCAAGCTTCTGTAATCCTTTTTCCTCCAATGAATGCTTCTATCTTTTTACATGTTTTTTCCCCAGTTGTATATTTGCTCCTGATATTTTCTTTCTAATCTTTTCTTGTTGCTTTCTAAGTTCTATTTTATATGTTCTTTGTGTTTAGCCATTTTAAATAAGAACCTCTCTTTAATTGTCTTCCTTTCCTATTTCCTCATTCCAATAATAATACCTATTCTCTTTTTTTCCGACTGTCACATTTTTCACCAATAGTTTCTTTATATTCTTAAATCTCTCATGCTGTAATTCCTCAGGTTTTTTTTAACACTTCCTTTTTTCTTTCTTTCTTTTCTTTGCACTAACCCCCAACTTGGAGGACTAGGCAATTTTTAATTGAGATTTTAATGAAAGTTTTCTTCATTAGAGATAAATGGTTTAAAATGGAAAAAAACTGCAATAACAGAAACACTTAGCAACATTCAAAATTAGGAGAGTTTTTGTACAACATGAGGGAGGAGGGAAGGCAGTATTTAATAATAAAGAATGAACACAGGTGCAAGAGCCATTGTTTACAAAGAACTATATATTTAACTGGTAATATGTGTATATCAATTAATTTATATATTTATGACACATATTTAGTGTCATGATTAGATATACATGATGTGGTGGAGGATGAATGTGGAGACTTGTTAAGTGAATGATAAAACTAGAGAATATGGATGCTCTGTTCATGAATGACGGTAGCAATTAAGGGCTCTGAATAGCGAGTTATTTTCATTTCCAGCTATATTAAAATCTGTTAAAACTAATGTATTTCTATCACTTATACTTGGAAAACAGTTGCAGTTTTTCACACAACTGTCACACTATTCATTCCAAGCTATTTATGTGAAAAAGAGACACATGTTGCATGATTTCTCAAATATGTTGTTGCCAAAAGATAAAATTGCTAAACACATTGACTATCATCAACATTCCAATTCCAGTGATTTACGCTTCAAGCTGAATGATAGTCATATCAATGACTTCATTTTATGAGTGCCACAACTCAAAATTATTTAAAAAAAAACATGTTAATAAACTTGGGGGATGATCACTAGCATAATACAGAACCAAATGGATCCTAAGAACAATTTACTGAAGTGTACCATAAACTCAAAGCATAACATTTAATACCATAATCTCAGATCACCTAATGACAATTCAATTAAAATTAAACTGAGTTTTATTTATGGACGCTCCTTAACTCCCATGGTCCTTAGCATTCCATTCTATATTGGGCATGAAAGACTGGAAATTCTGCTCAGAGGCCTCTTTATCAGGCTTGAGGTTCCTTTATGTGCTGTAAATCTACAAGGGGCAACTGGCTTTTCTTCCCTCCCAAAGGATTTTTACGCCTGAAAAAATTCATCGCCCTCTGCCAGATTCTTAATGACACTGAATAATGAAGCATGGTCTGGTAAATAGAACTATGTGGGTAATTTCAGACTTCAAAATCTAAAAGTCAAAACTGGCTAATTATCTTCCAAGGAATTTGCAGTTCAGGTATGGCATTGATTCCAATGTGCATGAACCATGCTCCAGTAATTTTATTTGGAAGAATACATGGAATTACAACCCAAATGTATATTCCTACTTGCTGTTGATGTTGGGTTAGCATTATACAGAGTGTTTCAGAAATACTTTTACAAACTTCAGGTATGGGTTCCTTACACCACAAGAAGGAAAAAAGTTCATATGAACATATGTCCCATAATCCTTTTTTTTCTCGTTAGGTGTTCAACACAATGGTACACTTATAACACACAAAACTCATAATAAATGCTCAAAATGTCCTCCTCTTGCTTCTATGCATGCCTGTACTTGTCGAATCATGGAATGTCGCACCCTGTCAAAAACTACGTGATGGTGTCGAATGGTATCGCAGGCTTCCATGACACGTCGATGAAGTGTTTCTGCATCCAGGATGGCTGCTCCATAAACCAATGATTTAAGACGCCCCCAGAGGTAAAAATCCACAGGATTGAGGTCGAGAGAAAGTGCAGGCCATGGAACTGGTCCTCCTCTGTCTATCCCTCCATTCCGCCACGTGTGATGTACCACATACCACAGCCAATTGTCTTGTACTGATACCTGGATCATTTTCGACACACTTTAACATTTGTTCTTCGCGTTTCGGCGTACGAACAACTCTTGGTCTTCCTTGATCAATAGTCTGTGGTGCAACGGTTCCTGTCTCAGCAAGGCGACGATAAACAGCGACAAAGGTTGGATGACTCGGTTGTCTTCGGTCTGGAAACTCCATCTGATAGAGCCGTGCAGCCTTGCGTCCATTACCATTTGCGCGACCATACATAAAAATCATGTCTGCCTGTTCACAAAATGAATATCCAGCCATGGTGGAATGAAACACGTGCAGTTAACTCACTACATGTACACAATTGAAATGTTGAAGACAGACTAATGACAAATGACAAACGTAAACAAGTCTCCATGGCAACACTTCGCCATCTACCATATGTAGTACAATAGCTCAACGCCTTCTATGAATGCATAGAGAAATGAAGTTTTGACGTTGGACCCCGAAGGCTGTTGAACTCACATTTTCATTGTGACAGGAATAACGCGAAAACCAAGGATTATGGGACATATGTTCAAATGAACTTTTTTCCTTCTTTTTGTGTGAGGAACCCATACTCGAAGTTTGTAAAAGTATTTCTGAAACATCCTGTATAGTGAGGATTTACTTCTAACCACATGTGTGTATTGTGAAAATTGACACCTACTGCCCTAAATGAGCAGAATTTTGACATACAGGGTTGTCACTACCCATCATGAAAATGAAGCATTTGTGTACATTTATTCAGAGGACCTATATTGATCGTCATGTCAGCAATCATTTTCTCCTAGATTTCTTCCCAGAATTTATTAACATCCTATATGTTAGCAAGATGAGCAAAGGGTTTTGAACGCTTAAGGCTGGTTCACAATAGCCCAAGAACGGTAACCAAAATGGAAACGAAAACAGGAAGCAATGCAGCATTCAAGATTTTGGTTCATAAAAGCCCAGTAACAAGAACGGGAATGTATATCAATGATCATATCAATCACAAAGTGGAAGTTGATTTTGCACATTGGGATTTCATTTGTTTTTAGCTGACCAAGGATATTTTTTCACCTGCTTCCAATTTCACCAACACAATGCAGGTTAGGTAACACAAAATTTGATAGAGTACACATTATCTAAATGTAGATCCATTATATTTCCGATTCCTCTAGTCATACCAGCTTTCATTTCTTTATTTAATGGCACACATTAAAGTTGTTTATTGTTCTTTGTTAATTTCTACCGGTCTTTGCTGTTCTTTGCAGCTTTTGCTATTGTTTTTGAGGCAATAGTTCTGAGATGCATATAAACAAACTACAGATGATCCTTTCACTAGAACCAATGCTCAATGGATCTGCGGGTGTCGATCTGAAGTAGGAAGCACATATGCTACTAATTTCTTCCACTTTCATTTTTCCATCTTGCAACTATAGAGAGCACTAGCAGGTGTTTCATGTCACAGACACCTGGAACAACCTCTACAGTGAAGAGTCTAATATGCATCTAATATGCCATGCCTGGGAACAAGAACAAGAAAGTACTTAGCCAAGGCTTCTTTTCCATTCCCGGCATCTGGGAAAGCTTTCAGTCAATTGTGAACGCTCCCATTAGAATACATGTATTTCAACGTTCTCGTTCTCGTTACCATTCTTGGTTGTTAAGAACCAGCCTTTACATGACGCTTCTATAACTCAAAATAATGCAACAGTGAACATAATTCCTTCAGTGTTTTTTATAATGTTACATGCTAACTAATAACTCAAAAAGTTGCATTTTTAAAGGTAATTTCCCCCTTTTTCTTTTTTGACTAGATATTCTTTTCTCTCTCGTGCACATGCAGAAGAAGAAACAGAATAAGAAGAAAACACATACAAAAAACAAAAAATTAGCTTTAATGAAACATTATGTTAACTGCAAAAGTGCCAAGTTTCTCTTATCAACAAATATCCCAGAATTACTCCATGTGTTTTCCATTTACTCCAAAAAATAATTCTTCAGAGATAACTTTTATTTGGGAGTTCCTTGAGATAGCACACAAACAAGCCCGTGTAATTAAAAGCATATTTTTTGGGGAGCCACTATTCATTTAGCAAACACTATAAGCTTCATGAATTTCACAAGGAAAGAAGCATCTGAATGTAGAAAGATGCATAAGCTTTGCATATCCCCCCCCCCCTGCATTAGCTACTTATATAATAGGCAGTGCTGTTGTCAGGTGATATTCGATATAAAATAAGTCATCAGACTACTTACCTGTAGAACACATAATGCTGGAGCATAAAGAAGATATCGAACACCACTGAGAACAAACCAAGACCAAACTTGGTTGGATCACCGAATATGGACACCCAATCATCTGCAAATATAAAAAATATGTTGTACACTCATATGACTCTCTCTACCCATTACAAATTCACATATACATATTTACTGCATGATTTCTCCCTCCACATGTTTTATGTACCCAATCTACTTTTTGCTGTAACTTACAGGGAGTACCCATTGTTTTACAGTAGGTTTCAATCATTCCATTGCTGTTCAAATTTAAAGTAACAGAATCACAAAAATGCATGGTACCAATTGATGTAATTCCTTGTGTTTGCCTAGATGTCTTGGATGCTTTTAGCTTATACTGTTTGTGATAGGTGAATATCCGGTTTCTTTTTGTGATAACGAGTGCCACATGCCTGAGTGAATGCAGCAGCTACATGATTGCATATTAACCGAGGGTAATTCTTTACACAAAAAACTAATTGAATGGCAAAAAGAAAATTTGGAATTAGCAAGGGACTAGTTCTATATTGGAGGAAGCAGAAGTCAGCATTACCGAATACCTAAAGTTCATGCTGCGCTTTTCAGGGACTTATAAGTAGCAAGTTCCCTGAATTAAAAAATTAACTTATAACATGTGGAGGAATTGAGAAATAGTTGCCTTACAGTGCTGCAAAATTGGACTAGAAAAATTACCCACAATTTGTCCATTCCATATCTCAAAGTCAGCAAGGGGTGGATTTATTGTTTCATGAAGAGGAAGGAATTGGTACAATGGAAGTACAACAGTCAGAAACTACTCAACAATTACAGCAACAAAATTATTTCATTCCATCAGCATATCATAAGATAAGGAAAGAGAAAGGTTATCTTCTCTCTCAAATTGGGAATATCGACCAAATGTTGGTTTATTTTGTCAAGTCCAGTAATACAACTGTGGAGAAGAGAGTGAATTGCAGTATGCTTCTAATAATATCTGTGGTCAAAATACAGCCATGCACAATAATACTGATGCCACAGCCAATGGATGCAAATTGCAGCTATATGCAACTTTTAGAAGAACATTCATTCCAAAAGGAATTACATTTCTTTCCAGCATATACATGATGGTGCAAGAAAAACGAAGGAAGACATCAAATCATGCTCAACTTGGTGGAGGTTTAGCAACGTCGATATGGAGCATTATACTGAAGAAGGAAGCGCGTTTAGTTCTCAAAGTCTTTTAATGTCCAGTGTGAAAACTTGGCTTCAGGAGTTTGAGACAGATATTAAGGGGTTAAATAATTTAAAAACCAAAGAAAATTGTTCATAGAGTAAAGATGGAAAGGGAACATTTCCAAGATGGAGTAATTGTGAAGTAGATGAAGATTATTAATAATAATTTTATAATTTGTATTAAAATGTTAATTCAGAAAGAAAATTTTAAGAGTTGTTTGTTTATTGAGAGAGATATTTCTATATCGTTAGATAGTTAAAAAATCTGATGTGTTACACTCACATGACTTTCTCTACTCTTGTACAATCTAATTTTACAAACGTCTATTCTCTATATGCTTCATGTTAATCGAGATGTCAATCTTATTGCTAATTTTCTTGTAGATGCAAGGGAAATATGGTAGCTTTTAAGCGATAGTCAAATATTTTAACGCTGGTTGCTATGTGGCGCATTCAAATCTCTTTGCATGTCCAGGACATAAAAAAATGAATAACGAATTTGAGAAAAAGTATAAGTATTGGAAAATTTAAGGAAATAACAAGCAATATCTCGAAAACGGTTCACTCAACAAAAGAAATGTATATGACATAAATTGTGTATTTTAACGCGCTCTACATTTTTTGTGTAGTAAAATTTTGTCTATCTCTTATGGTTTACCAGTTATGCAAAAGTCGTTCACAATGAAGAATACTTTTGGAGACATTGCCAGAAAATTCGAGATATACATTTCATTTCTCATGACATTATCTTAAACATATGATATTTTAATCAAAATCGTTAGAGCCATTTTTGAGAAAATTAAAATTTTCGGAAAATCTTCCATGTAAAGGGTAGTCTGGGGTGGGGGGATTTTCTTGAAAACCTTCGTGTCGCATCCTTGGAAGATACTGAACCTAAATACCAACACACACACACACCCACACGCACGCGCACACGCACACACACACACACGGACATGTTTCCAAAAATGCTTTTTTTGGATTCAGGAGGTCTCAAAACATGTATTTCCGGTGAAATCTCGGTATCGAATTTTTGGGTGGAATGCAATACTTCCCCTACTTACTATACGTAGTAGAGAAAGTAAAAATGCCAGAAATATTAAATTAAAAGAAAAATGTTAAGCATTTGTGGAATCCATAGCCAACATTAATATAAACCATAGTTATGGATAATTTGTTATTGGCTAAACATCTGCCTATAGAGATCCTTCACAATACCTGTTGGATGAGTTACCATGGCAATGCGAGAAAGACTATATGGAACTGCCAAGGATAGGGGAGACATTCATATTGGCATCCCTTTGACACATGCCACATCTCTGGGCGAATTTGGTTTGCAACCGTGGATAGTAATTTTTGCATACATATTTAGAAGGATCATCAGCAGCGAAAAACATTGTGAAACATTGCAAAATACCATGAAATGTGTTATTAATGTGGAAAAAGTGATTATTTTTGTATTATTCTGAAAAGTAAGAATAAATTCAGAAAGTTTTAGGAGCACACACTCTTATTTAAAATTTCTTTCCCTGTATCACAACCCAAGATAGTAAAACAGAGATCTCATAGCTCAGGCATTTTAGAACCCATCACGCAGCTCAAGACTCGGCACAGAAATGGTAGACTCACATCGAGAGTGATACATTGTGGAGGTATTTCGAAGTGCGCGAGTACCACCAGCAGCCTTCAAACATAACAAAACTGCTTCAAGTTGAAAACTGATATTCAGCGATTCCTGGACTACTGTCAGTGCTACAACCATTAGATATATGCATTAACAATAACAAGCTATTTAAGCGTCATATCTGCCAATTATGTGCTGAATGGATGGTTGGGAGAGGCACCAATACATGCCAAGGGAGAAAATCAAGAAGTCTAAGCTCCCCACAATGTTGAGACTACATTCTTTCTTCATTAGGCATTGTGGACAGGAGTTTTAAGAAGACAGGAATCTCAAATGCCCTTAGTGGATCAGATGGTGCCTGTTTAGCCAACTGACTCAGATGACCTTGCATTATTTCCAAGCATACCATTGAACTACCGCCATTAATTGAAAACTGGCTTAAATCAATAGAAATCTCTACACTGAACTAACCAAATTAATGCATCAAACAAAACTTCCAATTTTAATCAAAATATTATTGCTCAACTTCAGATTAACACAGACAACCCACTTTCACCTTTACTCGTAGACGTTTTCACAAACTCATTAAAAATAATAATAACCAAAGGTTTCCTTGGATCTTCAAAATCTGGCAACAATACATACACAACATTTTTGTAACAGTACTGAAGAAACACATAAGATGCCACTAAAACTGTTACATCCATGAAGAAAAAACAAAATTTACATTACAAACAGAAAAAGGTGAGCAATTAAATTTTTGAATCTAAATTCATAAAAAATGAAAACAAAATAAACTTTGTTAATATAGAACACCAAGCAGATGGGCAATTACATCAAATTTTACAGCTGCAGCCCAAGATCTCACAAACAAGCAGTTTTTAACATAACAATTAATGGGAAACACAGTGAAGTAGTTAAGTGTTTTTTTACAGTTTTTAATTTTTTACAACACAGACTAATGATACACCTGTTTCAACACATGAATACGAAGTAGGCTACAATAAAATAATTGAAAATGTGGAAACAAATGATTTCTAAGAGGTTTTGGTAGAAAAGAAAGTGAATATAGAAAAAAAGAAAAAATTGTTAAAAGAAACCACAGAAGAGAAGAGAGCTCTCAAAAATTCACTTATCACCCACAGACATTTGGCAAATTCAAAAAGATTTTCAGAGCAGAGAACACAACATCTCAATCAGCTCCAATCAACAAATACACAATAAAAAATGTACTTGACTATACCACCAAAGACAGCATCTCTTCAAATAAAAAGCTGCCATTTAGCTAATGGAATGCAATACCTGCAACCAAATTTATATAGGAAAAACAGAAAGAAACTTGACAACACATGAACAGATTTTCACCTGAAAAAATAGGAATCAAATCTTCAATTTTGATATTTCCAAAAGCTACCCATTGTACAAGTTCCTAGAACTGCCACCAGAGCGGTCTATGGATGGATCAGCTTCAACAGCAGTTGATGTTTGATTGACAATGCAGGAAACTAGCCTCTGACACATGTTCCAGGAAATTTAAAAGCGATTATTATTTTGCACCATTAATTGACTCAGTTTTTACCCTTAAATACATCTCTTTTTCAAACAGAAGGATAGCTAGCATTAAATACAGGCTCTCGAGAATGAAAAGTGGAATTTCATTAAGTGATGTAAATAAATGTTATGTAATTAATTTGGAAGTTGAAGACAGTGAAGTGAAACAATAATTTAAATTATTGCTGAATTGGTTTTAACATTAACTTCACATTTTAATAGGAAGATTTCAGCGTAAAATTGAAAATCAGGCAGCATTTACTTTAATATTCTCATTCATGCTTACTCTGGGTTATAACTGTTGCATTAATATTTTAATTTTATGGAGAAAAAAAAAGTGTATGTGTAGTTCTGAGCCTTGGTTAGCGGTTCTTCTTTATTTGATCTCTAAATGCTAATTTTTAGCTTAACCTTTAAATATGTAAATTATTATACTGTTTTAGAATGAGTGCGCTATCTAGATTCATATTTGTATATGAATGTAAATAAACACAAATTTTACTCCGGCAGCAGAACAAAATGTTATTAAGAAATCCTCTTTGATTCAATTCGTGCGATTTGCCTCCATTCCATCATTTCCACTAATGGCCCTTGAAAGAACCAGCAACAACTATCATGTATGTAGCTGATGATAATATAACCCTACCATATTCATAAAACTAGGACCAAGGGAATGTTCTACTTCATAAAATTTTCCACTTCATTCCTGTCTAAATGCTTCAAATCTTTTCAGCTAGTATTTTCATTCCCTCTCACACTACATAATGTGGAAAGACACAAATGAAAGCTTTAAGGGAAAATGATGCAGATCAATTAATCCCCAGTGCCATTGGTGAACAACAAAGAAAGCTTCTGTGCAAGTTCTTACCATAATTATATGCATTTAATATCATTTGGAGCATGCTCAGAGTTCCTCCAGTAAAATCCAGAAGAATATTTCCTATGCTCCAGCCCTCAGTGCTCTTCCGCCTGTAGTTCATTATTGCCTGTAAACAGCAAAACACAGTGAAATACCTGTAAAGCCCACTTGTTGATTCTGAAAATATTCAACAGATTAATAAAATATAAGTATCACCTTTAGAAATGTTACCTGAATATCTGTTTACTGAAATAGGCGACATTTTAAGCATTCTAGGAAAATGAACAACTATTTTTATGCCATGAAAAGATTTAAGTATCTTTTGGTTTAAGGTACATAAATATGGGGCTGCATTATTACCATAAGTGAATTTAAATACCTACACAAACAAAACATTGCTAAAGAGCAAACACTAAATATGATTTTATTTAAAGGTGAGTCGAAATTGTTACACTAACATCACTTAAGTTTACTCACTTAACATGTTTCGGGAAACCGTTGTTCCCATCCTCAGAAGGTTAACTCGACTGAACCTTCGTCGAGTTAACCTTCTGAGGATGGGAAAAACGGTTTCCCGAAACATGTTAAGTGAGTAAACTTAAGTGATGTTAGTGTAACAATTTCGACTCACCTTTAAATAAATTCAATACACATCACTGTTTCTAGCTTCTTTTCATTACAATACATACTAAATATGATGTTATCTAATGGACTTCGACAATGAAACCATTAACACAGTGGTTTTCTAATATCTCTCTATGGTGAATCCAGCAAGGAGTGCTTCACTGATTTGAACATGTTCAATCATTTCTTCTTTGTTCATAGAAGACAATTTCGGTTTGTATAAATTCCCAATATATACAAATGTTTCGCTAAATAATCATAATCTGCAAGGAGTCTGAATTTTGCTATTGCAGTTTTACATGCAGAATAATTTCTGGTTTTTTATATTTCTGGTACTGTTGGTAAATCTGAGTATAACTTTATACTTTTTTGCTTAGCCTGGAAATTCATACTTATACCAATTGGCCATGACAGGAGTGTGCTTGGAGAAGGGTGTTGCTGATTCTGTTGAC
Source organism: Deroplatys truncata (assembly GCA_030765065.1). Lineage (NCBI taxonomy): Eukaryota > Metazoa > Arthropoda > Insecta > Mantodea > Mantidae > Deroplatys > Deroplatys truncata. The sequence goes on from CM060987.1 coordinate 92,428,417, forward strand.
AATACATAATGTCATCAATGCTAGGGACAAGAGATGTGTGCAGGGAAAGGTGAGAGGGGAATGTATAGTTGCACAATGAAAACAGTATTACATTTGCAGGCCTCAGCCTTGCTAGTAAATGCAACTTGGAACAGCAGATGTTTGCTTTACCTGACTCTCCTTCTGATGTCCTGCCCACTTGTTCTGTAACTGTTTTGTTCCTGTTCCCAGCGAGCACATTCATTGTAGCCAACTAGTACAGTTACAGGTCCCAATGCATTATTTTTCATGTAGAAAAACGATTTTCACAAAGACAGTACTTATATCCTTATTATTTCAAATCGTAATTTATGTAATAAGACAAAAAGAAAGAAAGAAAAAGCATACTGTACCTGTGGAACATATTTGATGAGTGTGATGGCCAACTTGATATATGAGCAAATATATAGGAATTCCAGCCAAGGGAAGACATTAGTCCCTGCAAGAATTAAACTAATGATGAGGACAGCTGCAAACAACCCAAGGATCGACCTTGCTATTGTTGATACTCTTTGGTTTCCTCTCTGAAACAGAAGTTCAGCTCTTAACTAGGATATGCTACTGAAATTGGCCATTTTATACTATAAAAAACCTATTTTATACTCTCTAGAATGACCTACTTGTCTTTTTTTCCTCAAAACTTACTCTAGAAATGTGTTACTTTATGCCATATTTAAAACTCTGCATGCTTGGGTGTATAATGGGGGCCTGGTTGCACTATTGTTTCATTCCATGCAGTACTTTTATGATTTTGATGACTAATTTTGGAATTTTGAAAGATTCTTGGTAGCATAGTACTAATTTAATGATTATGAGAATGAAAATTCATAACACTAAACTACATTTAAATATTTACAAAATTTTCATTCTCGTAATCATTACAAGGAAAAATTTCACTGTGAGTAGCCTAATATTATTCATACTACCGTAGGATAGTTTCATCTTTTCTCACAAATTGGTAACAGCTATTGAGGTGAAAACATGTGATTGTAGAATTTAAACACATCTTTTTTTTTTTTTTTTTGGGGGGGGGGGCGAATTGGAAAGACCATATTGACTACATCCTATTTAAACTAACCTCTGCACATTTTGCAATCAGATCATTAATTCATTTTCGCTTATTTTCACTCAATTATGACTTATGGAATAATCTTCTAGGGAAATTCAGTAGATGCTAAACAATATTTATTTTGCAAAAAAAGTAATAAGAATAATGGCAGGTGTAAAATAATTAACTCTCTGTAAACCACTATTCATAACTTTTTTAATTTTACCATTAGTCTGTGAGTATATTCCAGCTCTACTTTTAATTGCAGTCCACCAACTGGAAGTGTTTTTAAAAACATTCAGTTATACACAACAAACAATCAGGAATTACACAGGACAAGCAATAACCTACAGGTATCTTAAAAAGGAGTTTAATGGCATAGTGCTATTCACTTCCATCATATATAAAGGAACTGAAAATTAATAAAAATAAGTTCAAGTTATCATTAGAAATATACCTCATCACTCACGCCTATACATACTAGGATTTCATTCATTCAAAAAATAACTGTACTACTAATTTCACTTCAGAAATTAATGCAGTTTTGTAAATAGTAAATATAAATAACATTGATTTGTAGTTTTTAGCTCCAACTTACTCTACATAAGAGTTACAATTTATTTTCCAAATGTTCAAATGTAATTATGTAATTTTAATGTAATCTACATTCCTAGATTAGACTAGCTCTCTCTTAAGCTGGCCTAACTCACTAAAGGATCTATAGATATGTTATAATATATATTGTACGAGTGTAATTCTGCATTAAAGGTTTGTTTCTGCACATAAGAAGCAAACATTTGGTTGTAAAATACTTATTTTTAGTTATTTGTGCTTCTAGAGTAGCGATTTAGCATATAGAATATAATTACATATATAATAAAGCATAGTTGCAGATCCTTTTTGTAGACCTAATCTTTTTATTAATTAGAGAGGTAGAAATAGGCCAAATCATGTGATTAAACCAGGAACCATTGCACCACCAGCAACCTCGTCATTGTACTGAAACTTTTTTTAATATACAAAATATTTACACTATGCTATATATGAAAACACTAGAAATATTTTTCTCCTGAACTACTGCATATTATTTTTGGAATACGTTCATTATACACCTGATGTAATTGGGCATGAATTACATAGATATGGTACTTATAAGCCATATGAAAAATATTTTATATTATTCCTCTAAATTAATTGTAATGGTTTCCCCTCAAAATGTACTGAATGTTAACACTCCATTACCACATTTTAACAAGAATTTTAAAATTACACTGTAAAAGACATAAATTTGCCTGCATTTGTATTTTGACATGACACCAAATGAAAGTAATACCAGTGAAGAATATTCTATACACAATTTGTATGAAATTTCATAAATAGTTAGCAATATAGGAAAAAGGATTTCCATAATTACAGGAGATATTAGTAACGAAAAAAATACATGCTATAAGGCTTTTGATAAAACTAGTCTGCATTTTCAAACTTTTTGTCAGATGATTTCTTAAAAGTAGGTGTTCTTGAATCAAGGTTTTATGCTGATTCCAGAAATAACTTCTATTTTTTTTCTGTCACGTCAGGTTTTTACATAAAATAAGTAATGTTTTGACAATTTTACTAATGAGCGCAGAAAAGTATTCAAATGCCATTTTACACAAGGTAAGTTTTTATTCAAGAAGCATTTTAAGAATACTCTCAAGAACTCCCATAATTTATTTCATGACTATATTTTAACAAAACAAGAAGCCAAAGTCTTTCATTTAATTTTTTTCAAACTTTCTCTTCTTTGACTTCCTTGCAGATCCTTGAAGATGACTGTCCCTCCTCAACATCTGACAGTAGTCGGCCATCATAGTTTCATTGCATCTCCCCTGGTAACTCCTCTACATTTCCTTAATATCTTGGTGAAAACGTTCACCCTGCTCTTCACTATAATTTCCCAGATTTTCTGGAAAGTAGTCGATATGTGAATGTAGAAAATGCACCTTTACCCTCATGTTACAACCCAACTTCTTGAAATTTTCCAACATTGTTTCGACAATGGCCTTGTAATTAGGATCTTTGTTATTGCCTAAGAAGTTTTCAGTAACTGATCGGAAGGCGGTCCAGGCTTCTATTTCTCTCTCATTCATTGTCTTCTCAAAGTCTTCCTCCATCAATTTCTTTATTTGAGGACCAACAAAAATTCCAGCTTTTAATTTGTGTTGTGTAATGAAGGGAAATTTCTTGGAAAGGTACTTGAAGCAGGGTCCATCCTGTGGTAGAGTCCTTACAAATTGCTTCAGCAAGCCCAATTTTATGTGTAGTGGCGGAAACAATATCTTTAAATTCTCTATATTTTTGAAGTGAAATTGTGAAAAAACTGTAAGTGATAGAAAAAAACTAAAAGCAGTTCTGAAATCAGCATAAAAAAGAGGGTCAGAATCACTTATTGGTTTTCAGTCATCTGATATCATGCAGACTAGTGTAATATAAAACATCTAAGCAGGTTGATAGTATATTTGTATAAAAAAATATGCAACATACTTTCAATGTATGACTTTTCAAACTGAATGAGTTAATAAAACTGGATCTTCCTAAATTTCTAGTCACTTTCAGCTTCAATATCAGGCGTAAATATAAATCAATTAATTATGGTGCTTACCTCATACAACACACACTGAATAATGGTGACTAAAGTTACAATCACAGCATGAAGTGAGAAGACAATATCATTTACTTGAACCGGATTCAGCCCCTTTGGATATCTGGCTTTGTACTCTCTCTGAAAAGAAGAAATTATGGACTCAATCTAAATGCAAACCATTTATTAACTAAGTTCTGTATGCAGTATAAAGATGAATACTCCAAAATGGGCCAGTATGTGACTTACTTAGTTTTAAGAATTGTTAATTCATCACTTTTGCCTCTTATGAACTCTCAAACACATGCGGAATGTATTTAAAACACACACAATAAAGACTCCACGTTTAACATTCATGTTTGCACAAATTAATCAAATATCCTTCATCCTGAAATACATTTTACTAGGTATAGGGTCTTTCAACAAGAGTGTCCTATCTTTAACATGTGATAGCTGCCATTGTTATTGAGTTACATCAGTCATTTTAGTCATGTGGTTACAGTTGTTATTGACAAATAGCCATGGAATGTTGCAGCATTCAGCAACACTAGAAATTGTGAAAATTTATTATCAAAATGGATTATCTGTTCGCTAAACCTTCCTTGTATTGCGTGAAGTTTATGGTGTGCATAATTGTCCCTGCGAGAGAACGATTCAATGTTTGATCGATAAATTTGAAAGAACTGGTTCTGTCAGCAATCAAAGAATGCCTGTATGTAATCGACGTAAGCACTCCAATGAAAACATAGGCGCCGTTCGTGAGAGTGTGCACAAGAACTAAAACAAATCAATTGCTCGTCGAGCACAAGAATTGAGGCTTTCGCCGACCACAACTTGGCGAATTCTGCATCTGGACTTGAAGTTTCATGTTTAAAAATGGTATTAACACAAGAACATAAGCCCAATGACCATAGGTTGCGCTGTGTATTCGCTGACTGGGCTATGGAGCAATTGGAAGTTGACCCGGATTTTTGTCGAAAAATCATCAGCCCTTTTGGATGGATGGTTGTATTAACAAACAAAATTGCCGCTATTGGAGCAATCACAATCCAATGCAGATTCAAGAATAACCACTTCATCCCCACAAGGTTACTGTGTGGTGTGGATTTTGGTATGGTGGAATCATTGGTCCATATTTTTTCCAAGATGAAGATGGAGAAGCTCTGTCAATGGAGAAAGATACCGGGCTCTTATAAGGGACTATTTTTGGCCTCAATTGGATGGTATGGATCTCAGAAACATCTGGTTCCAGCAAGATGGTGCCACATGTCATACTCCTCTCGAAACAATCAATCTTTTGAAGGAGAAGTTCAGAGGTTTCATCATTTCCCGTGGTGGTGATGTTAACTGGCCCCCGAGGTCATGTGATTTAACACCATTGGATTACTTCTTGTAGGGTTATGTTAAATCTTGAGTTTAGGTCAACAAGCCAGCAACAGTAAATAATCTTATGAATAACATCACGCGTGTTATTCGTGAAGTTGGACCTTTACGTTCTTCTGTCATAGAAAATTGGGTCAACCGTATATGTGCAACCCAACGAAGTTGTGGCGGTCACTTAACTGAAGTTCTCTTCCACATGTAATGACATTAATCATTCTCCAAAATAAAAAAATCTGATGTGATCTGTACACTCACATGACTTTCTCTACTCTTGTACAATCTATTTTTACAAACGCCTATTCTCCATATGTTTCATGTTAATCGAGATATCGAGATGTCAATCTTATTGGTAATATTCATGTACATGCAAGGGAAATATGGTAGCTTTTAAGCGATGGTCAAATATATTAACGCTGGTTGCTATGTGGCGCATTCCATTCTCTTTGCATGTCCAGGACATAAAAAAATGAATAACGAATTTGAGAAAAAGTATAAGTATTGGAAAATTTAAGGAAATAACAAGCAATATCTCGAAAACGGTTCACTCAACAAAAGAAATGTATATGACATAAGTTGTGTATTTTAACGCGATCTACATTTTTTGTGTAGTAAAATGTTGTCTATCTCTTATGGTTTACCAGTTATGCAAAAGTCGTTCAGAATGAAGAACACTTTTGGAGACCTTCCCAGAAAATTCGAGATATACATTTCATTTGTCATGAAAATACCTTAAACATATAATATTTTAATCAAAATCGTTAGAGCCATTTTTGAGAAAATTAAAATGTTTGAAAAATGTTCCATGTAAAGGGTAGTCTGGGATGGGGGGATTTTCTTGAAAACCTTCGTGTCGCATCTCTGGAAGATACTGAACCTAAATACCAAGTTTGGTGTTTATCCGACTGTTTTTTGAGTTATGCTGTTCACAGACACAGACACACACACACACACACACACACACAGACACACACACGGACATGTTTCCAAAAATGCTTTTTTTGGATTCAGGAGGTCTCAAAACATGTATTTCCGGTGAAATCTGGGTATCAAATTTTTGGGTGGAATGCAATACTTCCCCTACTTACTATACGTAGTAGAGAAAGTAAAAAGAAATAAACCTCTATCATTTATAGAACGTGTTTTATTTAAGTTCAAAGATAGAACACTCTTGTTGAAAGACCCTTTATAACCAAGTTTTTCTCAAAATATACTCTATGGATTACATAAATTCTAAATAGGTATAAATAACTACTTATTCTTAAACAAGACTTGAATGGATGATCCCATAATTTTAAAATAATGTAAATTTCACTTTAAAGTTTCCATCTTAAAACTGAATATCCCTATTTTTGCAAAAGAAGAGAGATCCTAAATAAAACAATTTTAGCTTCCCAGTAACTATTTAAAAGTACTTTGGCAGTACTTACCATGACATCAAATGGCAAATGTTTTTGTGCATTATTGTAATTCATTTGATTAAATAATACAAAACTGTGATAAGAGAATGTTATATTTTATATAGCTATAACTTAGATAACAAAACTTTTATAATATATGCAAAATACTAGCAATTTCTGCATACTAAACGTTTCACCTTCAAAATATTTTTTATTACTGTTTGGTTGGAATTAGTAGGGAAAATGTCATAATTTTTAATGACGATCCACATAACCCCAATTCCAGAACCTGTGGTTTCTTCTTGTGGCCTTGGCAGTTTGCATACCATCTGCCTTTTAAGCATGACAAATTGAAATATTATTGCCTTTGATTTTTTATAGAGAATAAAAAATGTCTGATGAAAGGAGGAAGTAGTCTGATGTGTTAAATTCACTGACTTTCTTTACCCGCTCTTCTGCAAATTCTTCTTAAGGCTAATTCTTCTTATCTATTTATTGTTAAATGACTGCAGAAATGAGTCGTTACACATTTCACTGTATAAGAGGGATACAGTAAACTAAGAGAGAGTCAAATCTTTTATATGTGGGTCACTATATGATGGCTTTGAAACTAAGTTCCTTGCATGACAAGGGAAAAAACAAAACGAAACAACTAGGAATTGAAGAAAGAAAAAAAAAAATCTGATTTGTTACATACATTCTTTCTTTATCCCCTCAGTGCTTTTCAGTGGGTTTACAGACTACTCTTATGAAAGTTTATTTTCCTATCTACTTCATTTTAATCGAAATAAATCTTTCTGGAAATAGCTGCATTACACATTTAGTTATAAATACAAAAGGAATAGCCATAATCAAATTTTTAGAACCAGACGCTACAAGTGGCTTTAAAATTCTATACCCTTTCCATGACATCAAACAGCTGAAAATTGACTTTTTGAACCACTAATAACGGATGTCTCAGAAATGGATAATGCCACAAAAAAGGTTATTTGAAATAAATAGCGTGTTTCAAAGAGAAATACATTTTTGTCTATTGCTTAATGTTTACCAGTTATACAAGATTATATAAATTTCCTTTCCAATGAAGAGGTCTTCATAAGCTATTCCCATAAAATTCAAGATCTTTAATATAGGTTATTTCAATCAAAATTGTTAAGAGCCATGTTTTCAGAAAATACACACACATGCACACACTTTACTAAAACTGATTTTTTGGATTCAGGAGGCCTCAAAATTTATATTTCTGGCAAAATCTCGATATCAAATTTTTGGGTGGAATGCAATACCTTCTCTACCTACTATCTACATGGTAGAAAAAGTAAAAAGTCTGAAGTATTTGAAAATTCAAATCAATAACAAAAAATATTCCAGAAAGGTTAATACCAAAAATTGTTTGACAAAACTTTTGTGTTTTAACGAGATCTATTTTTGGGAAGATTTTGTCTAACTCTTACGGTTTATCAGTTATACACAATTGTGTAAAATTCACTCAGAATGAAGAGGTCTTTACAGGCTTTTCTTGAAAATTTAAAATATACATTTTCTTTGTCATGCTTGAAACTTTTTGAACCATTTTTGAGGAAATAAAAAATAACAATTTTTCCATGTAAGGGGTAGTTTGGAGGTAGGAGATTTTCTTGAAAATCTTCATGTCTTGGAAAGATACTGAACTTTCTGACATTTGGTTTTGAGCTATGCTAATTTTTTTTTTTTTAAATTTATTCATTCAGTGAACCTCATAACATGTATTTCTGGTGAAATCTCGACAACAAATCTTTGGATGGAATACTTCCTCTACCTACTATAGATAAGTAAAGTAAAAAGAATGAAAGCAACAGATGTGATTGGGGCAGGAGGAAGTTTATAGGAAAAAGATATGAAAGAATGAGGTTTCTGTTGAGTTACACACTTAGACTTTACTACCACAATAAATGGTTCGGGCATTTTTTTCTTTGGTACAAAAGTTGTTCTTACAGATACTTATTTCTTTATTTTCTATAAAAATTAATAAAAGAAAGAGCAAATCTGATGTCTTATATTTGCATGACTCCTTATGCATTATTCTAGAATCCTTTCTGAAGGGCTTATTCTTCTATCTACTTCATGCTTAAGGATAGTGATTTTTTGCAAATGTGATACTAGCTCGAAATGCTCATAATGGCTTGTGCTCTTGTATTTTGATTTTTCACAACTTGTAAACAACTGCTTTACATGCTTTGTAAATTATACTAAAATGCGATATAAATGCAATTCAAAGACTCTTTTTCAAATAAAAATGTAAAAAGCCAAAATTAAAACATCATAGAATTTCTGTTTACCACTTATGTTTTTCTTCAAAATTATATAAAATGCTAAATTTCAAATGTATAAACACTACAAAATGCTAAATATAAAAATCAAGATGCTAAACTTTCTGATTTCAAAATGCTAAAAATCACCATCCCTATTCACGTTAAATATTTGCAGATATCCCTTTATTACACATTTGGTTTAAGTACAAAAGAGGATACAGTAAACTGAAGTGATAATCAAATCTTTTAAAGTTGCTATGTGATGGCTTTGGAATTCTGTTCCTTGCATGACCACAAACATATGAATAACAACTCAGCACTTGAAAAAAAAGCATAAAGTATTTGAAAACTCTAATCAATAACAGAAAATATTTCTGAAATGGTTAATGCCACAAAAACAATAACATAAATTTTGTGTTTTAGTAAGATGTATATTTTTGTGTAGGAAGTTCTTTTATTTATCTCTATGGTTCATCAGTTATATAAAATTATGCAAAATTCATTCAGAATGAAGAGGGAGGGCATGCACACATACCCACCCACCCTCTCACTCTCCTTTTTCTAAAAGTGTTTTCTTTTAATCAGGGGACTTCAAAACCTACATTTCCAATGAAATCCTATACAAAAAATTTTGGGTGGAATACAGTACTTCCTCTACTTACTATAGGTTAACAACAGAGGAAAATAAAAATATTTTATTTTTGCAAATATTCATTCTTTTATAGAACAACTTTACTGTTCTGTGTCAATTTTTAAAATTAATAAACCTTCACAAAATTGATTTTTAAGTATAGCTGCTTTCAGGGTATTCAATACGGGGGCAAAAGTAAATCAAGAAAAGCTTGAGAATTTAAAACAAATATTTTTACATTGTTATTCATAATTGTCTATACATTACCCCGAGTGTAAATGATGTACAAGCCAAAAGTTATATTTGTGATAAAGATCTACATGATCATTACAGTCTTAATACATCACATCCTATGCGAAATTCATATTTTATGTGAAATTATTTAGTATGACCATTTCATTGGCTGTCTACTGTTCACTTCAGCCATAATTTAAGAAATTTGTATAAGACTGTTTCCTAAGCAATTTCCATTACTAAGAATAGTTGCAAACATACCTTCAAAACAAGACAAAAATTTTGTTTAAAGTTTATATTTAAATGAGCACCAATGAAAGTGAGAAATTGTAAATTATGGGTTATGATTTATAAATGCAATTAATGAATAAAGGTTAATTCTACCTGACCAACTACATATTTAAATAGAGCAGAAAAGTGTATAGCTCACATTAGTTAACAAAAGTCAGGAGGGAGGGAGAGAGAGAGAGAGAGAGAGAGAGAGAGAGAGAGAGAGAGAGAGAGAGACTCACAGTGCTATAAATTGTCATTTTTCTAAGTTGCTTTTCATTTGAACTGCAGTAGTACAAACAATTCATAGTGTTCTGTTATTGCGTGCTTAACATGCTTGATCACAAATTTACTTAGATATACATAGTCAAGAGTGCACCAAAGTGGAAAGGGGGTGTCCAATGGGTCTGGGCCACCTACCAACCCCAAAGAGGTGAGTTGCAACATTTTTATTGAAATTTTAAGTGTTGATAGTATATATAATTTAACTATCATTTCACATATTTTTTCCTACCAACCAAGTCCATCTAGTGCCAGTCTATAATGGCTGTTGGTAGCTAGAGTGCTCTGTTGCGAAAAATGTGGCCGAATGTGCCATCAGCGAACAAAGAATGCTCAATTCTATACTCACTCTGTTTGAACAACCATGTTATTACTGCTTAGCAGATTGGGTTCAGTGTTACCAAAGTAGATGTCATTGTTTATAATCGAGCATTTGTGGTATTTGACTGTGTTTGCTTTTCCAAGACTTGAAGCGTCATTAATATAACATTGTGAAAACTTTCATATGATATGCTAGCTTAATAGTATTAGCACAAATGCTTACAACAAAAACGTAACATTAGCAGTCTAATGAACTAAAGAAAAAGCCAAGAAGACTGGACTTTTGTAAAAACATGGAAGATAGGTCTTTTTGTGTGTGCACGTTTATGTAACTTGACATTCTTATTGGACCAACCCTCAAGAGATTTTCCTTGGATACCACCCTACATGGCATTGAATTTAACCTTCCAACATAGTTCCTACACACCACTAGCATGAAGGAACAATTATTATCCACAGAGTTGTGCTTGTTACATGGGAACAACTGGTTTCTACCTTCAAAACTCCTTAGGCCAGGTTGCCTTATGATGAAAGAACAATTCATATATAGGTACACTAGTTTCTAAGTAGTTTGCTTTATTGTGACTGATCATAACATTGAAGACGATCTTCGTACCTTACCTGGAGACCAGGTGTAAGGTTAAATAATATGCTTTGATCAACCTTTATATTACATTTCATTGTAAATGGTTCAAATAAGCATGATTAATTCATTGAATCTCTGTTTTATTAAACTATACAGTTACAGTTATAAGTCTTAAAATTTGGTTTTTAATTTCATTGCAAAATTATTTAAAATTCTTCCTCTATAACCCCACTTATACCCCCCGCCGCTGTATCTTTGCACTTGACAGTTCATGAGGCTTCGCGTAAGGTTGGCTACAATGTGGTTGCGATGTTGCCAGAGTGGCTAGTAAACAATAACAGCTGATTGTTCTCCTTTCTATCGTGTCTAAGCCACATACAAAAAGTGTATGTAAGTAGCGAACGTCAATGAATAATAACTATTTCGTATTATTATTGTTAATTGAAAATAACTCTGCTTAAACATTGCAGCGTATGTAGAATAAATTACGCACTTTTGACAATATAGAAACAAAATAATACAAACTTCCTGCTACAATGAGAAATAAAACAAATTATAAGCATGCCATAACAAAGTTATTTTCACCCACCCATTTAAAACTGCAATGGCTCAATTCCATCCAAATCCCCGTTGTCGTCATCATCATCTTCACCAAGGCATATCATCAATGGTTCACAGTCACTAATAATTCTGTCTATTTCTTGTGCTTTTCGTATTAGCTTATTCACATGATCTACTTTCTTCTTCCACGAAGGCGTGTCCACCGTAGCCTTGTGAATAACAGTTATCGGACTTAGTCCAAGAGCTGCTGCAGTTCGTTGTACGGCTTTATCAGCAGGAATAGAGGGATTGCCATGAAGCTTCACGTACTCCCTTTTCTGTTCAAAGAATTCCCCGGTTCTCCTTAATAGTTCCAATGCCTGACTATTAAGTGGCACACCTTGGCGCAAAGGATTTTCGCTTCGTGAATCATCACTTGGTGATCGGCATCGTTTTTCAGACATTGTCGCACTTAAGTTTTGTTTAAATAAATAATATGAATGATATTATATATATATATATATATATATATATAAAATAGATAAATATAAATAAATATATGTATAAACGAACAATAACAAAACTATCAATCAATAACCACAAATATAAATAACAATGAACAATATGTAGCTTGCAAAGAACAACTCAACGCTCGTGCTAGAGATTCACAAACTGAAGCACGTGGTTAGGAATAGTTACATCTGGCAACAGAGCCCATTCTAGTTCCGATTCCACTTTGTCATCAACCATCCGGAATGCTGCCTTGTGATTGGCTTAGGAAGTCAAACGGTTGAAGCTTTTTATCTGTTTTTTTGCGAGTGTACCAACTTAAACGCTAGCTGTCAAGTGCAACGTTACAGCGGCAGGGGTATAATTGCAATATTTTTCAAAAGCAAACATTGCTGAAAGTAGTATAATTTTTTATTCTTTACATTGTTTGTATCACATTACTGTTTTCAGGAATGAGAATAAGCTTCCAAACAATTTTGTGCATATCACTTTAACGCTGGGAACTGAGTAAGTGGCTTTCTTGATTGGTTGGCATTATAGTGATTTATGGCATATCAGTCATCTCATCTTACATCATTACCATTTTTAATTGCATAAGCATTGCCATTGCAAAACAGTCACACCCCTATTTATAGACAAATCAATTTGAACTCAAAATTACATGACATAATTGTCACATGTATATTCCTGTTTATCATGATCAACTAGTATTTAAATTGTGTGTTCCCGCAATAGATCACGATATGTTCAAAGTCAAATGTGAATGGAACATCACACTGGAGTTGAAGTGGGGGAGTCCAAGCTGTTAACATGTGATTAGCATTAGGTCAATAATGACTTTCTTCAGGTTTCATACTGCTGTTGGTTGTCTCTCTTTGTTTACAAGCATTTATTTTGTGCTTTATCAGTATGGAGAAATACAGGAATTATACAGCTGTTTAAAATTAAAAATGATGCATTCACAGAAGAGAATGGTAACTTGCTCCATAAGTTATTTCACAATATCCACTAAAATTTCATAAATGCAATATTTGAATGCATGTTGGTTGCATTAGGTTTTACTTATAAGTTATTTTAACATTTTCTCAGAACAAACCATCTTTCTGAGAATGGTTCAATATATATAAACTTTAGTTTTTACTTGCAATTCAACTTATTGTGAATGCAATGCTTCTGTACACAAAAATTAAGAATGTTTAGCTCAATAAAACCAGTGACTAATACTTTATTATGTTGCTGGTATCATTGTGGTTTCAAAGTTGCATATCATTTTCACTTCACTTTCTTCCCCTACCACTGCAAATTGTGTAAACTGACCTGGCTTGTTCGTACCTGGCCTTGCTCTTACTCCCCTGCATACAAGCTATCACTAAAAGTTTATGCAATCATTTATTCTTTACACACTGCATGTTTTCATTAAAAAAAAAAAGAGCATAAAAAATGCAATAAATACATGGTGAAACACAATGGTCAACATCAGCTGCAAGGAAAAATTCATAACACCGTGGCAGGCAGTATGGACCTCCTTTCACTTCCTTTCATTCCTCAGTTACACTATGCAGCAACCTCATATTCTGTGGTAGATATGCTGTATATATTTTTTACTTTCAGTGAAATTTTCTCATAGTTTAACGCAGCAAAGAAATATAAAATTTCTAAGATTTGCATGTTTGATAAAGTTATTTCATGCACACACGTGTAAGATAACCATGATTTCCTTATCACGAGCACTATTATTATGCTTACTGAATTAAGGAATATAATTTTATTTTCTCTGTAAAACAAGAAGTATGCTATAAATATTCTTACTTACCTCTATTTCTGGAATCCAGTAGAGACCGCAGTTAAAAAGCGAGTATAAGAAGAAACCCACTATATTCAGTGCTAAGAAGTCGAAATTCAGGCCCACAACACTAGAGAACAAAAACGACCAATCAGCATATACAGTGTGTTCATTACTCAATGATTTCAAAGCTATCAACTGCCAGGGAAAAGATTTAAGTCCACTTATGATTCTTCATTTTATCTTGTTAGGGCCTCAAAACATGAGTTAAAGCTCTCAATTATGAATGCCAACAGCCATAAAAGCCTTGGCTCTAAGTTTTTAGAGGAATATATCTGTTTTATTAGCAATTAATAGAATTACCTAAAAGCACCTTCCGTACAGCTAATTTTAATAATGCTTTATACTTCTTTAACTACACAGATATATATCTATGTACATATAACATGAACCTGCTTCATTCCAAACAAAACTCCCTGTATATCAAACTGTTCAACATTAAACGCTTAATGTAATTCTGCTGACATCTTGGGAGGGTGGTGCTTTGTACCAACATTGTTCAATATGGTCGTATAAACAACTTATTGTTTTCAAAATGTGAAAATAAACCTTTTCCAAATCTCTGAGCATTAATGAAGTTAAGATTTGTGATATTACAAATTGTAATTAAAAGATTGTTTTTTGCTCTCTGATTTGAGACTTGATATTCTCCTGTTAATGTCAAACATTTTTGTTTTAAATGTATTTTCTTTAAAGTATTAAAACCTGGTTTACAAAACAATATTTTTAATGCTTTAAAATTAAACAATAGCACATCTTCTACTGCTTTTGTTTGAATTCTTATACACTAATTCTTGGTGCTTAAAACCTTAGGATAATTCACAGGGAGAAAGAAGAAAGACTATTTACAAACCTTATGAGTAAGATTTTCAAAATTTTGTGAGAATACTTATACTAAGCAAATGTTAATTTCATGCTACTATAACTGTCCAGTACTCTAAAATTATATAATCTATACTCTGAAATAGAATATTTTATACCTTCTTCTGCTCCAGTTTTCATATATCTGTGGGTAGAAAGATATTGACCAGGCAACAAAGTAAATCCAACCAATGACGACGCTTGTGTAGGCTATGGCTGAATTGTGTTGAACAGTCACTCTCACAAACTTCTGAGAGATTATGCTGCAAGACAAAAAAGTTTACTGTATTTCTTAACACACATGTTTTTCTATGAAGCTCTGATTACGTAATTCAAACATAACTACAAATATATCTGAATTAAAATGACTGAAGTCTTGTCACTGACCAATCAACTGTAACCGAGATGTTGACCAAGTAAGAGCTAAATCATTTACATTTTAAAGATATTTTTCTCATAAGGTGCCACACATTTTTGCTGATTCTGACCAAATCACTAATATTTTATTTTTTGAAAGTTTCTCATAAATGGCTGCCATTTCTGCAAATCCGTTCTGCTAGTCTTCTGTGCTTGTCATGAAGCATTTGTAGCATGAAGTCTTAGCATATCAATTGGAATAGCAGTGTAAATTGTGTATTTTAGTTCAAGGCTTTATGCACAATGTGAACATATTCTGCTCTTCAGATATACCCAAAGAAAGTACGAGGGTGGTCTGAAAAGTTTCCGACCTAATAAAGATACAAGACATTTTTTCAGAAGTTTTTTTTTTTTTTTTTATTTTTCAACATAGTCTCCTTGTAACTCTACACACTTCTCCCAGCGATGCTCCCATCTCTGTAACCCGTCCAAAAAGTACTTGGCGTTTTTCTCTGCAAAATAATTGTTCACGAAGGTTATTGCCTCTTCATTTGACGAAAATCTTTGTCCTCCGAGTGCAATTTTCAGATGAGGGAACAAAAAGAAGTTGCTTGGGGCTAAATCTGGTGAGTAAGGCAGATGTTCAAGCAGTTCAAACCGTAATTCGTGGATTTTTGCCAATGCAACCACTGAGGTGTGAGACAGTGCGTTGTCTTGGTGAAACAGGATTTTCTTTTTCTGCAAGTTCTGCCTTCAGCTTATCAAGTAATGATGCGTAGTATGCTCCTGTAATGGCTTTTCCTTTTTGAAGATAATCAATTAAAATAACTCCATGACTATCCCAAAAACAGTCGCCATCACTTTCCCAGCCGAAAAAACAGTTTTTGCTTTTTTTTGGAGCAGGTTCCCCCTTTGCAGTCCACTGTTTGGACTGTAATTTTGTTTCGGGTATATATTGGTGTATCCAAGTTTCATCTACAGTAATTAATCGGTGCAAAAAACTCGGATTTATTGCGCCTAAACTGCGCCAACAGTGTGTTGGAAATGTGCATTCGAACACGTTTTTGGTCAAACATGAGCAAACGCGGCACCCAACGCACGGACAGCTTTCTCATGTCTAAATGTTGATTTAATATGTGCCAAACACATTCTTTTGACATGTTCATAGCCTCTGATATTTCTCTCACTTTAATTCGGCGGTCATCTAGCACCATTTGGTGAACTTTGGCAATGTTTTCGTCGGTAGTTGCAATTTTTGGACGTCCCGAACGTTCGTCTCCCAAGCTCTTACGGCCACGTTTAAATTCAGCTGCCCAAAATTTCACTGTGGTAAATGATGGTGCAGAGTCCCCATACACAGAATCCAACTCTCTTTGATTCACGTAGGCGTATTGCCTTTCAAAAACAAATATTTAATGACAGCTCGATTTTCGATTTTGTCCATTTTCATAAAAACACTCATCACCTCACTCAAATGACTGTTACATAACAACTGAGCGTCCAAAATGGCTGAAACGTTGGTGAGTAACTGTCAACAGATGAACAACGAAATTCACTAGCTTTTATTTACAAGTGCTGCCATCTTCATGTTGAGGTCAGAAACTTTTCTGACCACCCTCGTAGTTGCCTACTCAAAAATCTATGAATCTGGGAGGTCAAGGAAATAGTTTTGTGCTCAGAAATGTAGTTCTTGAAGAGCTAATACATGGTTACCAAAGCAATTCTAGTGCAGTGTGATGTGGCACCATTTTGCTCAAATCCTGCTGTCTCCTCAAAGGTAAATCTTGCAATGTTTTGAGACAGAAAATTTTGAAGCATTTAGACACACCTGGATTGTGATTGTTGTTATAAAACAATTTTACAGCTAAGGCATGTTTAGATACAGACTGCAATTCCATGGATGAACAACTGACAATGTAACAATTTTGTTTCATTGAGACAACCTATATGAAGAGAAAATACAAGGGGGGGGGGAAAGAATGTGTGTTGTATTCACATAAATTTCTTAACACAATCTTCTACAAACTATTCTTATAAAAGCTTGCTCTTCTATTTACTTCTTGGTAATAAACATAAACCTTCATTAAACATTTAAGCATTCGTGTAGGTATAAGAAGAATGCAGTAGGCTAAAGTGGATCACTATGTGATGACTTGAAAAAATGAATAACCTACCACTTGAAAAATGTTTTAAGTATTTGAAAATTCACATCAATAACAGAAAATATCTCATAAATGGTGAATGCCATAAACGTTTTATTTGGCATAAATTGTGTGTTTTAACGAGATCTGCATTTTTTGTTGCAGTAAGATTTTGCCTATCTCTTATGTTTTACCAATTATACAAAATTCATTTAGAGTGAGGAGAACTTTAGAGGCTATTTCCAGAAAATTCAAGATATACATTTTATTTGCTCCAAACACCTTATTTTTGAGAAAATAAAAAATGAACATATTTTTATGTAAAGGACAGTTTTGGGGTGGAGGGGTTTTCTTGAAAATCATGTTACATTCTTTGAAATTGCCAAAATTTGGTATTTAACCAACTTTCCATTTTTGAGTAATGCTGTTCATACATATGACTTTTCTAAACATGCCTTTTGTTTTTGTTTTTGGATTCGGGACCTGAAAACATGTATTTCCAGTGAAATCTCCATACTGAATTTTAGGGTGGAACTATAGGTAAGTAGTAGAGAAAGTAAACAACTTGTTGAAAGTTTCCTGAATACGGATCTAACAAACATAGACTATAAGCTCTTTCTAAGGAAAATGAAAAAGGATGAATTACTATGAAGACATAGAACAGTGTTTTGTTAGAAACCTAATAGTGCAGCACAAAAGTGTCAATTACTAAAAGTATCTCCATCTTAATCAATGAAGATTCAGTGTTTTACCTGGCCTTGTTGGTGAGACTTATAGTTAGTTCTGCATGGCCAGCTGCTATACCGTATATCCTAATAACAGCTTCTTTGTGTGTGGTGTTCAGAATAATGATCTGATCATTTGGGCAGATCAAGTCACTGTGGTCTGCCTCAAGTTTCAGGGAGTATCCGTCAACTTCTAAATCCCTGTAACAGAAACATAACACTGATACAAGGACTGTGATTTTAATACTAAGGAAAGCAAATGATATAATGATTTGTTAAGATCAGGGCACTTTTTTTCAGGGGGGAAAGTGCATAATGTCTAGCCTAAAAGTTGAAGAAAAACAATTATTTCCTTACTCTAAAAGATAAATTTAAAACTTCATCTCTTATTCTTTGTATATTGCTAAGCATCTTTATTGGCATTTTTGAATCTTAGTATTACTGAAGTGATTATTCAAGTGACTAATATTGGCATACTGTATTGATTAACTTGTGTTTTGCCGGTGTTCATATTCTAGTTTGTGACTGCTGTGTTAGCATCAATGTTGAGAGGCAGCAAGCTGTATGGAAAGCTAATGAGTTGTAAAAATAGTATTTTATATGCTCTCGCTTACCTCAATGGGAGAATCTGCAAGGAAGTAGGACAATTATGTTAGGTTTTGTTATTTAGTCTTACTAATTATTATTATTCCCATTTCCATCTATCTTGAAAGGAAACCTTGAAATGTATGGTTGTATTGAGAAACTCAAATCTAAAATGAGAGTACTCTTCAACACCATATTTACAAAAAGAGCCCAGTTTTATATCAATTAAATAAAATAAGTTTTGCGGAAAAAAATCATAAAACCTGCAATCGAATGCAAACTGTTATTTCGCTTCTCTTAGGTATTACTTACTCAAGGTACACTTTCATTAACTCCGATTCTCCAACTATCACAGTTAAATCTTCTGTAGACAGGGTGAAATCCGGTTCACTACTGACAGCTGACACTGGAAGATACAAAATGGTGATTAGTTACATTTAACATGTTTCTGGAGCACGGAATAACATTCATATTGCATAATACGAGGGATGTTTTTAAAGTATGGTCCGTTATACAATAAAATAAGAACTACAAAATATTTTGGTTACCTCATTATTTTATTCCATTGCATATACCTTAAGTTTTCTTTACACATAGTTTTCACAGTCAATTAAATTCTCATTCTGGTGAGGAATAAATTTTAGTGGATCTTCTTAATATAAGTTCGCTGCCAATCCATAAAAGAATTATACAGTTTCTGAGATGCATTTTTCTTATCTAAGATTCCGTGGCAGAAGAAACTCTGTTATTGGAATCGTTGGTTTCAGGAGGTGGATTCAAACTGGTGATCCGGAAGTCAGATCTTTTATCACAGAAAACAATTGCGAATCTGCAAGTTAGTGTAATGTTAGCCAAAAACAGATGACTCATTATTTGTGTCCTTCAAAAAGCTTTCGTACATGTCCCGCAAATTTATTCCTAAGAGATTCCCACAGCTCATTTACAATACAGAAAAATTTTACTCCAGAAACAGCTACATGTTTCCTAGATGGATTGGCGGTGGAAGTCTCTGACAAGGTCCTAAAAATAATTATTCTACGATAAGACAAATGCTCGAAATGCATTGATAACTGGTAGAAAATTAGTGTAAGAAAATTAGGCTTGGGTAAAAAATAACTACGAAAAATGTGTAGTAGTTAGTAATTTATTGCAAACTGGACCTTACTTTTAAAATACCCCTCATATGTAGCAATTAAGAAAGAACAATGAAAATATACAGCTTTCTGTATTTGCTCAGCAACAAGACATGCTTTGGTATACATAATGCTGAAAATTACAAGCATAAATGACACGCACGCACGTACATAAAAATAAAAAAAAAAAAAAAAAAAAAAAAAAATAAAAAAAAAAAAAAAACAACAACTGTGCTGCAAGCCACTTTTGTTTGGCCCGCCTAAAAGCTTAAAAAAGTATAGGTAAAAAGAAATGGTGAGCCTGTAATAGATTAATTTATACATGAATTTGGAACGATTATGTAAAGTTAACCCCTCAGAGTTTTAATTGATACATAATGTAATGACCTACTGAAGGACAAATACAAAGAGGTTAATTTGATTGATTTTTACAACTGTCTGTTGAAAGACTTTGCACAAGGACTAGTATCAATTTTTGCTTCAATGTACATCCGTGAAAAGATATTTTCAAAAATTAAATATGCCAAATCTAAAGGTCTGTTATGACTGATGAACATTTAAGAGTCCACTTTGACGAAAGACAGCATAAAATTATAATACAGAAAAGTCAGTTTCATTCTTCTCATAGAATATGAATGGTTACTAATGTAAAAATACTTCATATACAGGTGTTGATATGAGACCATAAATAAAAGACTACTAGTCATATGTTAAGTATTTAATTACATCAGTTATTACTATGTAAGTGTAGAATTGAGTTCAATAAAACACTGTTTAAAAACAAATGTGATTTGTGCGCCTTGTAGCTGCTAATTTCTCGTCCTTATCTAAAACTTATGTGGCTTCACCCGCAATTCATACTCCAATGGTTAATGCAGCCCCCGTCATAAAGTTTGGCAACCCCTGGTTTAGAGTAACATTTTTTGCAGAATGTTTTCCCATGTATTACCACACTGGAATGTAGTATTAGATCCCTAATAGAGCATAGCATAAAAATAATGAATGTCATCAAAATGGACTTCAGATAATTGGGTAATCAGAAAAAACTAACAAAACTAGAGACTTTGGAATTTATAAGGTAAATTTTTAGTTAACCTTTACGACTAAGAAAATCTGTTAACAGTGAAATGTGAACAATTTTTCAGAAATGTTTTAACAGTATGGCCTGCATTTATTACCACTAAAAATACTGTTCATTTATGTTGGCAAGGATTATAATGGGTGTTCTGCCTGAAGGCGGGTATACTATGCTCAGCTATATTTGGCAACCACAATTTGCAAAAGGGCATATTTGGCAAAGTGATGGTGTGATTTACCATTGTCCCCCACAATATGGGAATGAAGTGATATCATGTTCACTCAGTCTTTAACTTTGAATGGAAATGTAGCACCACTGAAAAAATATTTTTCCCTGGATGGAAGTTGAACCCAGGTACCTTTGTATGCAAGCTGTAGGTGTTGACTGTCATGCTACAATTATACATTGAGATGGAGTAAAACTGCTAACATATTCATTAATAATAGAATACAATGAAAATGGAAATTGAGTTTCATTTATGGACGCTCTTTAACTGCTGTGTTCCTTAGCATCCCATTCTATACTGGGCGTGAAAGACCGGTAATTTTGCTCAGAGGCCTCTTTATCAGGCTTGAGGTTCATTTACGTGCCGTAAATCTATGACACAGGACCCTTCCAAAAATGCTACAGATTTTTATGTACAAAAAAATCCATCGCCCTCCACCAGGTTTGAACCTGCAGTCAACATTTACAGTAACATGTACAAATGCTTTAAGTTTCCCAATATGTCTTATCTTTATTGCAATTCCTATTTCCTACTCTCTTCTGTTGTTGCAGTTATGGATACCACAGTTTTCTGGGAACAAAACAAGAGTACTACCCTAATGCTTTACAACACATCATCAGTGTTGGTTCACACTATTCTAACCCACAATTATGTTTATATCATTTGGTGTGAATAAATATTTTTGACTGTTTTCATTAGAAGGATACAAAGCATACTGGTTGCTATACTTTTACCTACAAAAGTACTAGAGCTTTTTAATAATATTACTACACCAATAAAAAGAACATTCCTCATAATACAAGGATTACTCTGGATATCAAAAAACCACACTTTAGCTCATAATCCAATACTGTTTGTTAACCTAAAGAAAAATAACGCAATTCCCAAATAAAATGTTGCCTTAACCACAAGATTCTGATCAATACAATTCAGGTGTTTTGACTTTCAAACTCTTTCCCAGAAGAAAAAGCTTCACAAAGCATGAGTATAACCTCTTTTGAAAGCTTTAAAATTTCTTCCCCTTAATCCTTGGTGTTCACAAATGTGCGATTAAACTGCCCAAAGCTCAAAATCAAGCTCTTTTAAGCTCATTACACTGAACATTTACTACTTGTTCTTTAGTTGGCAGTTTACATCCTTAAGCAATATAACCAGAGATAACACAATACATTAAATAAGTTAAGTTCTCACATGTTTTTTGCATTTTAAGAATATTCTTTCAAACTTTTAAAATCTTAATACTAAACTACTCTCAGGAAATAGATACAGAGTATAAATAAGTGCACAAAGTAGACAGATAAGGGCAATATAATATATATACAATCTGTAATTGCAGTTGCAATAATAAGGCTGTTAAGTCCATCCTTCACCACATTCACTAAAGGTGCAAGTGGTCTCAACATTCTTGAACTGTGAGGCAGTATTTTTAACACTTAAATGATTTCAGTCAAATTATATAATAAGTAAATTCCTAAGAGCCCGCCTTGAAGCAATATGTCTATGTAATAATTTGTAAAATGAATATAACAGTCATTGCATATGCTTACGTTATTGTATCTATGTGTAATAAGTTATGTGAATATATTACATAATTTAATAATGTAGGAGCTGTGAGAATAATAAGTTAAACATTGCTAACAATGAGGTAATCTTGAGGCAACAATGAGTTTGAGAGTTTAAATGTTATTTGTGATTCCTGGAAGCATTAATGTAATTTTAGTGACAGTTTATAAAAATAGCCAATCAACAACCAGAAAAAAGCTTTAGTTAAATGCAGGTATTCTATTGGAGTAAAAATAGCCAATCAGAGACTTGAAATACAGAAATTTACTAGTTTAGACGGTTGAAATCTAGTCAGTTGCTGTGGACAGTGTTTGTAGCTGGATGCGAGATGTGTCCTCTAGAAATTAATTACGTATTTGTTTGAGACGAAAAATAGTATACTTGTTAAAAAGTACAAGTATTAAATAAAAGAATCTCACAGCTCTCGAGATCAGTGAAATGCTATTTAATTTGTGTCAAGGATTAATAAAAGAAGTGAAGTAAAACTTAAAATCTGTGTAAGCCTACATTCTTGTCGCATCACACCCTACCAAGACTTCCATGTCTCGAACAATAATACTGACGCAGAAAATATAAATATTTAATACTTAAAGAAACAGTAAAAATACATTTGGGGCGAAGGCTACCGTAAACTGTTTACTATATGTGCGGTTGCAACTACTACAAGTTTGGCTCCCCAACAGTTGAAATAAAATACAACACCTTCAATAATGTACTTCAAATTGACGCCTAAAGCGTGGTGCTAATAACAACGTAACAAACCAACTTCTTCAAATTGGCATCCATACGTGGAGGTAACAAATTACAATCTTCTCAACTGTTCATATGAATACTCATTATACAGGGTTATTACAAAAGAAGTAGACAACTTTGAAGTCCTATGAAACAAAAACTAAGTGCGATATCAACATAAATTTTGCACTGTTATGTTGGGAAACTCTGGAAGTTTGCATTGGTAGTGTTGTGGTTGGTAATCGTGTATGCCAATGCTGTTGTAGATACAGAAATGGCAAATCCTGTGGAAAAAGTATATTGTGTGCCAGAACTTGCTAAAACAAATTCTGTGACTGTTGTCCAGTGACATTTCAGAACACATTTCCGGAAACCACCACCGACTAGACAATTAATCTATGATTGGCACAAAAAATTTGAAACAACAGGCTGTGTGTGCAAAGGAAAGAGCCCGGGAAGACCGCGCGTATCAGAAGAGTATGTTGAATGTGTTCGTGGTGTTTTCGCAAGATGTACACAGAAATCGACGACAAGGGTAAGCTTGGAGTTACAAATTCCACAATCAATCATATGGAAAATTTTGCGAAAGCTAATAAAACTGACTCCTTACAGATTTCAGTTCTTGCAGTAGCTATACAAAGACGACAATCAGACATCAAGATTTCTGCATGGAAATGTTGCAATGTAATAAAGACGATAGCTTCAGTGAACGAAGTTTTCAGTGATGAATCAACTTTCCACTTGAGTGGAAAAGTGAATAAACGAAATCTTCAAGTATGGGGAACTGAAAAACCAAGGGCTGTGGTGAAACATGTGCGGCACTGAAATAGAAGGGGAAACCTTTAGCTTCCAACATGATGGAGCACTGCCTCACTGGCACACAGATGTTATACTTTACTTGGATGAAATTCTAGCACAGCATTGGATTGACAGTGTTACAGACAGCAATAAAAGTGTTTATTTCTTTTGTAATAACCCTGTATACGCCCCTAAAGCTCATCAGTAATTACCAGGATGTAAAAATGAAACATTACACCATATATACTTTTTACCAGCAAATGTCAAAATATTTGAAGCTATAAGTTTCGTTGTTTGCATTTCAAAACAATGACCCCAAGAATATACACAAGATTTTAGTTTATTAAATGAATTATCTACAAATTTAGACATAGTTATTTTTTTTGTGGCTTACCTAGAAAAAATCCAAAAATAAATACTGTGTAAAGATTCATCTTCATTTTCATTGCTCTGAAGAGTTCAGTGGCAAGTGCAATTTCTTATGAATGTCCTTCCTTTTCCTGTAATTAGAAAAACAATGAAATAATTTATCTGAGTAGTTAGTATATTTGTTTCATCAAGTCTCTTGAATGAAAAAGTATATCAACATGTCATTTGCATTTTGGATTGACAATCTACATGTGTTGGCCGTTTCCGAAGCTATGAAGATTATCTGCAAATGTAGAGTTTTTGGTCATGTTTAATTATTTAAGCTTATCAAGAAGAATTATCAGATATGCACGAGTATTTCTTATAGCTTAAAAATACGCTGGTTTTAAAATCTATTCAAATTTCTAACCTCTAAAGCCAGAACAAGATTACTTATTTGGGTTAAAATTTATGCTATAAAATTAATAACACTGCTAGTTATCTCACCTATGTATTTAACTCTATAGTTACATGTTTCCGGCTCCATATATATGCTGAGTGAACCTTTTTGGTTTTCATTTTTGTGCTCTCCATAAAAACTTGAATTGAGCAGACTTTCATTTTATTATGTAATGTAGAATGCGGAACAATGTAATAAAAATACTGCAAATTATGCAACTCACTCCACTAGATATTTCAAGTTTTAATCACTACAGTAACAGCGTTATTAATTATACAAATGTTTTCGAATTTATACTTTGAGAATTCTCAATCCTATTCCTTGTCGCCGTTGGCCCTGCCCTCGGCTGTCATTTGTTGTCCCGCAAAACAAAACACAAGATAGAAGCAGCATCGCCAACGTTACTAAAAGAAAACTCAGGCAAGTCATTAACCACTATCGATCAGAATGAAAATATTGTAAATCCCTATGCACTCAGAAAATGTCACTTCCCATTTGTTACCTTAGCTCTAACATAAAACGAAAGAAAATGAAAACGCCTGAGGCCTTTTTCACGAAAGCTCATGCAGCTACAGCTTAAAATTATTTGTTTCACAAAAATATTTCTGTAATAATATTAAGGATTGGAAAACTAAATCACAATTGAAAATTTCTATATATTTTCCTCTCTATCTCCGTCGATACCCCACCAAACGAGCCAGGTTCAGGGATAGAGTGCAAACCATACAGAATGTACCAAACTCAAATCTTTGTTTTATTACTGTTAAAATGCTCTATTATAGCAATGTCATTTTATGACATTAAAAACTTCTGCAAATATTTTTTAAAAGCTCCGGTGATGTTTTTGTACATCACAAAGTATTTTTAGATGAGGAGGAAGACCATTTTGTACTTGCAGTTTGCACAACAGTTGTAGTGAATGTGTTGGTCTGTATAAATCACGTTATGGTTCTTAAATAATGACATACAAGAATGTCACATTCTAACTCCACATAAAATTCGTAAAGCCCTCTTTTGCATAAGGAATGCTTTCTCACTGTGCACAGAGCTAACCCCCCCCCAAATTACTCCATATCTCATAATGGAAAGGAAATAAGCAAAGCTATTGTTCGCAAAGTTCCTGGTGCAGAAGACTGCAATAATTTTGGCGATTTCCTTCACATTAGTAAGGTCTGCAAAACGTATCACTTTTGACACCTTGCCCAAATCATATGGCAGTTCATTGATAAAAATCAAGAAAAACAAAGGGCCCAATGTAGAACCTTACGGAACCCCGTGTTTTATATACTCAGCTTGAATTGATAACAGTTGATTATGATTTTGGGGGGTTCTGTTACGTATGTGTTGAACCAATTTAGTGAGATTTTTTTTCTATCAACGTAAATTCCCAATTCCACGACCAGGACTGGAACAATGGATCTTTGGTTCTCCGCGACGATGTTACCGTTGAACTGCTATGGCGAATGCCCTGTGCGCATTAACATTTTTCATCCGATTTATGCATCAGATCGCTTTTATTCGTGCATTCTAATTCGTATTTGTCTCTCTTCTTCTCTCCTACAGGTTTGTTAAATAGGTACCCTGGTTTTCAATCGCATTTTTATGCCTAGCAGCGAAGTTGAACTTTCGTGATGAAACAATCAAAGACCTTGAGGTGTACCATTTCATGGATAGATCCATCCCTTTCTGTTTTGCTTTCCCCTTCTACTCCCTCCGATCCTAATTGGCCAGGTAACAGGAAACCCGTTTGAGTGACGCCTTACAACAGCGATTTCAGGACAATCACATTTTTGTAACCCTCAAAGATGTCGGGCTTCCAACGCTAGGATGCTACCTCATCGGTGCGCATGGTTAGGAAATACAGTAGTGTACAAACTCTACACTGCACTTGGATAGGGGTATAATATTATATTGGTTCATTATGTAGGTTATTGGTTAGAAGTCGTCAGTAATAATAATTGATGCACATGTTATGTCATAATCAAGCAGAGGGGCTTTAGTAAGTAAACTAGTCGCGGGCATCCTTTCCCCAACCGGCTTCAAAGCGAACGGAAAGCTTTGAAGCCTGACCATAAACCCATCAGTAAACGATTAGTAGGGTCTTCCCATCCCTTAAACACAACACGTGGTCCTTTCTCCAGCTCCACCAAAGCAAAGCGTTGTTGCAATGTCATTTCTGCTGTTTCTTCGGTTTTTAGCAGCTGTGACTGTTCGCTCGTGCTTTTCTTCCATGTTCAGCTAAGCTTCTATATTACTTCTTCAGAGAAGTTATATAGTGTTTTACTTAGTGCAGTTTTGTAAGTTTAGCAGTGTTTAATAGTTATTAGCGTTTAATAGTTTAATTAAGATGTGGAGACCTTGGGAAACGAACCAAGTTGATGGCCCTCCGGTCGCACCAGCAAGTGACCCTCTGCCGAATATCAGTAATGCCAAGACCACGAAGAAAAGGGCTACAAAAACTGAATAAGCAAAGCCAGATTTTTATGTGTAATGTTCAAGAACATGTAGAAAAGAACCTTTTATGTGGAAAAATGTTTGTTATTGTTTTGAATTTCTCAAAAACAGCTTAACGATTTTTAGTAAAATACCGCAAGTTTAAGATATTTGCAGGAAAAATAAAATTTGTATCATGAATTTTATATTCTGGGAATAACTTGTAAAATTTTCCTCGTTCTCAACTTGTTGTATTACTGGTAAATTCTAAGAGAGAGACAAAATCTTACCTTGCGTAAAATGCAATCTCGGTAAAGGACAAATTTTAGGTCAAATTGTGTTAACCATTTCCGAGAAATTTTTTGTTGTTGGTTTGAATTTTGAAATACAAGTTGGAAGTCTCTGTTTGTATTTTCCTCGTGGTCATGCTAAGAGCATGGAATTTCAAAGTCATCATATAGTCATCTGTATTTTAAAAATCTGACTATCGCTTTAGCCTATGTATCCTTATATTTACAACGATATGTGCAATGAAATTTTATCTTATTATTTAAGAAGTAGATAGAATAAGCTTTTGTGAAAGTAGTTTGTAGAAGAGTGAGTAGAGATAATCTTGTGAATATAATACATAAGATTTTTTTTTTATTTTCTTTCTTTTGCCTTCGTATTTTTACTTATCCTGCATTTTATAATAAAGCTATTCATTTAAGTAAACAGAAGATGTCATGCTTATAAATCTTACACCTTAAACAATACACAACTTCTTGTATTAGCTTTATATTAATAAAACATTGTTGTGATACAAGTGATAAAAAACTTTTTACCATAGCTCCGCGCACAGCATAATCAAAAATGATGCTTTGATTTGGGAGTAAGAGTTCCTTTCAAAATAAATTAATATTTATGTATTTTAATTATTTAATGATAGTCCAACAATGTATAGTTTATTCGGAACATGTTTCTAAGTTTCTCTCGGATATGTTAACATGCATTTCTATTCTTGTAGCGCAGTATATTAGTTCAGATCATTCATTAGTTCAGTTATATTTTAAAGCGTTTGCAACTTAAATGTAATTACTATGCGATTCATAGTTATTTACATAGTTATTTTGTGTGCAAAGCAAGCAGACAAACTGCATGATTGTATTCTGTACATGTGGAAATCACCTGCAAAGTTTTGCTTTTATTACTATTTTTAATTTTGGCAACAACGCGCATATGCACATGGATGTCACTAAGATTTTATGGTGCTTGCGGTTAGGGAGGGTAGGGAACAAGTGTTTGGCTACTGCACAAAGGTCGCCGCTTGGGGATCCGAAGGCTGCGATGACCATAAGCCATCAAGTTAGGAACGCACTGAACGTTGGTGGTGACTTGGCTGGAGACGGTGGAAACGCTTGTGACTTTGCAGTGTTCTCTGTAAACGAATGTGATGTACGGTTTGAAGGTAAGTACTCCCTACTTCGATAGCAGGTAGACCAGAATTAAGGAGCATTAAGAGAGAAAGTAATACATGTTTAGCTATTGATATTGTGCAATTAAGTTAGCTCATGATTTTATTGAGGCATTAATATAAAGAAATGTGATTTACATTGTCTTTTATTTTACACCGAAAGTTGTACATTTTTAAGGCAAAATCCGCTCTTATTAGCGTATGACACAGATCCTCGAAAAATTCTAATCCATAATTTGGAACTGAGGAGGTTGAAAGTCCACTTTACTCATTGTTCCTTTCTAATACTGCCACCATGTTCCTTGTGTTTCATTGAATTACAGGTTGTTTAGTTTGATGTTTTAAATGTCCTTTGAGCTCTAATGTTAAATATGATGGTTTCGCTATTTGTACTGAGCTGTTCCATGCTAAATTCCGCTTTAAACGATGCTTATTGTGATCATGTATGAACTCTTCTTTACTTTGGACATATTGCCACAGTTCTCCACTGGTCTATTATATGCATCGCACAAACGGAACATCGCATAAAACCATCTTTTGGGTTGGGGAGGAAAGTGTCGGTCACACCACCTGACGTCACCTATACTCCGTGCTCTGTTTACTTACTAAAACCCCTAAGCCAGGCCATAACACAGTTGTGTATGAAATGACACGAGTTAATATAAGAAGCATGTAAATTCAGAAGAGCATTTGGTAGAGATAGTTATATAAATTAACCAAATATTTCTCTCGTAAAGTACATAGGGAGCTACTTTTCATTTTGACCCTAAGAATTAAACACAGAATAACTACTGGAACAAGAAAATGCATTCTTAGAGTGATCAGTATTACACTATAAACATTTAGAACTCCTACAAGTAATCACTTGCATATTTGTCACCGAATCATATTTTCCCACTAACTTCGATATTTTGGGAGAGGTTTCAACGTCATAAGTAGCCTTAACATTAATCTATAAGTAGCCGTCATTCATAACAGGGACTGGGAGAATCGTGGCCACTCAAGCGGAATGACTGATATGTTTTGTATAAAAAGGAATTAAACGCATTTTGATTGTTGTCCTTTTTCAATATAAATCTTGCAACAGATAGTATTTTTAAACTCATAAATTCAGAAGCTACAAGGACTTCCTTAATCGGCAATTATCTCACGCGAAGTTAATAGGTACGATTAATTCTATTATACAGGGTTGTTCAAAAAGAAGGAACGGACTTTACATATTTGCTTCTAATGAACGACAATAGATAGCTACATACGACACATCATTGAATAGAGGTAAGTTCAAAGTTTTAAGCCCGATCTATTAGTTCCATTCAGTGCCTACAATGGTGCTGTGTTTGTTTACGAGAAAATGGCGACGCCACATGTAAAGTCCTTTTGTGTGCTGCATTGTGCAAAGAGTGAATCATTGTTTGGTTGCAGCGTACATTTCGTTGTAAGTTCAACAACGAGCCGCCTCGTCATAAACATTCTACAATTGATACAATAACGTCATAGAAGATGTTGCATATGCAAACGTAAAAGCACTGGTCGTCCTCGCATATCAATTGGTGTTCATTTTGAACACATAAAATAAAACATTGGACTTTTCTCTATTCAGTGATGTATCGCATGTGCCGTCATCTATTATCGTTCATTAGAAATAAATATGTAAAGTCTGTTCCTTCTTTTTGAACAACTCTGTACTTTTGATATATATTTGTCTTGCTTAATATGTTAATCTTTCTGGAGCATGCACATCTTCACCGGTTTCCTTAGATAATATAATATGCCTTAACACACTGATTAACTGCATTACAAGTTCTTCATTTTTTTCTACAAATCTACTTTGTTCACTCTTTTGCATCGCACATTCTGTTACATCACCAACCCAGTCATCTCTTTCTGTTTTCTACCGGTAAAGCGCTGGACTCCAGTTGGAATTAAACTACGCGCTAGCGCAGGTAGGCTTTCTTTGGTATGGCTTATCATATAATTATCGAAAATGCCAAAAACTGCTCTAAAGTTTAAATCCTTTTTGCTTTCTCTGCCACGTATCTAATAGGTAGAACAAACAGTCCACCAAAAAACTCGATATCGAGATTTCCTCAAAAATACATACTTTGAGCCTCTCTGAATAATAATAATAATAATAATAATAATAATAATAATAATAATAATAATAAAGCATTTTTAGAAAACCGACCGTGTATGTGTGAGAATGGCATAACTCAAAAACGAAAAGCAGATAAATACCAAATTTGGTATTTAAGTTCAGTATCTTCCAAAGATGCAACAAGAAGATTTTCAAGAAATCAGTGTTCAAGAAAATTTCCTTAGCCCAAACTATGGAACATTTTTCGAAACGTTTTATTTAAAATATTGCTCTAAAGGTTTTGATTAAAATGCCATATAATTAAGATATTTAAATGACAAACGAAACGTATGCCTTGAATTTTCTGGGAATAGCCTTTGAATTCTACTCTATTTAGAAAGAATTTTATATAACTTGCGCTCCTTTAAATGTCCTGTAATCTGTATACTACAAATCTAATAGTTGTAAAGTGAAATGCGCCCTCCTGTGAATAC
Organism: Deroplatys truncata; assembly: GCA_030765065.1. Classification (NCBI taxonomy): domain Eukaryota; kingdom Metazoa; phylum Arthropoda; class Insecta; order Mantodea; family Mantidae; genus Deroplatys; species Deroplatys truncata. The sequence goes on from CM060987.1 coordinate 92,459,852, forward strand.
GCTAAAAGTTGCGCGGGTGGCTGAAAAGCTAACATCCAGGAGGGGCAGATAAAAATCTCACATATCTGTTATGAAACAGATTTTGAACGCCCAAAAGAAATATTTGCATTCCTTGCCCTCCACTCGAGGGCCGTCACTTAGTGTGATTTTGACCAATAATTTGAACACTCATATAATCGAGGATATAGCTAGGAAAAACGAGACAGCATCACGTTCACTTTGGATGAAGAATACTATTGTGATTACGTCTATACAGTAACTTTACAATGAAATGTATGATAAAAATTGTTTTGTGATGTATAGGAGCACCAGGAAGTAACAAATAATTAATTGCTTTGATCTCTGCAAATGGTATTGCTCTTGGCTTTTTCCCCAGAGATGGCTCATATATACCAGGTGGCCGTCCTTTGCAGTTTTGTTTCCCGCATGCATAGGTGCAAACGAAGTTGCCGCATCACTGCTATTCAAAGGGGCAGTGCAGGTACAAAGTGAAAGGTAGTGCAGGAGTTTACGTCGTAGTTTCGTACCGATAATCATCGCGTGGTCGCGCATGCAGTTCGAGCCAGTCATTCAGATAAAAAAGTAACGTTCACCAATATGGAATACACAGATATGGTTACGATCTGTGCGAAGACACACCAAAGTGCAGCTGAACATTTTCAGACGCGGCATCTGTCTTTTGCACATTTTTTTCTTCCTCTCTCTCTCTCTCTCTCTCTCTCTCTCTCTTTTACGTGCATAAATAATATTAAGAAATGATGGGCCATTTCAGGTAGAACGGGAGCCTAGATCCTGAGAGGCCCTTATATCAATTCGTCCACCAAGGCGGGCATGTTTTTGCACATGTTTATTATGAATAATGTATTAAAAAGGATTTTATTCTAACGCACCTTTAAGGGCACATAAATATAGTAAAAATAGAATTTCTTTAATCTTGTTAACTTTGCGGCACTAACTGATGCGATATAGTTGTACTGGTTGTAGATTAACTGTCATGGAACTAAATGACTTAACATGTGTGCTCAGGTTTGCGTTAATCTGAATTCTTGTTATTAAGCGAATTGCTTATTAAATAACCGATAGCACAGCCCCCCCACACACATAGGTACTCTCACAATCAAAAACCAAACTCTGAGTATACCGTGAATTTTTTTTGCTTAACGACAACTTTCTGAAGCCCAGCCGGAAATCGAACCCGGAATACCCCATAGAGCAGGCAGTTTCTCTACCGAATGAACTCTGGGACCAGTAATAGCAGTTAAAATTTCGTTTTCAAGCATTGGTCTTTCATTTAGGGTCTCCTCTCTGTCGGTATGGAGTCCCCTTTGCAGTTCTGCTTAGGCAAACTTATTGACATCCGCGCTATCCGGTATAAACTAACTTCAAATAAAGACGGCTTGTGTGGACCACCTGGTAGATCCCAAATTAGGCGAACTACCGGTCCCGGATTTATAATCGGTTCCGTAGACATATCCTTGGATTCGTTAATGCGAATATTGGGAATGCTGTAAAGGTAAACATGCCAACGTTCTCCGATGCATGCTTTATATTATTTTACGATACGAATGACGTAATATATTGTAATTACGATATGTGTATCGTAGAACGTTTTTTTTAGCTACGTAATATCGATTTTTTTATTTACTTTGGTAAATTACATTTTTATTTCAGATGTAGTGTTAGAAATCACTGAAGCAGAACAGTACACTACATTGATACATGATTGATACGAGTGTGCAGTGCGCCATGCATGGTTTGATAGACTTTTGTTTAAAACAGAAGAAAATGAATTAAATAAACTTTGAAAAATGAGGTCTGACGAAGATACTGCAAACGCAGCTAATTCTGTTATAGATAGTTTAATTTCCAATAAATCCCGACTTGGTATGAAGGGGGATATAAGAAATTTGAATATTCGTGTTTGAAGGAAAATGTTCAAAGTATAACAAAGTATATATAAAGTAGTGGGAGTTCTATTTAGAGAATACAGTCCTGTGTAGCATCCACAAATGGCGGAATTAATATATCAAATTGCAAAAATATTGTTGTCAATGTTTATAATAAATAAAATTGGCTCTATTTTGTTTATTATTTACGTATGTTTATTATATACGCAAGCAGTTTCGTGATAATAGTTACATTACGAAAATCGTTGCATAATAGAACTTCATTACGATACTAGTTAGGTAGTGAATAGGTTTATATTTAGTTTTTTTTTAGTATTGTAAAATCGATATTACGTAATTAAAGTAGATAAATTATGCTAGTTCTATTTCTTTATTCGTAAAATATAGGATATTCGTAAAATATCCTTCAGATTCAAATGTCGTAACAGGTATTTCTGCCACATGGAAGAAATGTTTCTGTCACCCCCAACGACTTAAAAGTCAATTGCCTTGAGTCAGTAGCCTATCGAAGAGGAAGCAAACTCTGGATCATAGCATATCCAGGATGGGTGATCAGCTCAAGCGCCTGGTATGTCGATGAAGAAGAACGAAATGAAATATAGTGAAAAGGGATGATAGGAACATTCGCGCATCAAATTATCAAACCCAGCATTTGCCTAGCGACCGAGGAAACCCGCAATATACTTTCGGTGAGACTGGTCGGCCCCAAGGATTTGAACTTGGGACCTCCCGAATGCGAGTCGCTCACGTTACCGCGGCGCCATCACAATCATATTCACAATAAGTGAAACACGCGCACGTACTATGACAGATTGGATAGTCCGTTAGCAGCTTGCCTGCCATTAGTCAATAACACAACGGAGGGCCACGTAATAATGCATAACTACTTATGATGCTCCAGAATAAAGATCTGTAAATGGCTGTGACGCGTACTGTAATTCTCCGCAAGTTGTAAAGTTTTGCATAATTATACCGTGTGAGTCTTCTCATCCTGCGGATTGGCAACTAGGCAATCCTGCATTTCACAGACGATGCGAAATGCAGGTGCTGACACCTGCCGCTGATTCACCAGCCCGCTGATTAAGGCTACGGTGGTGCTCGTTGTTAACGTGTTTGGTAGCGCAATGGTTAACATGCTAGAAAGCCATGGTGAAGCTCGGAAGTTCAAATCACGTCTGTGAATAAATGGTGTTCATTAAAGCATGTTCTAACAAGTAACAATTTGTGTTTTAATGAAATTCGCGTATTTAAACTACTATTACAAAAGCTTATACTACTTCTATCTGTTTCATATTAATCCAGACAAACGTTTGCAGAAATGGTTTAATTACACATTTCCTAGCAGGTACAAGCGGACTGGAAAAATACAATAGACTTGAGCGATAGTCAGATCTTTTAAGAGCGGATCTCTATATGATGACTTTGAAATTCCGTTTTCATAACAAAGAATGGATAGGAAATGGTTAACGCCACAACAAATTATATTTGACATAGATTGTGTGCTTTAACGAGATCTACATCTTTTGTAGAGTAAGATCTTGTGTATCTCTTAAGGTTTTCTAGTTACAGAAAGCCATTCGGAATGAAAAGGACTTCACAGGCTATTCCCAGAAAATTCGAGACAAACATTATATTTGTTATGTGAATATCTTAAACGTATGTCAATTTAATCATTTTTGAGAAAATAAAAAAAAATCGAAAAATTTTCTATGTGAAGGGTAGTTTGGGTTGATGTGATTTTCTTCAAAATCTTCGTGACGCATTTTTGGAAGATACAGAACTTAAATAACAAGTTTGGTATTCATCAGACTATTCTTTTTTGAATTATGCTGTCCTCTCTCTCTCACACACACCCACACACCCACACACACACCCACACCCACACCCCCACACACACACACACCACACACCACACACCACACACACACACACACACACACACACACGCGCGCGCGCGCGCGCGCGGGCACGCGGACCTTTTGATGAAAATGATCAGGGGGCCTCAAAACTTGTATTTCCTATGAAATTATACGTATTTTTGGGTGGAATACAATACTTCCTCTGCTTACCAAGTACGTAGTGGAGAAACTAATAAAATTGGTGTGTATGCAGATCTCGCTCTCATCCATCGTCTTTCAATAAGAATAAAGACGAGGAAAAACAGTGGGAAATGGGTTTAAGAATAATCTTACTGAATATAGAAAGCAATCATACCGAAAAACGTGTACGTAAGCAATCGACACGCTAGTATAGTAACTTCTGTAAGACACGAAAAGTAACATTTGGTAACAAATCGCGAGATAAATATTGATGTAAAGATCAGCGACAATACAGTCGCTTGCGATTTTCGTTTCACGAGCTTTGACATGCGACAGACCTTATGATGTGGCTGACACATATTTCATGATTATATTGAAACTTTATTGTTTAAGTGGACTGAATGAGCAACTGCAGACTTCGCGGTTTGTCGACCTCTCGAATGGTTAAATGATGACCAAACAAGTGACGAGTATGTTAGAGGTTATGTCCGGACATATTTGTTGAATTTTTTCTATGCATAACTGTCGGAGGAATTCAAACAAGGAAATGTGGATTTTAATTGCGACATTCAACTGGAAACATGAACATAGAGCAGATGCAAAAGTTGAAGTAGGTGCTCAGTGTTGGAAATATTTATTACTTTGCTTTTATCAGAAACGTGGCAATAGCGGAGTTACTAACGTATTATCATTATCCTTTATAAACACCGTAGTATTCTTGCACGGAGAAATTTCCATCATTTACTGAAACTTCTGAAACTTACTATATTCATTCTACAATCCGTATACAATTTCGGAGTTAGCTTTGTTTTATTTGCTTTTATTTTTTTACATAATAAATATAATACAGGTGGTTATTGATCACGAAAATCTTGGAAAAGTAAAGGCACTGAACAATTGGTAACCAAATTAGCAGTCGAATGAAGAACAGCTAAATTCCCAGTCGCATATTCATTTATTTAAGCAGATATATAGATAGCTTAATTCTACCAAGGTTGAGAAAATAGTACACATCTTATGGCAACACCATTGCAACATGTCAAGAAGGGATATGTGGCAGCAGCATTTATTTCTCTTTTTATACTGAAGACTATTTTTACACCACTAGTGTGGAAAGCTCCGCTCTTTGCTACTCATTATTTGCCCCTGCTTTCTAGTTTTCAATTTAACTTATTTCACTTTGTACCAGACACCACGTGGCTAATTAACAAATTCTATGGACAGTCCTGTATAGGATGCACTTGACAGCTTTGGTGTGGCTGTTCCATTTGATGTGCTGGGCGAGGACTCTACATTTTAAAAGTAAATCCGTTAATGTAAGAACAAAATACCAATTGGGCTGTATAAAACAATTTTCTTATTATCCATAATCATATAATGATATTTATGATTATCAGATAAAATCTAAAATTAAATTCAAAATCGCATGCAAATGGGGCATGTACTGCATGGTCCATAAGCTCTGTATTGTTTTCTCAACGTTAGCATTACCATGTTGTTTTAGTGGCATTTTTCTTGCTAGATACACATGCCATTAAAATCGGCATGAAATTAGATCGCCTGCTCACAGCTGCGTACGTTGACGACTTTACACGTATAGAGGAAAACATGCTCGTAAGCGCTTCAAAGACTCATAGAATTGTGTACTACACAATTCATTCGCATTTCAATGGCCAGTATTTTTTATGTTAGAAAAGAACAAAAAGATATAGATAGCCATATGATACACAAATAGTGTTGTAGGATTGCTACTCTATACCAGTGGTGGCGAAGACGCGACTCGCGAGGCAGTGTGATTCGTAGGCGCAACTCCTTTTCTAGCCGTCTATTCATTTGTTTTCCATGTGCTGCTGAGTGGTGTAGTACGTGTTGCATATTTGATGGCTCGAGAGAGAAAGGTATTTTCGCCACCCTTGCTCTATACTCTTTGAATGCGTCAACTGAATAAATCCTATAACGGTCAAATTAATAAGTTCTTTTCCAATCGGACAGCGCTGTGATAAAAGTTTGTATATACTGGATGTCCCACTCGAAGGTAGCCCCGACAATAACTATTTATTGTAAATACTTCCAGAGTTTCGTTTACATTTTTCAGCACCAAGTGACAACCTCATTTCATACAGGTATGAATGCAAAATATATTTTACTTTAGCACTTCTGTTGCAGTTTTATGGTTGAATCGTATTTAAACTAACGGGTGTACCTTCGAGTGGGGCACCTTATACAAGTTTGGAATATCTAAATTACTTTAAAACAAAAACAGAACAAGGTATTTTAAACGAAAGTCAAGGGTACTGGATGGCGAGTCTGGAATGTTTCCCACTATGCCGCGTTCATTATCGAGAAATGAAAAGGCTAGGGAAAACTAACAAACTTAATATAGTTTCAGGAAATATAAGTTAACGATCTAGTTTTACCTGGTTGTGTATCACAACAAACACAAATTTTATTAAAATATAGCATTGTGAAGATATATTTTGTTACAATTAAAATACACTTTATCAATATCCAAAATACATTATTTTTTTAGTCATAATTTCTGGAAAGAGGCACAATAAGATTTATAAGAAATTGTTATACTTTAGATTAAATGTATCGACGAAGGCATTTAAGTTTTGTAAAAATGCCTTCTTAAAAACGTTACACATTTGTTCTAATTTAGTTTGTAATGGATTAAACTGTACCAAATGTTTAACCTTGTATTATCATTATCCATAATCATATCTTCTTATATGCTCGTCTTCGGAAAATTATTTCATTTGCTGGTATAGATAAAAGATACTTCGAACATTTGACATTATCATTTATTATATTAGTACACTCAGTAGAGAATGTCATCATACTACTGCATAGCACAGAAAGTGAAATGAGCCATCGCGACCCACGGTCTGTTGGCACTGATACCAAGGCCTGGTCTTTATAGCGGTATTTGATAATTGCAGATGTGACCTTGTTTGTGATTGAATGCTTTTGGTATGTTATATCATTCTGCTGCCACATCGTAGCATTACTGAGCCACTCAGTACCAAATATTCCAGAAGCTTGCAAAACACACTTTTCTAGAAGCTCTGGTTGAAAAGCTTGCAAATTGTATTTGCTTAATTCGTCATGAACGGATGACAAGATTCTCTTTAAACAGCACGTTTACGTATTCTTTTTCAAATTACCAACATTTATTTGGTACGTCCGAACTTTTTCAATCTGTATGACTGGAAGAAATGATTTACATAAATTATAACATTCTGTATAGAAAGGAATTCACTGCTGTAAATGGCGCTGGTAATAGATATTAATAAGGGTAATACAGAGTACAAATATGTTTTGGGGCGATCGCTTTTTTACTTTCTCTACTACGTATAGTAAGTAGGGGAAGTATTGTATTCCACTCAAAAATTCGATACCGAGATTTCACCGGAAATATGTTTTGAGACCCCTGAATCCCAAAATTTTTTTTTGGAAACATGTCCGTGTGTCTGTGTGCGTGTGTGAACAGCATAACTCAGAAACGAACAGTCGGCTAAACGCCAAACTTGGTATTTAGGTTCAGTATCTTCCAGAGATGCGACACGAAGATTTTCAAGAAAATCCCCCCACCCAAGATTACCCTTTACATGGAACATTTTTCGAAAATTTTAATTTTCTCAAAAATGGCTCTAACAATTTTGATTAAAATATCATATGTTTAAGATATTTTTATGACAAATGAAATGTATATCTCGAATTTTCTGGGAATGTCTCCAAAAGTATTCTTCATTGTGAATGACTTTTGCATAACTGGTAAACCATAAGAGATAGACAAAATTTTACTACACAAAAATTTAGATCGCGTTAAAATACACAATTTATGTCATATACATTTTTTTTTGTTGAGTGAACCATTTTCGAGATATTGCTTGTTATTCCCTTAAATTTTACAATACTTATACTTTTTCTCAAATGGAAATTCGATATTCATTTTTTTGTCCTGGTAATGCAAAGAGAATGGAATACTTCACATAGCAACCAGCTCTTAAAATATTTGACTATCGCTTAAAGCCTACCAATTCCCCTTGCATCTACACGGAAATTAGCAATAAGATTAACATCTCGATATCTCGATTAACATGAAGCATATGGAGAATAAGCGTTTGTAAAAATAGTTTGTACAAGAGTAGAGAAAGTCATGTGAGTGTAACACATCAGATTTTTCATGAACTTATCACTATCGTGACATACCTGGGATGTCGGTTTTCCCGCATTCGTTGCAGCCAACCTAACCTAACAACTTCTTTTTACCGTTTTGCAGCCTATAGGCGCTACTCATATCACTGCCATAACTTTTAAGGTTTGATTATTACATACATGGAATATAATAATATTTTAGTTACATTTTTTCTTTGCAGCATTTCTTTTGTCTTTACTTATATTTTTATTCTTTAATACACATTTAATTCGAGCATTGCGTTGACCTTCACATTGGCATACCAGACGAAACAAGGCGGATGACCATCTCATTCTTCTCATCTAACCATTCTTTTGAATATAGCACATTCTCTATCGTATTTTGATTTGGAATCATTAGGAATCAAATAAGAACATCCTATTTGCCATGCCTCTTCAATTTCAGACTGAAAGCTTCCTGCCTTGACTGCAACTTCTTAATGTTTTCCTAATAGCAGACAGAGATTTTCGATGGCAATGAACTTTCGTGGCTCGACTTCAGTCGATGTGGCGTTTATTTAAAAACAAAGTTGGTGATGGGACAGGTATTGATTTGGAATAATTTTAAGGTTGGTATTGGCCAGTCATTATAATATTTCAACTAGCTGTTAATGAGCAACTAAGTAGCTATCGTTACAATTATGAATTGTCATTTTTCCACTTTTAATCAGTCATATTATTGGTAATATGCCTTAATTTCAACCAATGATGACTGTAGATTGCTACCAACTTATCATTTTGGCGATTATCACTTTCCTCACTTATAGACTGATATGCAATTAAAAAAATCATACCATTCCCGACACTTCTAATGTCAAAATGGCATGACCTGTTTTAACAGCAATCAAAGTGGATCAATAAAGTTACTTATCTTAGCCTTCTCCAATGCTTGTCTTATTTTATAAACATTTGCAGAGGTGGAAAGCCATTAAATACAATGGCTGACGGTAATTATGTTTTTTTAATTAAGGCAACTTTATTGTATAACAGTTTGCACAATATAGTTTTGCGCACTTACTATAAAACAAAATTAATATGAAACATACTTTTGGGTTGTTACATTTTGGTAATCCCAATTAATGCTTACCATCATGACATTAGGTCTATTGGTCTGTTTCTTTTCAGTCTAGCATAATTAGGTTTATGCTTTGCTGTTATCTGTAGTAATAAAGGGTTGTGTGTTTTAGAAATGAGTTGTAGAACTTGTTGTAACCGTCTCGGGGGATTGTATCAACCTCGGAATCCTTAGATCACTATGAAGAGTGGTATTGCATTTATACCAAGGCGCATCAGTGATGCTTCGGAGAAATATGTTCTATGGAATTTGCATCCTTCAGATTTGCGATGATGATTGCCCAGATTGCACAGTCATATTGCCATACAGATGGATTAGGGAACTATATAACAATATTTTGTAACGTAAAGTAATGACGATTTTCTTGATGTGAGCTTTAGCAGACGAATACGATACCTAATTTTCTGAACTAAATTGGTGATGGGTCATCCCAGGTCATATGATAATTTAAATAACGATATATAACAGTTTGTGATGAAATATTAACACATCTTTTAGTTTAACAAGATGATCATTGATTCATCTCTTGTATGTGTACTAGACTAATTTTGACTTAAAAGGTTCATAGTGATTCTCTATTACACCACACGTCGATTTTTTCACAGAGTGTGTTAAGCTGCCTAGCTGTTGATTCACAAGTGCCTTTGTTCAGAATTGCAGTCATCAGCATAATCAGCAATAGTCAAGATTGGAATGACCAGATTCAATTGCACTTGATTGTGACTGTGTACAGATTAGGTGTAATGAGAGAGGTATTATTTAACTATTCTATTATATGTATGTGAAGTATGATTTTTTACTCTATACAGAAGCCATCAAACCATACTTTATCAAAAACCTTTTCTGCGTCCAGGAAATTACCTAAGTAAACCGATTTAGGCATCAAGAATAGTATCAACAACTCTTATGTAATTGTTGCGGAAAGGAGTGATGCGATCTGAATCCAAACTGAAAAGTTCTATGTCAGTTAACATGAGAGGTAAAAGAATGCGTTAAAAATGTTTGAGAAGATGGAAATAAGACTTATCAGTTGATAGCTTGCTTGTTATCTTTGTCTGGTTAAGTATCATTAGTGTAACAGCGTGTTTCCACGAGAGGGAAACATGTTAAACGAAGAATAGCATTGTGTATTATTTAAGTCAGCTGTAGTAGGGCCTTCTTTGGTAAGGCTTTTAGTAGGTAATGGTTGTACTATTAGACCCTCAATCAGGAAATTTACTCCTGGGTATCTTATTATTTGTTTCTTACTTACTAGTTCTGCATAGGGATTACATTTCAATGAGTATTTTTATTATGTTGGAATAATTTATTTCTTCTAACTTTACATGCTTCATTTAAATCGTGAAATAGTTTAATTAAAATCCACTCCACAGTTTTCATTTTCTAAGGAAGTTTACCCATGACTTCCAGACACGTTAAACTTGTCAAAAAAATCAAAACTTCCAGTAATATTAATATAGATAAAAACACAGAAAACAAACACCGAATAAAATGATACTACTATTCCCTTACTTTACAAAGAATAGGTAATGCAGTAACTAAATTGACGTTTACTACTCCATGGAGCAGATGGTGGTCATCGAGGATTCCATGATGAGGGTCTGGAATGTTTATTTCAGCGAATGGATTTTGTTACCTTACGTCCCGATAGAGAGCCGCACTGGTGTCAACCTAAAGCCACTTAATTTCGTTTTGTTCTAAACGCTGTTCCGATAAATCAGTATAACGAGCAAGCTTTAAGAAAACAGGTGGTTTTCATCCCTCAGGCCCACAGTTCGAACAGGTTGCTGAGTTAACAGGTTCTCCTTGAAATCTGTCTCGTCAGTTGCATTACTCAAAACAGGATGTGCTGCAGTTTGGTCGTTTTGTCACGTCACAGTACACATTTTCGTGCTGCTGACAATATAATAATTGTGTATTGCTGTGTAGCAGGCAAGGTCATTGCTTGCAGACGTGCTGATGGAAATAAATTGGTGTCACGTAAGAAAGTCAGGCCAACAATAGGAGGCTGCGAGTATTTGCATATTAGAACAGGTTGCAAGATAACTGAACAACTTGCATGCCTTGAATGCGTCTTCGATGCTTTCAGGTCATGAATGAACATCCATATATATTTAGTTGCGTTTTCTAGGTAAAGGGGCGCCTTGTTTTGCATAATAAGGGTCTATGGGTAGTTGATAACCTGTTTTAGCCCAAAGCTCAAAGCGACGCGGGAGAAAGCCGACCTTCCTAAATCGTGCACCTCGAAACTTCATCGACCTCGGCAAGGCCGTACTGTGACCTTCGAATTGAACCCCGAAGTCACCTGCTAACTAACATTTACACGAGCTCTTGCATATGAAAGCAGGTATGCTATATCACCTTATTTTGCACCATACAAGGGAGATATTAATGTGGTAGATTTTTAAGATATTCAACTTTAAATACATTACTTTCTCTACTACTTCCCTATAACAACTACAGGAACCACCGTTACCGAAAATACGATATCGAGATTTTACTGGAAACATATTTTTGAGATCCCTGAATCCAAAAAATTTAAACTTTAACGCGCGAGCGTAAACAGCATAGCTCAAAAACGAAATGTCTGAAGATTCAAACTTGGTATTTAACTGCAGCATCTTTCAAAGTGCAGGGGGCCTTTGTCCTCTTCATGGATTGTCCAGGCTAATCATTCACTCACCTTCCAAGGATGCGACATTAAGATTTTCAGGAAAATTCTGTCTATCCCAAACTATCCTTCAGATGGAAAAAAATTCGTTGTATTATTTTCTCAAAAATGGGTAACGATTTTATTAAAATACCACGCGTTTAACCGATTTGCATAACAAATAAAATGTATATCTTGAATTTAATGCGAATAGCTTGTGAAGTCTTAATTCTGAATTATTTTGTGTAATTGGTAAATCGTAAGAGGTAGACAAAATCTTACTACAAGAAACTGTAGATTTCGTTAAAATACACAATTTATGTGAAATACAACTTTTTGAGGCGTTAACCAATTCCTAATATTCTTTGTTATTAGTTTGGATTTTCAAGTACTTATACTTTTTAAGTGCTACGATGCTTTTCGTTTTTTCCCCTGTAATCATGAAAATACTGGAATTTAAAAATCATCAATACAGTACATAAAGACCTGCTTTTTAAAAATCTGACTATCGCTTCAGCCTATTACGTTCTTCTTATACCTACAACGAAATGTGAAATCATTTCTAGAAATGTTTATCTCGATTAAGAAAAAGCAGATAAAGAATAAGCTTTCGTGTGCATAATTTGTAGAAGTGTGGGTGGAAAAATTCTTGTGAATATAACATTAGATATTTTTAAAGCAAATTCAAAATATTTATTTCGAAATATCTTAACCCCCTTTAATCGGGTAGGCCATATCAGACGGTGAATGAATGAAATGGTGAATGTTACACAAATGAGACCGAAGTCTATAGAGCTCAGAGGTACTCAGCATTCGTTTTATCAGTATAAGAGAGAACTCTAAAAAAACGCTTATCATACTAACAGAGGTGTGAACATTTCTCCGGATTGAGGCAAACCCCACACCACGAAGTTAGGTTGAAACAAATTTTGAATTCTAATCCTCGAGATTTTTGGATTTCTCCGAAGTTAGTAGAAGTGCTGCGATTTCAATGAGAATACAGTTTTGAGGTCCCTAGATAAAAATCATTTGAGAAAAAGAGTGCGTGAAAAGGGCAGAATTAAAAGAAGAAAAATTGACTGCATACCAAACTTCATATTTCAGTCCTACTGCTTTCAAGTATAGGAGATTAAATTTTTCATGGAACCCCCACCATCGCAAATAACGCTTTACGTGAGAAAAGAATCCATTTATTTTCTTGTAAATAGCTTCAACGACTTTGTTTAAAATGTCATATGTTTGTTACATTTGCTAATAAAAGTTTTTATAAATAACCTATAAAGTCGGAGAGGTAGAATCAGACTGAAAAATTCAAAGCCATGGCCGTCATTTGAACCATGGATCTTCCGTTTTCCGTCCAATTGCTCTAACCAATTGAGCCACCATGGTACCATTCCAGGACGATACTAAATTCCCCAACTGACTCCCATATTCCCCGGTAAACCCCAAGGAATCTCAAATTCATTTGCGATTACATACCCCAATAGCGACTTACAATGTCGTAAGTACTTTAAGTCCCGGGTTCCATAGTTTAACCAACTGTTAGGTCAATCAATGAAATCAATTGTTCTTCCACATAAGCCGTATATAGGACAAGGTTGGAAAGGTAGAAACAGACTAAAAAATTCAATACGGCAAGGCTTGTGTGAAAGAACAATCGATTGTCATTATTAACCTATGAAGTCCTCTTCCTTTTCGTTGTATTTATTTTAAGAGATGGAAGCCTAAGCAGAAAAAATGTAGAACTTAAAACATGCAAATTGTGTCATTAGTTTTTCGTGTACCTATAATGGCATCGGAAATATTCGTTGTTGCGTGTTCGAGTTTTATGCGTTGTAAGTAGTTTTGAAACATTATTTCGAACCTTTACTACGTATAGTAAGTAGGAAAGTACTGCATTCCACTAACAAATTCGATACCGAGATTTCATCGGCAATACATGTTTTGAGGCGCCCTGAATCCCAATAAAGCACTTTTGGAAACATGTCCGTGTGTCTGTGAACGGCATAACTCAAAGACAAAAAGTCGGATAAATACCAAACTTGGTATTGGAGCTTAGTATCTTCCAGGGATGCGACACGAAGATTTTCAAGAAAATCTCCCCATCCCAACTACCCATTACATGGAGTATTTTTTGAAAATTTTGATTTTCTAAAAAATAGTTGTAACGATTTTGATTAAAATACCATATATTAAAGATACTTACATGACAAAATGTATATCTTAAATTTTCTGAGAATAGCCCAGGAAGTCTTCATTCGGAAGGAATTTTGTATAATCTTGTATAACGTTAACCGATGGACGAAAACGTAACGCACAAAAAATGTAGATCTCTTTAAAACACAATTTACACAGAATAAGTTTTTTTGTGGCACACGCCGTTTCTGAAATATCCGTTACTAAAGGTTCGAATGTTCAATACTTGTTATTCCTTTAAAGTCACATCGATTTTCAGTTGTTTCTCGCGATTGCATGGAAACAGTATGAAATTTTAAGGCCAGCATATAATGTCCAGTTCTTAAATATTTGACTATCGCTATTCTCTTTGTATTTATAACGAAATGTGTAATGCAGCTATTTTTGCAAAGGTTTATTTGGATTAAATGTTGTAGACAGAAAAATAAACTTTTGTAAGAATAGTGTGTACATCCACTAATAAATATAGAGGGTAGAGAAAGTCACGTGATTGTATCGCATCAGATTTTTGTTTTCTTTCTTTCTTCTCATGAGCTCATTGCAAACAAAAAACAATTTTTAATTAAGACAGCTGAGTGTTGTTTCTGTGTGTCGTATGTAACTAAGTGTATATTACTTATTAATCTGAAAACATTTTTAAGCAAACTGTTATCGTGATTAACGTAATATGGATTGAGGGAATTCTTTTTTATAGGAACAGTTTTAATAGAGCAAAGTTGTGTTGCTATTTCTACTTTTCTCTTAAAATCGAGTAAATCTTATTTTATTGAGTTTATGTACACCATAGGATTGCAAAATATTCATAGAACTAAGACAAAATAAAATATTGAATTTCAAAAATATCTATTTAAACAAATGAGAAAAACTAATCAGAGCTCAATTACCGACATTTGTCTTCTCGGGATGAGTGGAGAATCGATCTGTCACATTCATACGACTTCTACTCATTATAACTTCACATAATTAGTTAAATATTTATGAGTAGTATTCATGTAAAATAAAAGCAATGCATTTTTGCCTGGTATTAACCTCAAGTAAGAAAGATAAATTTTGTTGTATGCACAATACGGAAAACAAAACACAACTATTCGCATATCGTAGGTCATTTTTGTTACTAATTAATCCACGGAAAAAGCAAGAACCGCGGATGAGCATAACAGTTTAATCTGAGAAAAGCTAATATTTCGAAAGCGGCTAAAGCTTAGAAAAAGTTATTCACCATTCATTGTATATTTCAATGTGGTCTACACTTTGCATGCGGTACGTTTTTACCTATCGTTTAAGTTTATCAGTTTACAAAATTATACAACATTTATTATTCCTGCCTCTGTGGTATGGAAGTAGTGTGTCTGCCTCAAGAGGCCCCGAGTTCCAATCTCAGTTAGGGAGGTTTCTCCGGGGTTTTCCCTTATCCTGCTATTTGAACATCATTTCACGCATTCCATTAATTCATCGTCCGATATGATCTACCCACCAGGTTAAAGGACTTAAACATTTTTTAAAAACAAATAACCAAGATTAGTCATTCAAATGTCTTGAACATATGGCATTTTAATTAACACAAGAAAAAATGAAAAATAACGAAATTGTTTTTGCAAGTAAAAGGTATTTTGGGATGGGGGATTTGTTTTTAAATCTTCACCTGTGATGCTAAAGTAGTGTTTTAACATTTAAAATTTGATGTTCATCCGAATTTTCAGACAGACGGACAACTATGCATATATGTTCTTTATTATTTTCTTTTTCTTTCCTTTTTTCTTTCTTTCTTAATTTTTCGATTAAATTCAAACGTATATCTCGTAAAATCTCGGTAACGAAGTTTTGGATGGAATGCAATATTTACACTGCCTACCTTAGTCAAATGTTTAAACAAAAAAGATTATTCAGCTTAGTCGTCCCAAATCATATTCTATATTCGAACTCTGTTTCTGTGGGGATAAGGGGACATACGTTACCTCATACCATAGAGGTGGGCACGTACAGTAGGTATTTATTTTCGTTTCATCCTCCTCCTCTTACTCATCCATTATCATCATCATCATCATCATCATCATCATCATCACTTCATGGTTTAGGCATCTTTGTCTGTTCCGTCTTCACGGTAATTCTTCTTCTGTATGGTCTGCCTACATCATTTACCGTTAGGTCTGTAATTATTGATCTGCTTTTCAAGTATTGTATTATTCATTCTATCTAAATGATGTAACCATTTAGACTTGTACTGTATTATATCTTCATTTATTTCATTTATTTTTAATTTTTCTCTAATTATTTCATTATTTATGTGACCCAGTAAAGTGCATCCTTTATTTTTCTTAAAAAATGTATTTCTTCTGCTGTTTGTATTTTATTCTTAACTTTTGTAGTCTGTTTACATGTTTAGATCCACTCATTACATAATTTAGGTTTAGGCACTGATTTATAACATTTGATTCCAGTATCCATTTTTTTTTCAGCGTTTTGTGAATTGTCTCACATATTGTTTGAAATGTTGCTAATTTTATATTTATGCTTATTCATTTTGGGGTGGAAGACTATTTCACAGCCCAAATACTTAAAATGAGTTACTTGTTATAGAGAATTTTATGAAAATTATTTTGTATCTGGCTTGGTTTTCACCCAAAAATGCCATTATATTTTTTCCTTGAAGATAATTTTTATTTAATAAATGATATTGATAATATCTGAAATCTACCTATACTATATATCTAATGTTTTTATTCCCTATGCTTCTCTCTCTTTCAACTTTTCTGTGTTGCTGAGAAGCAACAGATTGAGCATAAGAGTAGAGTAAACTTACTCGCACCTCATAGAAGAGAGGTCTTATTTCATGCGCAGGATGTATGTGATGCAAAGCTTGCTCGACTAGATGGCCTAGTGTGCAGAGTGAGCAATAAACGGGAGTTTTGTTCATCATTAATACCTAGAGCTAGGAGAAAGTATGTTTTCTGTAAATTCATAACCTTCTTTGGTTATTTCGCCTACCTACACATTTCACTTATGTAAACTCTGTGGCAAACGCTTTAAGACTTATTTGACATCCCAGATGTTCATACTGAAACTTGTTTGTGTGTAGATTACTGTCTTTACTGAACGCTGCCACTCTACAGTTGTTTTTAAACGAGAAGACAACGCATCTTCCATAATGTTCCAGTCCTTGAAACCAATTGACTCAACCTGTTTATTGCAAGAGCGCTCGTCCGTGTCACTGTTTGCTTTGATTTGTTCTGTTTGTGTGTACTAGTGACCTGTAACTTCAATCACGGTCGAGAGAGCGTCAATCAGTGATTTGAACGCTGGTTGTTTCGATACACGTGACCAAATTCAAGTTCAAAGTGTTCATTTATTGGGCAAAAGGTGAGACTGAAATAACGTCACCAGCCACAGCCTTAATACTTCACAAATCGGCTTGGAGACGCTACTATATTACCCGGCGGCGTCACACTGGAATGTGTTCTTATTGGCATTTACCTTTCTGAGCTCTTAAAATAAATATTCTGGCACAATAACTTTTTATGTCGAATTCTTCCCCTTTATCGCGTAGAAACGTTATTTCGTAAAAGTTACGGTAGTCCAGTTTTCACCAAAATGGGAGGAAAATGGTCTACTGCTTTTCTTCAATTCCCTTACAATCTTACAAATTATGTAATTGTTCATACTCCACAAATATATTTTAGCAGTGGGCGAATGGTTAAGTAATGTCTTTTAGGCTATTCCCTAATTCGACCGAATACGATAGGGACCAATAGCATTTAAGAACACCTTGGATATCAAGCAATCGTTCTCACAGACAGTAAGGCCGCACTCCTGGCACTCAAATCCCACCAAGTCAATTCCAGGATTGTGTGGGAGTGTTTACGACTTCTAATGATAGGAAACAGGTCGAACTCCACTGGGTAGCTGGTCATTGTGGCATCATGGTCAATGAATAAGCATATAATTTTGTCAAAAGAGGGGCCAAGACCCCTTTTATTGGACTAGAACCAGCCTTACAAGTGAGTAAAACTTATGTTAGAACTGCATCACACCAATGGACTAACAAGGAACAGTCACGCCGATGGCAGCACTTCCCTGGACAAAAATTGGATAAAACCATAGTCAAATCGTCACACACTCGTATATACCTGAACAATGCCCTTATTTTAAGATACCACAAACAAGTCAGGAAAGTAATTGCTATAATTAATTACTGGATATGGACCCTTAGTAGACATCTCCAGACCATGAAACTCTTTGATGGCAACCCACTTTACCGCCTCTGTAAAGAATCAGCTGAAACTGTTGAACACCATTTTCTAGAATGTAATTATCTTTCTAGACGCAGATTAGCTAATAAAAGCTTTATAGGAAAGTTCTCAAATAACCATGAAGGTAAAAGGGAGCGCACAAAAAGCCCGTGGCTAGGTGCCTTATGTCTTCAGACAGCTTCTTTAAAAATCGAATCAAACAATCGTGGCTTAGTTACTGTTACCTTCAATTACGCCCTATCTGTCGTTTGTTTCAAAGTACGGAGGATTAAAACAGAATGCAAGCTTTAAGATTTGGTTAAGCGTCATGCATTTATTTAGTTTATTGTAAAATTAAGTGTTCACATTTTTATTCTGTAATATACCATTTCACATTTGATTTTGATTTTACACACGACTTTCTCTACCCTCTATCGTTAATTAGTGAGTATACAAACTACTCTTACGAAAGCTCATTTTTTCATTTATTTTTTTAAGAGATAAACCTTTGCAGAAATAGCTGCATTGCACATTTCATTATAGATACAAAGGGAATAGGGATAATCAAATGTTTAAGAACTGGGCGCATTGCGATGGCCTTAAAGTTCTATACTGCTTCCAGGACATTGCGAGAAATAATGAATATCGATAGAACTTTAAAAGAATGACGAAATATTGAACAATTTGAACCATTAATAACGGATGTCCCGAAAATGGTTTAAGCCAAAAGAAGTTATTTCAAATAAACTGCGTGTTCTAAAATGTTTTACTACATTTTTTGTGTAGTGAGTTTATCCATTGTTTAGCGTTTATCAGTTATACAAGATTGCACAAAATTTCTTCTGAATGAAGGACTTCACAGACTATTGTCAAAAAATTCACGATATTCATTTTATGATGGTATTTTGATCAAAACCGTTAGAGCCATTTCTGCGAAAATAAAGAATTGTTAAAAGTTTCTAAGTAAAAGGTAGATTGGGATGGGGATTTTCTTGAAAATCTTCGTGTCGCATCTTTGGAAGGTACTGAACTTAAGTACCAAGTTTGGGGTTTATCCGACATTTCGTTTTGGGTTATGCTGTTCTCAGACACAAACACACACAGACACACGGCACACCACAGAGCTTGATCTAAAAATGCTTATTTATTAATTTATTTATTCAGGTGGCCTCAAACCATATATTTCCGGTGAAATCTCGGTATCGAATTTTTGGTGAAATGCAATGCCTTCTATATCTACTATGTACCTGGTAATAAGCTTTCGCAAGAATAGCTTGTGTATCCACTAATAAACGATAAAGGGTAGAAAAAGTTATGTAAATGTTACACATTAGATTTTCACTTTTTTACTACGAATGGTTAAGTAGGGGAAGTACTGTGTTTCAGCATTAAATTCGATGTCAAGTTTTCACCGGAAATATATGTTTTGAGGCCCTCTGAACTAAAAAGGAACATTTTTAGGAAAAGGTCCGTATGTGTCTGTGAACAGCATAACTCAAAAACGAAAAGTCGGTTAAAAAACTAAACTTGATATTTATGTTCAGCATTTCCCAAGGATGCGACACGAAGATTTTTAAAAAATAACCCACCCCAAACTACCCCTTATACAGAAAATTTTGATTTTTTAAGAAAATGACTGACGATTTTGGTAAAAATACCCCATTTTTAAAACATTCCCATGACAAATGAAATACATATCTTGAATTTAATCGGAATAGCCTCTGAAGTGCTCTTCATTCCGAATGACTTTGCATAACTGGTAAACCGTGAGAGACAGACAAAATCTTACTACACAAAAAATGTAGATCTCATTAAGCATACAATTTATGTCAAATACATTAATTTCTTCTTTGTGCCGTTAACATTTCCGAGATATTCCTTGTTACTGGTTTTCATTTTAAATAATTTATACTTTTTTTCAAATGGGAAGTAGTTATATGTTTTCTCTCTCTCTCTCTGTCTCTCTTGGCCATGCAAAGAAAACGAAATGTCAGAATTATTACATAGCGACCAGCTTTAAAAGATTTGATTATCGCTTAAAGTTTGCTGTATTCCCCAAACCCAGTTGTACCTACAAGAAAATGTGCAATAACAGAATTTTTGCAAATGTTTATAACTCGATAAATATGAAGTAGATAGAAGAATAAGCGTTTGAAGATTAGTTTGTACAAGAGTGAGTAGAGAAAGTCACATGAGTGCAACACATCAATATCATGTTATCTTTTGTTCGCACCAGTGGGTACTACTAAGGCTCCATCAATGTCTGCGCGTGTCAAACGCCGCATATTTTACGTGGGTCCGCCCCTTCATTAATACGGGCTACAATAAATAGAACTCAATATTTCCTGCAATTCAACCCTTGCTAGTGGTTTATGATGTGTTTAAAAATTTTGAACGAATTCTCAGGACGCATGCCTGCCCTTTTTTTCACGCTCTAGATACACTCTGTGTCCAGCACCACGCGCTATCTTAGGTTGAAACTGGTTTTCAGGGGGGGGGAGTGCGTGAGCAAGCAAACTACCCCATCCCCTTAATGTAAACTGAACATTTGTAACAATTCGCGTATTTTAAAAGCATTATAGCACCAAAAATTAAATACACCGCTATTCCCTTTTATGTATTCATTTGAGGGAAATAATCATAATTACTGCTTTGTCTCTGATATAACTTTTGAAGTTTAAAATTAATTTTAACTACACTACACGCCAGACTGGGACAGCCAAAATAAATGCTTTTTATGTTGCTTTTTTCTCTCTCAGGACAGTCAAAAGAAGCTGTGTCATTTTGAACTGCCTAGAAAACTAGTCCTAGAAAACGATAATGTAACTCAAGTTCCATTAGATTTTACATAAAAGAAAAAGAGGTAAAACCTGTGAATCAGCGTGACACAAATCAATTTAATGGTTAATGAAAATACTCACCTATGTGCAAAATTAACATTTTTTTCCATGTGTTGCAAAACTGTTAACATGCAGTCGATAGATTTATTACGCAGCTAGAGGTTGGAAGGAGTTAGAATATGTCTATTTTAAGAGCATATAGAAATGAGAACAAAAGCTGTGATTAATTTTATTGTACGTTTTAAAGGTTTGAATTACTAACTATACCAAGTTGGAACGTCGCATGTTTGAAAGCTTGGCACGTGCGATACCAGTACGTCCACTATGCAAGAACCGGATTCTACCCTATCATACACATGATGTTGTCGAGAGCATTTTTATGTAGCATATCTATTTGACATTAATTTCTCACAAAATGAACATACATACAATAACTGCAGATAGCATTCGTATCCATTTAAAAAAATCTAGCAGCTAAATTAATGGAGAACAAATTTTCATTTTTAATATGCAAAAGGAACAAACGATATTACAGTTTAAGTGTTCTGGCGTTTTTCCAAGCTTTTTTTGTAATTTGTTTTGAAATGTTTTTAAAAATTGCACCTACTTTACAAACTTTTTCATGTATGGTGTTTAAAATCAGCAATTAAAAAAAAATTGGAAAATTGCCAGAACACAAACTTTATGTCATTTGGAAAGGTAGAATCAGATGACTGAAAAATTCAATGCCATAGCCGGAATTTGAACCACGGATCTCCCGGTCTCCGTCCGGTTGCTCTAACCACTGAGCTACCATGGCAACATGCCGGCACGCCATTAAATTCTCCAGCTGACTCGCATTTTCCCGGTATTGGCATTGAATTTTTCAGTCATCTGATTCTACCTTTCCAACCCTGTCCAACACACGGCTTGTGTGAAAGAGCAATTAATTCCTTTATGTCATTTGTTTTTTCTACGCATTAAAAATTAGCATTTTTTGTGGGTTAATCTGGTTGCTAGAATTTTTATAAAGTGAGAGAGACTACTTCTGGAGTCACTGTAGTACATTTGAATCTATGCCCACAGAGCTTAATGGAGGAAAAGAGTTTTAGACTTGTTTACTTTAAGGTTAAGAACTAATTAAACGTTTGAAAGAAACGCTTAATTACCTCACCCCCCGTGTGCAGAAGTACCTTAATGTTCAATCGTCCTTTTTACTTTCTTTATTACCTACCTTAGCAAGTGATGAAGTTCTTATTCCATCCAAAATTTCGATATTGACATTTCACCAGAAATACCGAACCCCCCCAAAGTATTTTTAGAAACTATTTGTGTGTGCATGTGTGAGAGCGCTAGCGTGTGTATGTGGGTGCAGCATTGAAACGCATAACTCAAAAACGAAAATACGAATAAATTGGTATTTTCAATAAGATAACCCCACTCCAAACTACCCTTTACATGGAAAAATGTTATATTTTATTTTAAAAATTTACCGATTATTTAGATTAAAATATTACATTTTTAAGATACTTGCATGATAAATTAAAATGTATAACTTTAATTTTTTGTTGAATATTGTATCAGTCTTGCACTCGATTAAATAAACGGATGTATTAGAAATTATACTAATGATGAAAAAATCCTATTGTCACTGAAGTAACTAGAGCTTCATATTCAATTTACATTTATCTTAATAAAACTAAACGTTGCAGAAGGCATAAATTATTCTTTGCAATCCTAAATTGGAAGCATTTTAAATTTAACTATGTAACAAATGACAGAACCTGTTACTAATATAACGAATCAGTTATTTTTCTAATGAATGTCGGATTTTTTAAAAAGTGGCCCTAAGTTAGGAGAAAAGCCGGGAGATGAGATATGAAACAATGTTGCATGTGAAAAGTAAAAGGTATCCGAGGCCACAAACTTGCCCAAGGCTAGGCTCGAGGGCCAGTACACTAGGTCAATGCACCTGCAAGTCATCTTCCAAGGGTTCACGGCAAACCAGCACAGTTGATCAGTTAAGGGTCATTAATTCAATTAGGACAACAAATGCCTATCCTTATTGGCTTTCTTTTTAGACAGTTGGCACTAAAAGTAGAACTTAAACACGAGCTACTCATACTAGAAATTGAAGATTGTAACGCTCAGTGGAATGCAATTTTTATAACGCTCTATTGTTACCAACCTTTTGCTTGCGATGGGAATTATATGTAAATTAGGCGTAGGCCTTGTATCGATTAATATAACATTTGTGTTATCAATACCGATTACGAATTAGTATTACAAATTGTAACAATTTCACAATCAACATCAGAAATACACCAAAGGAATAATAATAATAATAATGTTAAATAAAATATATATAGTTATTATTAAAATTACTGTTACACTTATTTTGTTGATCTACTTTTGCCACAGCCTTCTATATATATCTTAATATAGTATTTATGATACGAGTGTTAAAAAGAAAGTCCCTTTTAACATGTGTTGTCATATACTATTTTAAGACAATCTTGAATATTAAATTATAAAGCATTCAGCTTAAATTTGTGGAAATGGCATACTTCGGACATGCGCAATGGTGGGCTTAATAGTGCATTTTCTTTAAGTTGAAACATGGAAAGTAGAAAGAGATAGCACTATATTCCACACGACAGTTGGTAACCCTCAACTGCCTAATCTCAAATTGCCTTTACTGCGGAAACTTAAGCTTACTATTTAAAATCTGAGTTATTGAAGCATGAAATTTAGAAGGGAACAACCAACACCCGCTTGTAACAATACGAAGGCCAGCCGAAGATATCAGGATATTTTTTCATATTTCACTGCCAAAAGTGCAACTGGCAACAACATTATTACAAGCACAACTGATACTGAGAGACTAGGCAGTGAAGAGTGACTGACAGGGTTTCTCAGCACTCGGACCATTATTAGCGCACCCCCTTCCTAGACCGGTCAGGTAGTGTCAAAATGATCAGGTTTCAACTTAAACCGCACGTACTGTGGTCTGTTGTTGTTTGGCCTTCGTTGTTGTTTAACACTAGTGCTGATAACATGATCACTTAGATAATTATAACGTTCGTTCTTGTATGGAAGTCGTAATAAGCATACTGCTAACTACCAAACCGATTCGCCTTACAAAACTTGCGTAATTAAACAGTAATTTATGGGTACATTTCACTTAGTCTAACAATTACAATAAAGTCGCATTTAAGCCAGAACAAGAGCATACTTACTCAAGTTGCTTTAACCCTTTTTTGTGTTGAGTTTATGAATAAACATATTTCTGTTTCTGTAATTTTTCCTTGCCCCATCTATATAGCACATGTTATTAAATGTCGTCCATTAGCTACGTTTTTTCTTTGTTTAAAATAAATTTTTCTGTTGTCAGTCACTTCAGAGATCTGTTGTTATTGGTTTGAACCTTTCAACCCTTTATCAATTTTTTTAAGCTCAGTGACCTTTAACCGGGTAGGTCATATCGGACGATGAATGAAATAGGGCTTAGAGTTACCCGACATTCATCTTTTTAGGTTAAGGGAAAGAAAAGAAAAGAAAAAAGAAAACCTTAACCGAATAACTCTTCTAATCGAGATTCCAACTAGAGACCTCTTGAATGTGAGGCAGACACGCTATCCCCACACCACGGAGGTGGGCTTCAATACTTTTGTCACGTTTCTGGTCTTATAGCTATTCAGTTGTTTCTTGCGATGTTATGGAAAGTATGCATGTAATTTCAAGGCCAGCATATGGCTACCCGCTTTAAACATCATTTTATCCATTCGGTTTCGTGTACTCCCCTTGCGCTTACAACGAAATGCGTAATTAAACTATTTCTGCAAATGTTTATCTCTATTGACGTGAAGCAGATAGAAAAGTAAGTGTTTGTAAGAATAACTTGTTTTGACGAAAGCTATATAAATATATAAACATATAATGTATATAAAATAAACGATAGCGGGAAAAGTCATGTGAATGTAATTCATCAGCTTTCTTTTACGAACAGTTTAAAGAACAGAGATGCAGGTAAACTATAGCAGGTAGAGAAATTCGTGCGACTGTAGCATGTCAGTTTTTTTTTAACGAAGTCCGGCATTGATTAGGACTGGAAAGTACAGATGTTGTGACACTCCTATTCCAAATAGGAACCAATCAGGAGTATCATGCTAGGCAGATCTCTTAACCCTACAGCTCCATATATAGACTCACACTAATTATCACTATTAATTGTGCCGCCGCTGTAAATGATTATCACCGCCGTCTCGACCCACCGCTTCAGCTGCATGTGGAGCCGTTGTACACTCTCGGACTTAATAACTCCTCTGTATGGGCTGTTTCCCTTCCAACAAAATCTGCTTTGTAAGTTTTAATAATATTGAAATGCTGTATTCGAAGAAAAAATTTATAAAATGGCTTACGCAATGCAAGTCCCCCCCCCCCCCCAAAGAAAGAAAAAGAAAACGTTGACATATTGCACTCACATGACTTTTATAATCACTCTTCGACGAACTAATCTTATAAAAACTTATTCTTCTATCTACTTCCTGTTAGTCCAGATAAACTTTCAAATCACATTTTCACATTTCTATGTAGGATACAGTAGGTAAAGCGACGGTGAGATTTTTAAAGAGCGTTTCGGTATGTAGTGGCTTTAAAATTCTATGCTCTTTACACGACCACGAGGAGGAAAAAAGAAAAACAAAATAACGACTTCCCATTTGAGAAAATTACAAGTATTTGAAAATTTAAACCAATAATGAGAGGGGGAAGAAAAGACAAATTGTATGCGTTAACAAGGTCTAAAAATTTGTCCACCTCTTACGGTTTAGCATTATGTTAAAGTATGATATTTGAATCAAAATCTTAAGAGCCATTTTTAATACAGTCAACATTTTCTCAATTTTTTTCATGTAAAGGGTATATGGGGGGAGGAGATTTTCTTGAAAATCTGTTTAAAGTTTTGGTATTTATCTACATGTTATACATTTTAGAGACTAGTAAGTAAAATGTACAGGGAAAAATCATAAGAAACAACCGAAAGTTTGGGGGGACATAGATTGCTACGCCAAAATCTTTAAAAAAAATTATTTAAATAACTATGTTCCCAATTAATACATATTCAGGCGAAAATTTTCGACTAGTTGTAGTACGAGTTAGGATTAGACAGAGGGACCTCAATAACAGGAGCACAGCACCGCACATAGGCCATAGTGGGCCCTCTATGCTTCCAACGTGATTCTTGGAAGGAAGCGATGAAGGGGAGACCCAAAGGGCGCTATCAAGGACGGAGTCCCTAACGATTCCAAGACGGAGCACAGTGCAACTAAAATATTTGACAGCAAGTTAAAGTATATCTCGTTGTGCTACAATTCTCGTTCCTCTGTCTTTTATGGAGCGGCACTTACGAACTAATGAATATTTACCGAAATGCTTCAAGAGAGACTTTTCTTGAAATGATCGTAGATATAATGATACAATTAGATTAATTTTATAATTTGATGAAATGACAAGCGTGAAAAGTTGTCTATTATTTGAAAGCACTGTTTTTTGTGGACAAAATCTAAGGCAAAAATGTTTAACTTCACATCGCTGCCTTTTTAAGGGGAGATACGATGACAAAGCTAATGTAAAATTATTTTTATACTTTTACTTCTATGGCTCTAATTATTTTCACCTAAGTTTCAGATACTGACATGAAGAAACGTGTCATTAATTTTCTGTAAATATCCTTGAGGTTGCTCATTCTCATCTAGTTTTATTTAACTGAGAAACCAACAGACAAAAACTCGCTTCACTAAAAATGTAGATTCATTAAAATATATAATTTAATATCAGTAGCTTTTTTGTACCATTAGCCCTATCCCAAACATTTACTATTGTATTCTTTAAGTTTCCCAAATTAAAGTTTGCTTTGGTATGCTATATGTTATCATTTTGTCCTTTCGCATTAATTCATTATCAAGAATACTCGATTTGTGATATAAGCACTTGAGTGCTGTTTCCATATCTTGCATGTAACCACGTGCATAATGCCCACTTTTAAAGCATCCATTTGTGGTATAGTATTACTTATATACATAGTAAAATATATAAAGAATACCTGTGAACTGATAATGAACAGAGAAAATCGCGTGACTGTTGCAAATATATCTTCTGCATTCGTTTTATTTTTGCTACATATACATTTTTAGCTGCTTCTTTTATTCTTTCGGGTGCTCAAGAAACTAAATGTTCAAGAGAAACAACGAACTAATGTATTTAAAAGGCCTCAGTTCTTTCGGACAAAAATGTCATAAGCATTGTCACATTGGACAGTAAACTTGAGCTCATAAATTCTAACTCCAAAAAACCATCTGACGTTTGCTGTTATGCTCTGCATTCGGCCTCTTATTTTGATGCGAGCGTGTGAAATCTAGTAAACAAAACGCACGGAAACGCATATACGGAAGTACTGCCCGGAAAAGCCTTATCGTGCTGGACATAGAAGTGGGGCTGCCCAGGAAAATGGTAACACAAAGATTTCATAACTGTTATTCAATCAGGAATATACTGAGTAGTGCAACGTTGCTGTAGAGTCAATATTGTTACCTAACTATAAATAAGGAAAAAAAAGTGTAACGTTCACTTGACTTTCTCTAGCCACTATCGTTAATATTGTTGTATAGCTTCTACGAACTATTCTTGTAAAAGCTTGTTTTTCTATCTACATGTTAATCGAGATAATTGTTTGCAGAAATGGTTTTCTTACGCGTTTATTATGTAGGTACAAACAAGGGGGCCACAGGAGGCTAAGTAGCAGTCAAACCCGTAAGCGGGTCGCCATATGCTGGTTTTGAAATCCATACTCTGCATGGCATCACGAGAAACAGCTCAATAGTGACAACACTATAAAAATGAAAATGACAAAAGCATGGGCAAATTCAAAGCAATAACAACGAGTTTCCATAAAATCGTCAGTGCCGCAAAAATTGATAAATTACGTGTTTTAACAAAAACTACATTTTTTGTGTGGTAAGTGTTTGTCTATCTCTTATGGTTTACCAGTTATAAAAAGTTTAAAATGAAGAGAAATTTACAGGCTATTTGCAGAAAATTCAAAATGCACATTTTATTAATCGTGTAAATATCCTAAACAAATTGTATATTAATAGAAATCATTACAGCCATTTTGAGTGATAAACAATAACTAAATATTTTCCATGTAAAATTTAGTTAGGGGATGGGGATTTGTTTGAAAATCGTCGTGCCCCCTGCTTGAACGATGCTGAACTTAAATACGAAGATTGGTATTTTATCAGACTTTTTTCTTTTGACCTATATTGTTCACAAGTAAACAGTCATTTTCAAAAAATCCATTCAGGGCACCTCAAAGCATTATTTGTAATGAAATCTCGTTATCGAATGTTTGGATGGAATGCAATACTTCCTCTACCTATTAAAAGATAGTAGATTAAATAGCAGTGCGGCATGATTGATATCCACCTCCATCTATTAATCGAAATTGGTATGCCACTGGAATTATTTGAACACATTGGATTTATCGAATATACGCAAATTATCAATTGTATTTCTCTGATTTTGACTTATTAGAATATTTTTGTAACAATCTTGATTCTGGTTGAAATTGGCAATACAGCATTTATGCATTCCTGTCACCTTCGTCGCCTGAGAGCTAATACTGTCCAATGCAAGAAATACGAGTACAGTCTTCGTTTGGACGCGTGGCCGGCCTAACGGGAATTTTCTTGACATCTGCAAACACGTTGTTTGCCGGAGGCGTCGGATATTTATAAGCCCTTAAATTCAAGCGCATAGATTCCCCATGCAAACTTTAACTACAATAACCATATACCTTCGCCATAGAAGATGTAGCAGATAATGTTCTTGTGCCACCCAAACATCTCTCACACCTTTTACGAGCAACACATTTTGCATCAACACTCATTATTTTTTCATGGCCATGTTAATAAAACCATACTGCGTTATAAAGTTTAAACATACTTCAATACAGTGATCATTAACATTATCCAACACACAATTGCAAAAATTAACATTACTCACATTATCGTGTGGTTATAATTCCTGGAGTACAGTTATGTTGTAGGGTATCAATTTCAAAAGCTTAGCGGTATTCCAAGCCGAGGTTTGCGAAATTTCTAATTCCTGTGCAAGCTTTCTCAGAGATTTCTTTGGACCTCGTTGTAACTTTTCTCCAATATCATCGAGCTTTTCCTTTCTAAGACAAAATCTACTTTCGGTTTTTATCAAGAATAAATCTGATTTACAAGACTAGGAACCGTTTCTCCGTAAGGAGCATGAACATGCAGGAAATTATCTATAAATCACCGTCTCAATTCTCTACAAGAATTGGTCACATAGGAATCATACCTGAAGATTCTGTATGCTAAAGTATACGGACCTTTTTGCATTATAACAACACCAACATAATGCTGAAACACATGGTCTCACAAAATATGAGCGCTGTCCAGAAAGTAACCTCCGTTTTGAAATGAACATGAAATCGGTATACATACAAAAGTTTTATTATATATTATTATATATATATTATTATATATATATATAATAAAACTTTTGTATGTATCTGAAAACTACAGCTTTTCTCTATTTTTCTACAAAACCTCCAAACAGATTCAAGCACTTGTCATACCTTTTCACAGTGTTGAAATACCCTCTGCATAAAATTATACGGCCTATGACTATCTGCCTTCGGTCACTATCTCGTGTAAAAGACTACGAGAAATTTCGGGAAAATGAGAAGAAAGTTGCGTGATTGTGAACCGACGATTCTCACGAATCTTTTTATGAACTTTGTTCACTGGGTCATCACTGGTAAGAGAAGGCCTACCGCTCTTGTCTTCATCGTGAGCGTTTGTTCTTCCATTTTTAAACATTCGTACCCATTGACGGACAGCACCTTCACTCATAGTGTTTGGACCATAAATCGCACACAATTCACGATGAATTTCGGCTGTTGAGTGATGTTACACTCAAAAAAATCACACCACGCACTTCACATTTGGCGGGATTTGTTATTTCATGTTGTTAGGTTATAACTAGCAAACACGCGACAGTACGATGCCCCACCTTGCACAGCTAGAAGCGTACTGAGCCATTGCGCACCTGATGTCGAAATGACGGCGTTACCCCCACTACTTCTCGTGCTATGCATGAACGGAGTTTACTTTCTGGACAGTCCTCGTATTAACCTTTGTATGAATACACCGGCACGCGGAGGGGAACAAAACCGGTTAGAAACAGCCAGTGCGGGGCAAGCAATAATCGTCACGCGTCCAAATAAAGGCTCTGCATTTTGGCTGCGATAAGAGTTCTTGATAGCGAAAATATAAATATTTTTTGTTTTTTACTACGCCAGATCCATTTCAATGCAAGTAAAACACTAGTCGGATACGATATGAGTGCCTTCGATGGAAAGAGGCACTACAGTACACGAGGTTTAAGTTGAAACATGACCACTTTGACGTTACCTGATCTATCTAGGAGAGAGGGTGCACTAATGACGGTCCGAGTGCTGAGAAATCCTGTCACAGTCACCCTTTATTGCCTAGTTTCTCAGTATCAGCTGTAGTGTTGTCAGTTGCACTTTTGGCAGTGAAATATGCAAAATATCCTAATATCTTCGTCCAACCTTGGTTCGCTGGCTTTCGTATTGTTACAATCAGGTGTTGCTTGTTCACCAACGAATATTTCGGAAATGTCTAATGATCATAGAAAATTTTTGTAAACACTGTATTTTCATAAGATAGAAGCTATTTTTAAAGTAAGCTTGTGTCCAGTTTTTACTTTCTCTGCTACGTATAGTAAGTAGGGGAAGTAATGTATTCCACCCTAAAACTCGACACCGATATTTCACAGGGGGAAATTTGATTTTCCAAACAAATAGCTTCAACGATTTGGATTACAGTGCCATATATTAAAGATATTTACATGACAAAATGTATATCTTGAATTTTCTGGGAATTACCTATAAAGTCCTCTTCATTCGGAAAGAATTGTGTATGATCTTGTATAATTGGTAAACATTAAGCGATAGATGAAAACACACAAAGTGTAGATCAAATTATTTGAAATAAGTTTTTTTGTCGCATAAACCATTTCTGAGATATCCGTTATTAAAGGTTCGAATTGTTCATTACCTGATCATTCTTTTAAAGTCCTGTCAACATTCAATTGCTCCTCGCGATTACATGGAAACGGTATGGAATTTTAAGGCCAGCGTATAGCGCCCTGTTCTTAAACATTTGACTGTCGCTGTTCGCTTTGTAGATATAACGAAATGTGTAATGTTGTTATTTCTGCAAAGGCTTATTTGTATTAAAACGTGGTACATAGAAAAATAAGCTTAGTAAAAATAATTTGTATACCCAAAATAAACGAAAAAGTGTAGAGAAAGTAATGTGAATGTATCAATAAGATTTACCTATATAAATTCCACATGCATGGGAACTTTTAGAGGTGCTTATGTCTTTCTATTTAACGAAACAAACTATGAGTATATTGCTTATATTTTTACTTCCGTTAAGTTTTTTATACTAGTTTTACTGTAATTATTGTGGTAACGAAAACCATCTTTTATTTTAGAGCATTTGGAGGACTTTGAATCGCCCAGCCCTTTTCCGTATTACTTCATTCCGAGACCACATGGTGCTGACCCGGCCGACCTTGAAAACCTTAAGTGCGAGTGTGAGATTTGAAATCGCACGATTATTTCGTCTCATTGTGTTCGACGATAAGATCGCTATCTCTGCTGAATGTTCACGTAGTTTCAATTGACTTTCTGTGAAAGAAAGGTGGTTCAAATAATGGGCACAGGGAGCACTCTCTGCTAGTTGATATTGAGCAAACTATTTTTGGTTATCTGCATGCATTTTACATGGATTGCTCAGTTTATGAGCTGCAATCTATTTTAACACATTAGTTAATATCAATTATATTTTAAACAAGCATGCAAGTGATTGCATGTTTTGTATCACATTATAAGCACCCGTTAAGAATATTCTAAGCTGTTGTTTCTAAAAAGAAAGTATGAGAGAATAAAATTTACTCTAAAAACTTTTATCTACATCTAAAGAAAATCTAACTGTGACAAAATCTTTATCAATAGCCCTGTTGTATTACTAAGCAAACATCAATTTAAACTTTTATGTAGGCATGCATTGTCATAGTATTCACGTAACATGATTACGTGTGAAGCTTTGATTTTAAGTAATTCAGTTCAATTGAGCGAAATATTGCTTTTTTGAAAAATATATTAGCTATTTATAAGAAAATGAATAATAAACACTTTCAAGTAAATAGTTTACTATGGCAAGGGAAGTTATTCGAAAAGCACCGTCTTGAATCCTGAAAAATTTCTTGAATAACATACAAAATTTTTAGTTGTGCGATTTCAGTTTTTAAGCTGTTATTCACAAATAGCTAGACTTGCCTACATACTCAGAGGCTGAAAAAGAAAAACTTGTGCATAGCAAGTAGACCAACATTAAGAGGATTTTTAATTTCTCTTCCTTCCGCGTCCCATTACTAATATCGAAATCAATTGCGCACATTTAAAATAATTAGTGATGTTGCAAACAGCCTTGTTTTGCGGACAATGACAAAAACATTGTCCATTTAATTATTCTAATCGGAAATCGAACCCAGTCCGGCTATTAGAAACCTGTATGGGCTTTAAAAAGTCACATGTCACTAAAATCTTACGAATGGCTTTAAACTAACAAAACGTATGCTGATAGTGTGATAATGATGCGATGCAAAATTAAACGATGTCTCCTGACAAGTGTTTAACATCTTAAAAAACTTTCTTTATTTCATATACTTTATTTCACACGAGTGCTAACTTTGATAGATTTAGTACATTTATTACATCTCAGATGTGAAATAAGTAGTATAAATTATGTGTTAACTGGAAAGGAAAAAATACACGATTTAATTTTTGAAGAAAGAGGAAAACTGATGAAGGGTTGTGATGAATTATAAACATTCAAGTGTTAAAATTACACGAAATGCCGACATGAAACAGAAAGGAAGGAGAAAATTGCAAAAGAATGATCAATGATAACATAATTTTTTCAATGGAATATTATACGACAAAACAATTAAAAAATATATGTAAAAGATTAGTTACCTACGAGTATGATCCCTAGAGTTCGGAAGTTGAAGACCTATAAATTGCCTAAAAGAGCTATAAAAGGACTTAAAATACCCTAAAAAGAACGTAATAACTGAAAAAGAACATAAACATGTTAAGCAAATAATTAATTAATATTTTAATAATTTTTATTTTAATTAAATATTTAAATAATGAATATAATTGTTGACATTAGAAATCAATATAATTACATCAGCCATTATTAAAAGGAAATGTTCGTCATTTTTGCCAAATTGTGTTATTTATGGATTCTTGATATACATTAATAGATGCAGTAGACTGATGCACCCAACTTATCATATAACACCCATTTTTTTTTAAATAGAGTCGAACATTTTTGCGTAATGAATACAAAATTCTGGTGGTATGAAACATACAGTGCAAAAAAGAAAAAAACTTAATAATATAATGCTGCTTCTTTCAGTCACATGTTTGTGTTGCCTGTTCGAATCGAGAAAGAGCAGTAAAAGTGTAGTTAAAAGAAGATAAGCCAAAAAACGACGAAGAAGGCAAAAAAAGGACAAATAAAACCCACCATTTTCTGGTTACAGTGACCCAAAATGAACATATACTCGTATTATGTTGGGCCTTGTCTTCAGACACTCGAAAAGAAATGAATTCTTTAACTTCCAAGGCTTAGTGAGCACTTACGGAACAAAATTTTGGATATTAAATTTAAAAGGAAGATCTGAACTACAATCTACAGTTTGAATTTCCTCCGAAGATCTGCTCAGTGTTCACAATTAGGTAGATTAAAATGTAATTAATTCGTAGAAGGATAGCGGCAGCAGCTCGTTGATGAAGCTCGACACAAGTGGAGCGAAACGTCGGCAAATTGCCAAACATTATGACGACCTACACCGTAAGCACAAGAAGTTTCTGCAATAGATGAATGTTTTACCAAAATTCAAGAATTACCTTTATCCATTGTCAAGAATTAATATGATATAGACATGTTTGGCAGATGGAGAATGAAAGGCTACCGTGATGGATTTTGGTAAGGGCACCAGGAAGAAGCAAGAGGGGAAGATCAAGGTTACCTGATGGAAGAAGCCATCAAAGAATTGCGACAAAAAAGGATTAGGAGGAGGAGACTGGGAATACAGGGAGGCATGGAGAAGAGCAATTTGGGCAAAGAAAATGCGTCAGCATTGTAAACCTGTTCATAATAAAACAAAGAAAGCTTTAAGGCTATATAAAAATTACAGACTTGATAATGCCGATTTAAAAACTAGCGTCGAATGTTTAACCAGTACAGGAAGATTAATGACTAAAAATGAAACTCCTTTTGTACTTCTTTTTTCTGAGATAAAGCACGCTGTTAATGGGAACATTTAATTGCAACGTGCTGAAGAAAAAAGGTATGCAACAACCTTTTATGCACGTTAAGAGATAATAACAGCCTTCGTGGAAAAATGATAAAACGTTGTCACATTTAAGCTTCAACATAAACCGTGCAAAAGACATTTTAAAGCAGTACTACCAACTAGACGTGTCAAGGACGAATATTTTACTAGTTCGTTTCGTGTGGTATATAATGAAAACTCTAAAGAAGCACTTTAGGATATATATTCGTTCGCTGCTTCAATGCGCTGGAGCAAATGGTTGGCACTAACGTAATCCATGTTACTGTGTTTTATACCTGTCAAAATTATTAAATTATAACACAGATTCAAAATTCTAGAAATAAAAATTGTGAGAGATGGCTAGTGATAAAGCCGAGGCACGTATTCGATTTGAATTAAAGTTAAAATCTTTATTCCGACCAACTTGAAAAGGGGTTCTCGAGGTAGTTGCCTAGGTGAATGCCACGCTGGCAAGAATTCTTCGTCTATCACTTTAAAAAAATTGTAGCCAAACTAATGAATCAACAATTCAAACAAAAATCGGCAATACATTTTCCGCGATCTAGCGAATCTCGGTATTTATTTACTTCTTTCTCTACTGCGTATAGTAAGTAGGGGAAGTATTGTATTCCACCCAAAAATTCAATACCTAGATTTCACCGGAAATATATGTTTTGAGACCCCCTGAATCCAAAAAAAGCATTTTTGGAAACATGTCCGTGTGTGTGTCTGTGAACAGCATAACTCAGAAACGAACAGTCGGATAAACACCAAACTGGGTACTTACGTTCAGTATCTTCCAGAGATGCGACACGAAGGTTTTCAAGAAAATCCCCCACCCCAGATTACCTTTTACATGGAATATTTTTCGAAAACTTTAATTTTCTCAAAAATGGCTCTAACGATTTTGATTAAAATATCATATGTTTAAGATATGACAAATAAAATGTATATCTTGAATTTTCTGGGAATGTCTCCAAAAGTATTCTTCATTGTGAACGACTTTTGCCTAACTGGTAAACCATAAGAGATAGACAAAATTTTACTACACAAAAAATGTAGATCGCGTTAAAATACACAATTTATGTTATATACATTTTTTTGTTGAGTGAACCATTTTCGAGATATTGCTTATTATTCCCTTAAATTTTTCAGTACTTATTTTTTTTAAATGGGAATTCGTTATTCATTTTTTTTTGTCTTGGATATGCAAAGAGTATTAATTTGTGGCAAAGAGAATGGTGCTGCACCTAGCAACCAGCTATTAAGATATATGTCGATGCTTAAAGGCTACTGTATTTCTATATTGCCCTTGCAATTACAAAACAAGGTGAACATAGTACGCCTTAAGTGATATTCAAATAGTTTTACAACTGGTCGCTATGTGTAAAATGTAATTCTCTTTGCATGTCAAAAGATCGTTTCTGCAAATGTTTATCTCGATTAATATGAAATAAATGGAGAATAAGAGTTTGTAAAAATAGTTTGTACAAGAGTAGAGAAAGTCATGTGAGTGTAACACATCAGATTTTTTATCCTTAGTTTTTTCTGCGTATTAAATTGAGAATTTCACCTCTATTAATTTGGCTGCTCATTGCTTTCTGTTTTGGACGTATATAGTGTTTACAACCCCAAAACTCTACATGGGTGCAAAAAGGCAATAAAACGAAGGCTAACAGCGTTGTAACTTATGTCTAGCCATCATCAACATAAACAAAACAAATCGGATCACAGCGTGCAACTCAAGGCCAATTGACTGGCATAAGCATATTTCTTGTTTCCTACAAGCCTATTCGAGAAAACGCAATGAGATGTGTGATACGACTTTAGAAGATAACATGATAAATAAGCGTAAAAAAAGAAAGGAAACATTATTGCTTAAACTCCTGAAATGTTCACTATCTTATATTTAGAAAAAAATTATTAGGATGTTAGGGCAAAACTGTATGCAATCAGACTCTTAAGTTGAAATAAGAATAAGAAAAACTTAAGATACCTTAGGGTGAGTGAATTTTGCGAAAATGCTTATCTTGTATATCAAAAGGACCCGACTTAATCATGAAATCTGGTAATTATCTGACTTTGGTTTTTAAATTGTGCTACGCACTGATATAAAAATAGGTTCAAGGCGGTATCTCGATGCTGCATTTTTTAGTACTTCTTAGGTAGTGGCATAGAAAAAATTAAAATCTAAGTTAACCTTTAAACCCGTATTTTTAAACTGTCGATTATATGTTCCCCAAGAGGTTATAGCTTGTTGCGAATGTCGGTTTAGTAATAATAAAAAAGGGTAACATAACATATTGCTGGGCCTTCATTTCCCCTGAGACTGGTTTTGCCATACATGATGCAATAAAGGGATATTGACTGCACATGGTTTGTTGTTTGTAACGCTTCCGTTTATGTTTGAATTGTGAAAATATAACGCACCATAATGCAACCTACGTACAACGCAAGGCTTGTTGCATAACTCTTCTTGTTCTTGATGATAAACATGACATTCCTTTGTGACATCACATTAACTGTAATCAGGGTGAGCAAGTTTGGAGTGACATTCATTATGTAACATTGTGTGTAGGTTTCTCACACATAGGCTATTAAAGTATTTTTTGCTTCTTTCTTGGACGCCATTCTTGGCGACAGCGTTCTTTTGTTTTCCAAATTTACACAAATAAAATTCCCACGTACTGGCTTATCTTACTAGCGTTTATTATAAGTATCTACCTCTATTCTACCTGGGCGATAGAAGAAAGGGATTGAGCAACTAAAACCATTTATCATCAATTAGATGGTGTAGCTAAGCAATTAGGCAAAAGCTAATATTATGAAGGAAAGGTTAATAATTGAAAACTGCATGTTTAAATAAGCTTTACCTATTCATTGTAATAAGTTTTCGTCTTATTGCTTATGGTTTCACACAGATATGAAATTTGAAGATAATGAAAAACACTATACATTCTATTTGTCATTCCTATATTTAAAATGTATGATATTTTAATCAAAACCGTTAGAGCAAGTTTTGAGAAAATAGGAAAGAACGAATATGTACCAATGGGAAGGAAATACAGAATTTAAACATCAAGTTTGGTATTCGCTCTACTTTTCATGTTCGGGTTTAGCTCTTCAAGCCAGAGAGTTAGCATAACCAAAAGATCAAGTTTCGTATTTAAATTTAGCAGCTTACATGCATACGGCATAAAGATTTTTCAACAAAATCCGCCGATCCCAAACTACCCTTTATATGGAAGCAGTTTCATTATTTTCAATTTCCTAAAAATGGCTCTAACGAATTTGATTAAAATTATTACCGTGTATTTAAAATATTTTCATGGCTAATAAAATGCATATATTGAATTTTCTAAGAATACTGTATGAAATTCTCTTCACTCTTAAGGAATTTTGTATAATTTTGGGTAACCGTTAACCACAATAATAAACAATACAACGCAAAAAAACAGAGTTAATTGAAACACAATTTGTGTAAAATAAATTTTTCTATAGTATTAGATATTTAATAAATATTCATTATTTCATCTTTAAGTTTAGAACTGTAATGCGCCTTCTATAAAGCATCCGACTTGATTCTTCTATTTTCCTCATGGATATGCGAACAATCTTTTGTGCAGACAACCAGTCCAAATTGTTTAATTGAGATTATTTCAAGTGAAACATTTATCACAAGTAAGGTAACATGAATATAAAAATCACTTTTTATGTAAATGTAATTATACCTATATAAGGGATTGTGTGAAGTTATAATGGGTAGAGAAAGTTACATGAGAGTAACACATCATATTTTTTCTTTCTCTACTACATATCCATTAGATAAGAGGTATTGCATTCCATCTAAAAGTTCAATATGGCTCTTTCACCCAAAATACACGTTTTGAGACCCACTGAACCCAAAGAAATTTTTTTAAAAAAAGTGTGCGTGTGTCTGAACAGCATAACTCAAAAACGAAATGTAGCATAAATACCAAACTTCGTATTTAAGTTCAGTATCTTCCAAAGATGCGATACAAAGATTTAAGAAAATCTCCCCACCCCAAACTACCTTTTATATAGAATATTTTTCGCCACTTTTAATTTTGTCAAAAATTGCTCTAACGATTTGGATTAAAATACCATATATTTAACATATTTACATAACAAATAAACTGTCTATCTTGAATTTTCTTGGAATAGCCTGTGAAGTCCTCTTTATTCGGAATTAATTTTGTATAACTGGTAAACCATAAGAAATGGACTAAAACTTCTTACACAGAAAGTGCAGATATCTTAAAAACTAAACATTTCAAATAACCTTTTCCTACCGCCAGTCATTTCGAGATTCCCTTATTATAGGTTTAAATTTTCTAATATTTGTCATATTTTAAGTGTCATCATTCAGCTATGAATGTTTCTAGCGATTATTTTTAAAGAGTATGGAATTTCTAGACTGGTATATAGCGACCCGCTTTTAAACATTTAACTATCGCTTCGGTTTTCTGTATCCTTGTACCTACAACGAAATGGTAATTGAACTATTTATGCAAATGTTTATCTCTATTTAGATGAAGTAGACAGAGAAATAAGCTTTTATAAGAATGGTTCGCTGAATAGAAATAAAGATGGTGGGAAGAGAAATTATGTAAATGTAGAATATTACATTTTTCTTTCTAATTTTTTTTGTTTAATGTAACTGGTGCAACAGTTAATCTTATGTTAATAAGCATTAGAGAATGATTAATGTGAAAAGTATAAAAAACAAATATTAAATATAAATTGTTACAGTTTTTGAAAGGTTAATAATAGGATATAC
Organism: Deroplatys truncata; assembly: GCA_030765065.1. NCBI lineage: Eukaryota > Metazoa > Arthropoda > Insecta > Mantodea > Mantidae > Deroplatys > Deroplatys truncata. Next base: position 92,499,304 of record CM060987.1, read on the forward strand.
GAAGAGATGTTCTGGTTTTAATGCTTAGAAATTCCTATGCCTGATGACGAGTAAACATTCTTCTTTCTATGTCACTGTCACGTGTAGTTTAAGTTTAAGAATGTTTATATTTTGTCGGTCTCTAATTATCAGATATTTGTGAAGTGAGCCATATGACAAATGACCTCTATTAGGGTCGGCATAGCTTTCTAAAGGTTGTCTAGCCTGTAACACAATGCTGAAAGGACGCCGATCGATCAAGGTCTTCAGGAGAAAGAATGTCATATTAAATAGGACAATACTTTCGTATCCAATGAAGCTTTTTGAGTATTTAGAGCAGCCACTTCGTTCCGCTGAGATAAACCACAATAGAGGCATGGAAAATGCAACAAGGGACAAAAAGACAAGGAAGTAATCTTTGCTGGAGTGGATCTGAAGCTGGAAGCTTTCCTTGGTCAGGTGTTACGAAAGGTTTCAGTGAACTTATCGGTTTCTCGCAATAGCAACTTAATGTAAATGTATAATTTAGCCAAAATAGCTCATTTTCGTTTTTTGTATCATAAAGTATATTAAATATGCAATTTTATTATTTAAGCAACCCTTCCTAGGCGCGTTACTTGTGTTGCATTTTCTGCTTTTATTTTAGGGTTTGTCTAGATGTATAAATAATAATAATAATAATAATAAATAATAATAATAATCTACCATCATAGCTTTCATATTCTCCATGATGCTGAGTGGCCGCGGTCCCGCACTGTGTAAATAAACCATCGACGCTGTCTTTGGTTCTGTAAAGCAGAGGTGGCGAAAACGTGACTCGCGAGTCATTTTGACTCACAGGCGCAGTTCCCTCTCTGCAACCGTCCGTTTGATTTTCACATGCTACTGAGTGATGTAGTGCGTGTTACATATTTGGCGACTCGCCGAAGGAATCGTTTTCGCCACCCTTGCTGTAAAGCAAAACCTTGATCCTTTGCGTACATTACAACATAACCTGGACAGTTATTTTTTTTTAATTAACCTGGACGGTCCTAGCTTCGAAATATGTCATAATAATGTATTACAGCTACTGTGATTACAATACCTATTTTATTATTATGTATTACAGTCTCCATCACGAATGTAGACGGTGGATGACAGTTACAGGAAGGAAAAGTGGAGTGGTCGCAAGCATGTGGCGGTTTGGTGCAAATGAATGATACATTTTTTAAGTGTTAGTGCACTATACAATACGTATCTTACCCTAAGATACACGAGTCGGGAACAGGTGATATCTCCTAATCCATGCAAAGATGATGATCTTATTCTTCGTCGCTGTATTTTCCTTCAGAGCCCGATCCCGCAGGCCGTACAATGGAATCGATTTACAGCACCGAACTATCAAATTTCCCTGCTAAGCAGCAAGCAAATTCACACAAACACACCCCGAAACAGACTACAACTGATTGGCTAGGAAGCACGTGACTATGACGTTGAAGAGTTTTTGCTACTGCGCAACCCCCATCGTTCAAGACGCAGTTTAAAAGCCGCTAAAATATTTTTCGGCGCAAGACTAACAGCTATAACCTCTTAGAACTATTGGGAAAACCTGTAAATTGTCAATATTAGTTCGAACCTTTATCGCATCACGACAAAAGAGATAGCTGTGATATTCGAGCAACCACTAAGCTGATGCAGTTGTTACCGACGTGATTACCACGAAGTGTTTTATCGCCTATTGGACTTCCCTTTCAACTCAACCTTGTAGCAAGCATCACCTCGCATCATTACCTCATTCAAAGTGATTTAAACGCTCCGTCGACAATGACCTAGTTGCTTTGGCGACTTCAAAGCGGAGAGAAAAAGTGGAAACAGTAGTTAATAGGGCATTAGCACACTAAGGTTACAGCTGCACATGCGCCATAGTAAACATGGAGGAAGCGGAAATATTTGAAGTCTCTTTGAGTATGGAGGTTATGTTCATGGTCTATATTTTACTTTATAAGCCAGACATGCAGTTCGTGGCAACAAAGTGAACCGTAAAGAACCGTAAGGACCTTAAAAACAATTCCGTGCATTTATATGTATAATAAATAAAAGGGAAAGGATTATATTCAAATTAAGCAGTTAAAAACTTATTTAAAGCTTTATACAATGAAACTAGCACAAAGAATTATATCAACATTTTGTGGGTTATCAACAGATAAACAACAGGGTATTTAAAAGGAAGATTTTTTAAATATTTCATCGCCTGGAGCACTAAAACATATTTTGAAACGCAGAACAACAAAAGTAGTTTTTAAGTTCAGTAATATATTGAAATTTAAAGCCCATCAGTGTGCGCGTAAGCCAAACTTCACATTAAAATTTCAGCCAAATTCACTGAAAACTTTAGAAAATAGAATTTACAGTGTGGATCACCGTATTTACACGAACGCTTCGAAAGGAGCAACCATCAATATACCAGCTGAAACATCCCACATTTTTTTCGGTCTACAAGTCTAGGAAAGCCATTCCGAGCAAAATAGGTAAAGAGAAATAATACTGAACATGGAAATTTAAAATTATAAAACTTGTGAATATTTTATCTCACTGTTTTAGAAACATATATTCTTTATTCATTCATAAACTTATGAATTTCGTTTCCTCATGCTCATAAATCACTTCGTGGTTATTCGTTATCTCTTAATTGGTTTTGTAAATGAGTTAAGTCAATAATACATCGCTGGTTACAAACTCGCTTACATTAGGTACCTGGGAATACCACGACTCTATCAGACTTCCTGTTGGAACAAATCCAGCAGCACACTGACGATGGTAAGATAAAACTACGTAATGAACTGATAATGCAATAGTATTACCAAACCAACCCATTCAGGCGTTGTGCTGCGACTTCCTCTCAGGTGTGCGCAATAAGTGACAGTGAAACCATTTCTAGATAAAGCCCCTCCCTTTCATTATTTGTAGCCATTTCAACCGCTTCTTGCAGTAAGGGTCCTTCTAAATCGCGAAAAAATGCATTATCATTTTGTTTTAAGTAACATAATACTCCATCAGGCAATATAATTTGAAAGAAATGTGAATTAGTCTAAAATATTATGAAGTCTTAATCTTTTCCTCGCTTCAATTGAATTCTCTAATCTAAAAATTATAAAGAATATAAAATGTCAAACCTTAACAGTTACTAAGAGTAGCGAGAGGAGGGAATTCCGTTGTGTGATGTAAGCACTGCTGATACGCTCCTGTCCTTCTTACCACTTCTATATTTTAGTTTTGCGTAACCTGATCGTATGCAAGTGTGGCATTTCACAGGAGGCTAGACACCAATGTTTGAAAAGAAAAAATACAAGAAAGTATACTATGAAACATTAGGCAGAATAAATACTTTAAATGCACGAACAGTATTAAAGCAAGAAGTTCATACAAGTCGCATTACGTGAATCTCTTTAAAAGTATGAGTTTCATTAACTTGAAAACTGGTATACGGAGTTAACTAATTAACAGAAATTAAAATATAATATCATTAGTTTTATACAATTTCAGGTTTTGCCGGAAGCAGTCCCAACTGTATTGTTTTATAGAAAATACACAGTATTTTTCTTTCGTTTTTATGACATAATCTAAACGCCTTTCGGAGCACGACCGTTTTAAACAAGAGAATTGCGATAGCTCGGACGATAGGGCTTCGGTCCACCTCCGTGGTGTATGGGCAGTGCAGTGGTTCCAAAACTGAGATGTGTGAAAGATTTCCAACACGATAGAGACAAAAAGAAAAAAAAATGAGATAAATAACGATATAATAAACATATTATTACAGTAATATATGTATACCATTTTTCTGATATTAATGTATAAACAAGTCAAAACAAGAAAACACATTTCTAATGGCTTTAAATCCTCCATGAAATGCACAATATATTATTTTAAACGTCTCTTAAAATGTTTCTCAATTTGGATTCTATATATATGTTGGCAATTTATTGAACGGGTGTACCCAATAGTATTATAAGAATACCTGTTAATGTCCTTGGTGTAAATCAGAGGTGGCGAAAACGTAACTCGCGAGTTACTTTGACTCGCAGGCGCCGTTCCCTCTCTGCAACCGTCCGTTTGTTTTTCACATGCTGCTAGTGATGCAGTGCGTGTTGCATATTTGGTGACTCGCGGAAGGAAGTCGTTTTCGCCACCTTTGATGTAAATGATTCAATGTGAACATTGAGTTTACTTCTAGCGTTAAAAGCACTATTTGTTTAGCTTACAGTACTCATTTTTGGTAAAGGAATAACCATATATGTAAATCAAAATTTGGGAAAGGAAAATAAAATGTAATGAATAGGAATAACAAGGATTCATCATATGCGCTAAGATATTGGCTGTTAGAAGCGCATTTGGATTTATATTTTTTAATATAAATTTGCAGATAAATGAATAAAATATTAAAATAAAGACGTCGCGAGGTTGTCTCATAGTTAAAGTGACGGTCACGGAAAACAGCATAAAATTGATGGTGCTCTTTTTATTTTCTCTACCGCTTGCCTAAAACAGGTAGAGGAAGTGTTGTATTCTAACGAAAAATTCGATATTGAGATTTCCCCGTAAATATATGTTTTGAGGTCCCTTGAATAATAATAATAATAATAATAATAATAATAATAATAATAATAATAATAATTGAGTGTAAGTGAACAGCATAATAATTCCAAAACGAAAAATCATATAAATACCAATCTTTTCATCAAGTCCAAGCTGACAACACGAAGATTTTTAAAAATTTCGCTACACCAAACTACCTTTTACATGGAATAATGCTTTTACTTTTTCCTTTGTTTTGTTCTAAAAGTGCTAACGATTTTGATCAAAATATCATGTTTTATATACTGATACGAGGAATCAAATTATATCTTGAATAGCCTGTGAAGTTCCCATAGTTCTGATTGAATTTCATACAACTATGAAAACATAAGAGCTGGAAAAAAGTTACTTCATAAAAATACAGAGTTTTATTAAAATATAAAATTTCTGTCAATGCTTTTCGTAGCGTTAGTCGTTTTCGAAATACTCCATGCTATATGACTTATTTTTCACCAAATATAAGTGCGCACCTCACAATAGTTGTTAATGATCTTTCGATTCTTCTCTTTTCTTTTCCCTCGCAATAGCTGGAAGGAATCGTGTTGGAGTAATTCTGAATTTATTTTTCCGTGCTTTGCTTGATCTGTTCCGGTTAGATCGGAGACTATTAAATTGACTTTTAATTCGTATGAAGTATTTACCGGAGGGGGACATCTCGCCACTGTGACCAACTAGATCTTGTGGATACACCCCCCTCCCCCAGGAGGCAGGGATGAAGTGAAGGAGCCGCAAGCAGACAGGATTACAGACACACATGGAAGTCCCTATTATTTCCAGTTCGAAACACCCGCACTCGGTCAGTAGACGCGGAGTCCCGCAAGAGGGCGACGAAGCGGCCCTTGCAGGCAGGCCAACACGCCCTGTAGTTGGCGGGGAGAAACCTTTCCAAAGCGCAGCAATCATGCACTCTGCCTACCATCAGAGTACTACGGAACCCGGAGACACTGCCTGAAGATGAAATGACAGGAAAGGAGAAATCGTGGTAGAATACACCACCCCAGCATTCGCCTAGGCGACCAGAGGAAAACCACGAAAATCCCACGGTCAGAGTGGGCGGCCACTGGAATCGAACCTGGGACTTCCCGAATGCGGGCCACAGACGTTGACGCCCGAGTCATCCCACTCGGTTTAATTCCTATTATTCAGCCAATGTTAAGTGCAGACTTGCAAGGAGAACAATAAAACTCGTACTTTAATGATATATTGCTATAAAAGTGCGGTTAGTGCACTGAAGAACCAGGAAGGGCTTGAAAATACGAGATGAAGTCGAGCATTCTCTATTTCCAAGATTCTCCAATGCATGTGTATCGCATACTACTGTTTGGACGATAGTGAATAATATAAATAGTACTTATTGACTTATAAATTATTTATTTACCAACAGCTGATGCACATGGTGGTTCCAGTTGCAAGATCAACATTAACCTTGGTGGCAAAGTGGCTATCGATTATTCACGCCTGGTTGTTGAACTCAAAAAATGAATAACTGCGGCTCTTATTTAGCTGCTGCATGAATTAGTAACTAAATATTAACAAACAAAAAGTAAGTAAAGATCCAGGTAAGATGTAAATTGTAAAATTTAACTATCAAATATGGATATTCCATGTCTGCAATAATAAATATAGCTGTGAAAACTTAGAGGAATCAATATAGTTCACAGTAAAACAGGCAAAACACAAGGTAGCTTAGGGTACCAGCACTGAAATTCAACTTTCCACCATACAGCATGAACGGGAAGTGGATTAAAAACAGTAACTTCAAAAGTAGTTATTTTTATACGATTGGCACTAAAAGCTGAGCTTTAACAGTGTCACTCATACTAGAAATTATCTATTATAACACTTAGTGGAATACAACTTTTAATATACTCTATTATTAACACCCCACCCTTGTTTCTTACGATGGAAATTATATGTATATTAATCTTAGGCCTTGTATCGATTAATGTAATGGCGGATTATTTGAAAGACACGAAAATCGATTCCGCAGAGCTAGAAGAAATTTTGTAAGCAGCGGAGAGGATAACGGAATAGTTATCAAAGAAGCCGAGGAAACAGCACGACTTGCATACAATAGATTTCTTCAAATAAAACGTTATGATAGTGTAAGTGATCATTAAAGCTCGGAACTTGGGGACCCGGCGTGTCCTGCGGTCAACTGGGGCTGCAGGTGCAATGTAAACAAAGCTAACAGGGTGTATTCGACAGTACCTCTGTGGTGGAGGAGGTGTTTGTTGACATTAGATACCGGTCTTTTAGGCACTCAAGGTCCCAACTTCCAAACCTTAGTGATGCCAGCACTGGCTCTATAGAGGTCAAACAACAACAGACTAGAGTTCACCACGTACTGCTATTTCAGAACACTTATAATTTAATATTCAGGGCTGTCTGTTATGACAATACATGTTAAAAAGGACTTTATTTTGCTCATTGGATTGCTACACTCAGATTACAATCTCGTTCCGCAAACATTCCTACTCGCATCATAAAACTCTACTTTTAATATTTGTATCATAAGTAATCTTATTCCACTGAGTGTTATAATCCTCAGTTTCTAGTACGAGTGCTCAGCTTTTACTGCCAACTGTCTAAAAATATATTAAGGTGTTGCGAGATTTTTAACTAAACCTGTATGTAGGTTAAAGCATACGGCATAAAAACAACTTTCAACATCTGCGATGTTAAATTAACAACACGAAAAGGAAAGAGGGGAATAATTAAAACCTGGTGTGAATCAATGGAAGTAAGCACAATAATCTGCCAGAGTTCAGAAAAGACGACGAACAAGCGAATATCCAAGCCACATCTTAAGTGGCTTCACTGATAAACTGCCATAAAAGCTTTGCCAAGCATCAAAAGAGACCGAGAAAACACTCATGTGGCATATCGTTTGCTTTGCACTTTGTAACTATAGAAACGTAAAAAGGAATATACTAGAAGCAAACTATGTACCAAAAACAAGGTGGTCCTGTCTATGTCCACGATTGCGCAACATGGGAACTGAACTGATCAGAATTTTATCGGGTGATTAGCGTCGTGCCGCCGCCTGTCTGAGTAAGTCAAGGAAAATAATTACAAGAATATTGCTAGAATGTTGCAGAGCAACCATTAAGTTGAATTGAGGAAAAACAGCAGCGAGGTTGTTGTACTTTCCTTCTTGTGTAATTTTAAAATCACAAGAATAAACGTTTACCTAAGGAAAAACGTAGGTCGGCAGCATATACAATTAATGTTAATTTTGTTTGGCAATTGTGATTTCCGAAATATTTGCTGCCATAGGTTTAAATTATATCAGATCTAAGTATTAGAAACAACTGTTGCTTCAATCTCTTGCGATAAAAAATTCTGCATTACTTAAAGGGGAAAAAAATAACTCGTGTATTTATTGTTAGAAACATAATATGGATATAACAATAAGCTTATATATGTATAAACAATCTGTAAAATCCTTATTAAATGGAAATCGATAGAGATTTTTGGACTGTTATACTTTTTTTCGTATACTCATCTAGGAAAAGTATGGTAGCATTTCTATTTTATATTTGCTCACACTTAACAATCAACACTTTCTGTGCCTATTTATTTATTTTCTTAGCCATTTTACAAGTTATTTCCACGACAGTTTTTATCCATTTCCATAAATCATGGTAAATATTCGCTGCTTTCAAACATAATACTGGGCTAATACACAGTAGCGGCTCTTGAATATACACCATAGATGTTCACAACATTTTAGATTCAGATAGCCTGAAAATGTTAAATAGCATTTGTTGCATGATAGTTATGGTTATAAACAAACTGATACAACTGCAGCCACTCCCAACAACAACAATAATAATAATAACAATAATGTATAATTTGTCTGATGAAATAAAGTGTTGTTTTGTGGATGATGTTTGTTGATTCGTACATAATTAAGCACAACGTCTTAGGACAAGAGCGAAGTAATGTGTAAATTAAATTGCATGGAGAGTATATATGGCTTGGAGAAAGCGGGAGAAGTTTCCGCGTGCCCGCCACCTCACATGCCGTAGTGTGCTACCACCTAGAGGTATTGGCGTAAAATTGTAGTGCGAGCTTCTTCCGCGCTAGTGCACGTCTTCAAGTGTGCACGCCCCGTATGTATTTGACCCATAAGGTAATTACGTCATAACAGTTGCGCATGCGCAAAATCTCATTAAAACGTGCACAAGTCAAGATGTGCTAGTATTCCTGTGGTCAAGTTTCATCGGGTTTAGAGGAGTAGCGTGGTAGATTTAAACGCCGTAGATTTTAAAATACTACATATACCTCACGTTTAATAGAACTGAAAGAAAAAAATAAACAATAAATCCGCAAGGTGTAAAAGTTAGGGTATTCACGTGCTCTTCTGCTCTTATACAGCAGCCGCCACTGCTAATACACCAATTGTGGGCTAAGATATTATTCACTAGACGATAAATATATACCAGCCATAATATTATTTCCTTTGCACCAGCTAATGAGAAACAGATTAATAACCGCCTAAGACTTCAAAGTGTGTTGATTAAAATGAACGTTTTAAACGAACGACAGCGAATATTTCCGAAATGTTTAATGCCAAAGTTTTGTATTTTATATAAATTGCATATCTTATTAATATCGATATTTATCTATTGGTCATTTGGGGTCTATTTTCTACCAATTAGAATTTACAGGACTTAACAGTATATTTATAGAAAGTAAAGATATATTAAATTTATAATTTCAATTCCTCAAAAATATGGCATTTTAACGAAAACCGTTAGGTTACTTTTGAGAAAACAAAAAGCAACAAAAAATTCTATGTGGGTATAGCTGTTTGGTGCGGAGGAAACTTTACCGAAACTCTTCTCTTTGCTTCCTTAACACAACTTTTGGTATTCACCCGACTTTTTAGCTTTAAATGATGCTTTTCACATATAGATAGCGGCTGGATTCGGGGGGCGTTGAAGTGTGTGTTTTCGCGAAGTCTCGACATAAATTTCTAGGTTAATTGCAACACTACTTTTAACTTAAGTACCTAAGCAGCAGAGAAAGCAAAATCCCTTAAGATCTAACTGCTATCTAGGTTTGCAAAACGACCAGCAAGGTTGTGCAGGAAACCACCTGTTGGCAAACGTGGAGATAAAAACCAATTGAAAGCTCATTATCAATCCGCTTAGTGAAAACAATGAACGGCTATGAACCTTTGTACAGATAGCGTTTTACATATCTTAGCGAGAATGTGCTGATAACATTAAATCCTTATTAATCCCGCGATTAAGAAACATTCCAGGTTAGTCACTGTTGGCGCCAAGATTACAGTAAAATTATGCACTGAGCTTTAAAACTTAAGAGCCACTTCGAAATCTGCAGCACTCAAAAGTTATTCGTATTTATTTTATAAAGTTAGGAAGTTAGTCACGGACTGCTAGAGTTTCACTGTGCAAAACTCTGTTTCACTCTTAAGTACAGTTTCTAAATTAAATATATTTTTTAAATTCTCTTTTGAAAATTCTACGCAATATGTTTTACAATATACATTTGAACTTTTACTTCCTTTACCACTTATCTATGGCAGGCAGTAGTGTATTTTATTCCAACTAAAAGCTTCGACATTGAGATTTCATCGAAAATACACGTTTTGAGTCCCACAAAAATAAATTGAGTTGCTGTGGTCCTTAGCGTCCCATTCTATATTGGGCGTGAAAGACCGGTAATTTTGCTCAGAGGCCTCTTTATCAGGCTTGAGGTTCTTTTACGTGCCGTAAATCTACAAGCTTTACTTCCCTGCCGAAGGAAGCCATCCTACGCCCGAAAAAATCCATCGCCCTCCGCCGGGTTTTGAACTCGCGACCTCGGCAACTAGAGGCTAGCATGGTAACTACTACACCACGGAGGACGACTTTGAGTTCCATTAAACTCCATGAAAAACTTCTTAGAAAAAGGCCTGTGGTTACGTGTCTTTGAACCCATAGCCACAAACAAATACCAAAGTCAAACAAATACCAAACTTCATATTTGAATCAGACATTGTATAAGTAGAAGATTCTCAAGAAAATTCCTCAACTCCATACTAGTCTTTAAGTGAAAAAAAGTTTCGTTATGTTTCACTTCCTCAAAAAAAAATATATTGATTTTGATTCAAACAATATGTTTAAAATATTTATATGAATAATAATATGTATAGGTTAAATTTTCTGGGAAAGGCCATGAAGTCCTTTTCATTCATTCGTATGGAATTTTGTATAATGTTGTATAACGGGTAAAACAAAAGAGATAGCCAAAAGCATCAGATACAGAAAATATAGATCTCTTTAAAAGATACTATTTATTTCAAATAACTTTTCTGTGATATCAGTCATTTCTGACATATCTGTTATTATTGGTTTTAATTTTTTAAAAGTGTTGTCGCTATTTAGTTCTTTATCGTGTTGTCATGGAAACAGTATGAAATTTCAAAGCCAGCATTTAGCGACCCACTTTTAAGCACCTGACTATCGATTCGCTTTCCTATATCCCTCTTGTGCCTATAACGAAATTATGTAACGAAACTATTCCTGCAAAGGTTTATCTCGATTAACTGAAAGTAGACAGAAAAATAAGCTTTCGTTAGAATCATTTGTAGAAGTTATACAAAAATACCTAAGCGATAATGAGTAGAGAAAGTCATGTGAATGTAAGGCATCTGATTTGTTGTAGTAGTAGTAACAGCTGTTTTGACAGGCCTTTTAAGTTTTCCCAGGTTGAACTACCACGCGGCATCTGTAATCGTCATTTACAGTATCGGTATCGTGACGTGTCATGTCATATCATATACGAGACTGGAATATGTACTGATCGATTTCAGAAAAAAACCTAATATTATCAGACTCTGATAATGTTACAGTCTGATAACCAGCTGAGTATTGTAATACGTGTTACGATAAGTATATCATAGATTATCTGCTTTTATAAAAGATAATTTAATGTTTTTAAAATGTAATATTTTTTTTCAGTTGATAGATACATGTAGAGGTACATGTACTACTTGATATACATCTTTGGAGTTATTTACTTGCGGCCAACGCAGCAACTCTCCCTGTTGTGTCTATAGCGAGTACTACTTTGGAATGTCCCCCGAAGCTACTAATACCTAGCAGTATTTAGATTTCTTGCACAGAACACGATGGAAGCTCTGGTCGCACCTTTCAACGAACCTTTGGTGACTACCTACAAGTTCTCGGTTCTTAGTCTGGCCGAAAAATTACCTTCTGAGATTACACATTCCCATGGGGAATAATGCAATAAAATCCTGTACCACTCTGCCCATACCTTTTCTCTCAGGTGAAAACTCTCCATAAAAAATTAAAACAAAACAAAATTACAAAAGCAACTAAAACAAAAAAAAAACGAAAAAGAAAAGAGAAGTTCGTGTTATTTAGTTTGAAACTGTTTTTAGACGAGCGTTAATCCTTTCTTTTTTGAGGGGGTAAAGAATTATGTAGTATGAGAAAAGTAGGCTATGTTTCAAAAAAAGTACAGACTACTTGAATGTAAGCACGATGATATATATATATATATTATATATATATTTTATATTCGAAAATAAGTACTGATGTTACTGAATTTGTAGCCAATGCGATGATATAACTACATTGAAGAGGCAGGAAGGGTGGAAAACGACTTATGTTACAGAAGGTGGTATTGAAAATGCCAGTTGAAAATATGAAGACAATAGCTGCAAAAATCATGGGAAATTCAATTATTTCTAATGCGAAATACAGTATTAGTTGCACAGCCCTAACACCGGGAGCACCTTGTGTGACAAATTATAGAAAAAAAATATTCCTATCAATGTTTACAACAAATTTCCTTATTGTATCAGAATAATGCAAGACCTCTAATATTATGCATTTTAAGATACTGATCCTTAAACTGGCATTTTGTAGCAAATTAAGTACACCTATATACAAAAAAAAAATTATTGCTCTGTTATTAGAAAATTTTCAGAAAACCTTATTTGAAAATTACCTATATTCTCAATTTACGCAATCATTTAAAAAACATTATTTACTATGGAGGGAATGTTAAAACCTTCTGGACACAGACTAAAAGAAATGCTACCCATAATACTGAATTTATAACATTAACGTGTATCGTTATGCTGAATAGCATATATACCACTCTTTGGTTTACAATGTACTCCGTTAACACACTGTAATTTCTTGAACTACCCCACCCCACCACCAGTGTCCCTGTTGTTTTCCTGGCGTTTTTCAGTTTTAATTTCACACACGCCCATACATACTCGAACCTGCAATTTCCTGCGCCACGAAACACCAAAGTTAGGCACTTTAGGGAATGCCATGGGGATATTCGCTCTACCGTCTTAGGTTGTCATAACCTCATTTGCTTTTTCAGAATACCAAAATCATTTCTTCGGTATATAATTTACTAGTTTTCCTTTTTATTTGTTTGTTTGTTTTGTTTTTCACTTCTTTGACATACTTCAAATAGCACACTGAAAGAGGTACTCGCAAACAACTACAATAAACGTTTACCTAGCAGGTTTACCCATTCCTAACAATTTGATACACGCACTTTGTATGTGACGAGAATACGCGAAAGCCTAAAAAGTGGAGTGTCAACAAAATGATGTAAATAGTAAATGGGATAAACTGTATAATAAATGAACGAAAAAAGTATCAATAAAATTAATCTGAGAGAAAAAGCAATTTTTCATGCATTTTACTGTTTTACTTACTATAATACAGTTCTTGTCATAATTTTTATTGTATGATTATAAAATGTTATCGAATTATTTGTTCTCATTTTTGTAGGAGGAATCTGGTATGATAGCTAATATTACAGAATATTAACGAGGGATTATAAAAATTTACGTTTATAAACACTCTCCGGAATCTCAGCAACACAACGCACTGTCAAATAGAGGCAAACATTGCATCAGTTATTGATATTACCTGATATTCTCATTACATTTATCAAATATTACGTTTTTACACTGTGACAATCCCTCTAACAACGTTTGGCACGTACAACAGTAGTAACAGAAGAAGATCGTGTTCCTAGGTAACGGAAATAGTAGTGTAAGGGAATACCTTATGGGAGTCCTGTCACTGAAACCTTCGGCACACACTTTTGTTCCGTCCACGCGCTGCACCAGACTGAGTAGCACGGCTAAGCGACCTAGCATATATACATTTCCTTCCCCAGACTGGCTGCGTGCAAGAGTGACGTAAGTAGAGTGTTGGCGCCGGTCAGTGCCGTGTTTACACGTGATTAGACAGCTTGGAGCGCGAACAGGCTCTCCGGTCTGGCATGTATGTCACTACTATAGTGTCCTGTCTGACGGCCCAAACTTGAGCGGGAGTGGCTAAATCTTAAACGGATCTTCCAGGAACTGCAATATGCTGATTCATGACGTATTTCATTTTCTGGTTCTTTTAGAGCGGTCACAGATGGGTGTTAATATTGACCACATGCAGATAAACAATGGTAAAGGATTATTGGACCAGCTTTCTTTTCGGAGTAGTTTCTCATACTGAAAAAAACAACTTCACACAAATTTAATAAACGACGAGCTGCATCACAACGTTGCTGCATCATTGTATTGAATGTGAAACAGGGATAAAAAGGAGGGAAAACAACACAGCAGAGGAAAGAAGGAGAGGCAAGAAGACGGAAGAAAACAGAAAATCCGAGGAGAGGCAAGAAAAGAAGAGAGAAGGAGATGAAAAGAAAAGAGGAGAGCAAAGAGGAAAAGGAAAGACAAGGCAAAAGAAAAGAAATAAAAGAGGAGAGATATTACAGAAGAAGAGAAGAAAAGAGGAGACCTGAGGTAAGAAGAGAAGGGAAAATAAGAGAAGAAACATGAGAAAAAAAGAAGGAAAGTGTAGAGGAGAGTAGAGAACAGATGAAATCAGTAGAGGCGAGGAGCAGTAGAGGCACGAATAGAAAGATCAGAGAAGAGAGGAGATCAGAAGAGAAAGGAAAAGAGGAGAGGGAGGAACAGAGGAGAGGGCAGAAGAGAAGGAGAGCAGAAGACAAGGTACTATAATAGATATGAGAAGAAGAAATAAAATATAAGGGAAGAGAAGATAAGACAAAAGGGAAGGCAAGAGGAGAGAAACAAAAGATCAAAGAAGATAAGACTGGAAAGAAGAGGAGTAAAGAGGGAAAACGGAAGAACAAAGGGGAATAGAGGGAGAGAAGAGGGGAGGAGAAGAGAAAACAAGACATTGGGAGGGAAGAGAAGGGGAGGGAGAGTAAGAGGAGAGATGCAAAGAAGTGAAAATGCAGTAGAAGAAAAGAAGTTGGAAGAAGAGAAGAAAGAGGGTGATGAAACTCTCCCTCTCCCTTTCTGTCTGTTTGACCCTTTCTCCCTTCTCTTTCTCTATACTGCTGTCTGTGCGAGTTGGAAAAAAGAAGAGTAAAGGTAATGTGATTCTTAAGAAGAGTCTTTGTATTCTATTATTATTATTGTTATTATTATTACAAGATTTAAACCTTGAAGATTATTATTATTATTATTATTATTATTATTATTATTATTATAGTAATATGCTTATTGAAGACAATCTGGAGCGGTACAGGATGAATTCCCGCTTGCACTAAATGAACGTCAAGGGCGCTATTAAAGTGAATTGCTGGGCAGCTGTGCTGGATTGTGCTATTTGCCTTATCTGCAAGTTCTGCACAGTCTCGTGTTCATTTTGTGATAAGATCTTCTCTTTCTTCTATCCCCTGAAACTGGCCGATGGCGAGTATAGGTACAGCATTACATTTGAAGTGCGAGTGTTTATCAGGAAAGAAAGACACCCGCACTGTTTCAGTCTGTCCGGAATATTACATTAATATATATATATATATATATATATATATATATATATATGCAACTATGCCAAAGGTAACCTGTAGAATTTCTTTTGTTATTTGCAAAATTTACGTATCAATTTAGGCAAATAACATGCCGATATGCGTTGTAGATGGACTTTTTACAAATAACAACAGACTAAGAAGAAAAATAGAAAGTATAAAAAGTATTTTTATGTAGTTAATATTTAACAACTAATGTAAAATTATTATTGCCAAAGTGATATAAAATCATTCATAGTACATATAGTATTACTGTATATGTAACGAGCCTGTTGTTAAATAAATTCATAAAAAAGAAAGATGAACTTTTTAAAAATCCGAAATAATCTTTCTTCTTAATTTATGAAAAGTGTAAACATATATATATATATATTTATGATTATAAGTTAGTTGTATATAATAAGTTGTTTACGTTATACACGCAAGCTCTCCATAGCTGCAAACTCACCTAACAACACTATGTCTAAATTACTATACAATTGTAATGTCTTTCCTTCTCGTTTTACTTACTTTACCATGTACCTAGTAGGTATAGAAGGTACCTATTGTACCCCAGCCAAAAATTCTATATAGAGGTTTTACCGGAAATACATGTTTTGAGGTCCCATGTATGAAAAATGTTTAGAAAAACGTCCGCGCGCGCGCTCAAAAACGAAATGGTATTTGAGTCCAACATCCTTCAAAGATGCAGCACGAAGATTTACAATGAAACTTCTCCACCCCAAGCTACCCTTTACATGGAAGATTTTTCGAAATTTTCGATTTTCTCAAGAATGCTGTAACGATTTTGATTAGATACCATATGCTTAAGATATTTACACGACAAATAAAATGTATATCTTGAACTTTTTGGTAATAGGTTGTGAATTCCTCTTCATTCGGATGTAATTTGGTATAATTTGGTACAACTGGTAAACCATAAGAGATAGACAAAAACGTACTATGCAAAAATTTAGATATCTTCAAAACACACAGTTTATTTAATATAACTTTATTTGTGGCATTAGCCAATTCCGAGGTATTCCTCATTATTGGTTTCAAAATTTCAATATTATTATTTTTAAAGTGTTGTCGCTGTTCAGTGGTTTCTCGCCATATCAAGAAAAGAGTATGGAATTTCTAGACCAGCATACAACGATTAGCTTTTAAATATCTGACTATCTCCCTTTATCTCCCTTGTACCTTCAAGGAAATGTATAATGAAACTGTTTTTGCAAAGGTTTATCTCGATTATCCTTAGGTAGATAAAAATATAAGCTTCCATAGGAATAGTTTGCAGAAGTTATATCAGAATAAACGATACTGGGTTGAGAAACTATTGGAATGTAACATTTTTTTCCCTCGTCCGCCGCGGTGTAGTATTTTGTCCTCTGCCTGTTTCCATGACAGGAAACACTGTTACACTGGTCAGGGAAGGTTATGATTACGTAGGCTCATAAATTCCATAGCCTTATCTATTAGTTTGCGATAACATGAAACAGTGTGAAGAGGTAAAGCTCCATTTGCCACTTTCTTTAACATCGATATGTCTAGATAGTTGCGAGGGGCTTGAAGCATTTTTTCTCTGCATAGAAGATACTTTATTCAAAGTAATGATTTCATTGATACTGATACTTAATATCGATAGCAATATGTTGAACTTCGTTTCCTAGTCGCAGAAGATATGTTAGAGCATCATCTGTGACATGGATTTCTTCGTGCTTCTTTGCGCTTTCTAACACAATTATCATTACAAATGTCGATGAAGACAATTATAATATTTTTGTTTCTTTACTAAACCGAAAACAATGACCAGATTTTGTTTTTTTAACCTCCTTTAACCGCAGATCATTACCTGATATTCGTCTTTGGGACTGAGGAAATAAAATTAATGGAGACCTCAATCACACAGCTGGGTTTCGAATCTCAGACCGCAGCGTGTGAGAGTCAAGAACGTTATACCTCCACCAAAGTGGCTTCAATATATAAAGTGGCAATAACACGGAAAATAAAAATACACTTTTGTATTTTCACAACAATTGTTCAGTTAATACCACAGCATATTTTCCGCCCCAATTAATCAGAAGTCCACAAAAACAAAAGAAAGGTAAAAGAATAACATTTGAAGTTTTTTGGGGGGGAAGGTGTCGTTTCCTGCAAACATTACCAAACATTACTCATATAACGTAGCTCTTATAGGAAATTATTGAAACTAACGATTCGAAATCTTTAGAATCTCAGTACTGAGTAGAATTTTCTTTAAAAATTAATAACTGCAAAATTATTGCAAACATTTTTCAAAATCTGATTTATTATGTTTTTGCTGGTTAGAAAATAAACATAGAAATTATTCAGTTTGTTGATGTTCTTTCCTGTATCAAATAACCAAAATTTTGTTGCTCTATACGTAAAAGAGTTTGAACAAAGATAGATTGTAATGTGATAAATTATTTGCAAAGTTACTGCTCAGTTTTAATTATTAATATTACATCATTCCGAAAGTATTTCCATGGAAGCTATAACAGATACAGAAAGCAAAATAACACAGTTAAATAGAGCAAGATTTCAGCTGCATACTGTTATTTTGCACATAATTACCACTATTCGTTATGCACTTTTGCCAACGATGAACAAGAGCTCATGCTACACTGTGTCTAGCCACTGTCTTGGTTAGCTGTGGATGCCTATGTCTTGAACTTCTTTGTTGGACAAGTCGGGTGTCACCACTCCATGGACTATCGTTTAGATTCTGGCTCGTAGTGGTGACACCACGTCTCATCTGGGTGATGATGGAGCTCAGAAAATTGTCACCTTCAGCCTCGTGTTAGTCCAGCAGTTTCCAACATATTTCCATTCGATGAGTTTTTTGGTCTAGCGAAAGCATCCGCGGGACCAATCTAGCGCACACTTTGCGATAATTAAGGTTGCGTAACATCTTTTCTAAGGCATTACAGCCGACATTCAACTCTACACACAATTCATGGGTGGTAATCTGCCGATCATTACGGTGAGTTGATCGAGAACGCTGTTCATTATCTCCTGTGACAGCTGAGCAGAGTCGACTAGGGCGTGGCTTATCCTGTACATCCTTTTTCACCACTTTTGAAACACTGTACCCAACACCTCACATTGCTCACATCTACTGTATCGTCTCCATACACCTTCAGCAATAGTCGATGGATTTCAATTGGTGCAATTTGTTCAGCGGTAAGGAATTCAATCACACATCTCTGTTTTTACGCACCTCGATGTTAGTAGCAATTTTGGAACGTTTCCCTCCTAAATAAATTGAGTTTTATTTATGGACGCTCTTTAACTACTATGGTTCTTTACGTCCCATTCAAAATTGGGCGTGAAAGACCGGTAATTTTGCTCAGGCTTGAGGTTCTTTTACGTGCCGTAAATCTACGACACGGGACCACCGGCTTCCCTTCAGAAGGAAGCCATGCTAAGGATTTTTGCGCCCGAAAAAATCCATCGCCCTCCGCCGGGTTGGAACCCGCGACCTCGAGAAATAGAGGCTAGCACGGCATCACTATTCCACGGAGGACATCTTTGGAAGACCTAAACTTAAATACCAGTTTCCCTCCTGCTGCTATCAATCTGGCTCGGATACTTAAAAAAAAAAAAAAAAAAAAAATGCGTGGCATTATTTTTGTGAAAATATTTCTGTACTTATTCCACCTGATCAGAGATTGCACAAACAAACGAAGCTGCAATATAGATACATGCAGCAATCAGTGGTCATGACGTCACCAATTATCAGCAAGATTGGCATTTCTTTAGTGATGATACAAATGCATATCTATACTTCAATGATAACTTAAGGAAAACTACAATAACGTAATAAAATTTGCTAATTTTTCGCAGAGTGCATCTTCAACCTTTTCTCTGCTACATACTTCGCGTAACCGGTGACGTGGTGCTGACTCAGCCGTGACGAACAGTTAATGATAAAAAGTCAGTGATAACTACTACGTGTATAAAGTGCATATGAAATAGAGCGTTTATTACGTAAATAGAGAAATCACAACATCGAATAAAAACAAAGATGATGCATTACATTCACATTACTTTTCTAACCCCTATAGTTTATTGCTATCTCTTTCTTGCATACTATTCTTACAAAAGCTTATTTTTCTATTTTACTTTATGCAATAGAGATAAACGTTTGCATAAATGGTTTCATTACACATTTCGCTACAGATAGTTGCAACTGTAGTAAATTTTTAAAAAGGAGTCGCTATGTGCTGACTTTGAAATTGCACTCTTTGCATGACCACGAGAAACAAATGAATGGCGACTTAACACCTCAAAGTAGTATGAAGTATTTGAAAATTCAAACCAAAAACTATGAATATCTCGAAATAGTTTTAATGGTGTTTAACGCTCATTCGTGCTATCTTACGGCACCACAGGCGGTGAAGACACATAAAACAAAATTATAACTGGGAAGGGTAATTTGGGAAGAAACGTTCGAGGCTTAGATTTAAGGGCAACTCTGCGGCGTATATCATATATGAGAACATAGCAAAACCTCGGGGGGGGGGGGACCCCTCTTGTATTTTCACGAATCTATGTTTTGTGTGTAATAGCTTTTGATAATTTTTACGGTTTACCAATTAAACAATAGTAGCTTATGATACAAGTGTTAAAATGACTTTTAACACGCGTGGTATGTACTACTTTTTAGACAGGGCTCGAATTTGTAAAATATCAATAAAATAATATTATACGCCCCCAACTAAGAGATATCTTATTTAGAACGAGACCAACTCACATAAACCGAGCGGGGTGGGTCAGGCGGTAAAGTCTGTGGCCCGCATTCGGGAGGTCCCGGGTTAATACCATGACCCAAAGTTCCACTTTAAGTCTAAAACAATAGTAAAATGAAATGCCATCTATCTACAGACAATGTAAGCAGTTAGACTGGACGGCACCCTAACACCATCTGCACGGCACGAAGCAGAAGATCCGGCTTCCATGCGTTGGGGGGTCTCTGTGGGCAGTGACGAAGCAAGATGGCATTTCCAAGGATGAGACCTAGAAGGCTAACTGTCCGCCTTTCTGTGTGAGGGCGGCGGTTAGACGGGTGAAGCGGGTGGTTGCAGGGATGAGACCTTGATAACTGTCCGCCTTTGTATGGGAGCGGTGGTTGTTCTGGACGGCACCCTAATGCCACGGCACGAAGCAGAAGATTCGGTAGCTATGCGCTAGGGTCTCTGTGACTCGTGACGGAGCGGGTGGTCCATCACATATCGTTCTACAACAGACCCGTCGCGATATGACCAGGGAGTTAAAGCGACGTAAAATAAAATAGAGTAAAAATAATAATAATAATAATAGTTGGCATGTACAGCGAAATTCTTGAAACAAAAAAAAAATGAAATCAACTTTCATATGCAGTGAGATGTCAGATGTTTTGATGATTCACTAGCAGTAATTTTCAGTGAAATTGTTTTGCCAATGAGACTATTAAATGCTATATCATATTGCTTTCTGGATTTTTTTTTGGGGGGGGGGGGGTAAGTAATTCTGTTATTCTTTCTGCTGCTTCTGTACTTTCACCTGGCTCTTCCATTTCAGGATCTTCTGAATTTACAATTGCCACAATTTAATCTTTATGTAGGTTATATTAGATAAAAGAATAACGTTTTAGATCATAAAGAGCACAAGGCTGGCAATATAAGGTATAACTCCACAACGAATTACGATAAATTGAAGTATGACGATATATATTGTGGACAGATAATGCGACCGACATGAGAAATTAATCATGTAAAAAGGCATAACGAAAAGGAAAATCTAATCAAACCAAGTCGAACTATTAATCATGTGCAAATACAAAGAGTAATTACCATGTGATTGGACTTGAAACCAAAGTTGGTCACAATGGAGTGGTATAAAATTTTTATCGCACTAGTGCGATAATTTAAAGCTTTTAGTTCGTGTGCACTGTGTTAAAAGTTCTACTTTTAAGCCGTACTATTTAAAAAAATTGTATAAAAATCACCCAGAATGAAGAGGACTTCACAGGATATTCGCAGAAAATTCAAGATATAGGTACATTTTATTTGTCGTGCAAATGCCTTAAACGCACGGCGGTTTAAAAAATGTCATTAGAGGCACTTTTAAGAAAGAGAGGAAAAAAGAACTTAATGAAACTTTTCCATTTAAAGGAATGTTTAATGTCATGGGATTTTCTTGCAAGTCTTCGTATCGCATCTTAGCAAGTTGCTGAACTTAAATACCAAGTTCAGTATTTATGCGACATTTCCTTTTTGAGTTATGCTGTGCACTTTCTCTCTGTCACTCTCACATGGATCTTATTCTAAAAGTGCTTTTATCGATCCAGAGAGCCTCAAATCACGTATATCCGGTGAAATCTTAATGCGTCATCTTGGGTAGAATGCAATAACTCCTCTACTTACTGTAAGTAAGCGTAGGGAAGTAAAAATAAATATCTATGGCACAGAGAGGTCGTTAATACGAAAGCATACATAGATGAGGACCTACGTCACAGACTTGAAAGTAATGAACGATGACTGACTCTCCAGAAAACTCCTGTGTAATGTAAACATGCAGCATGAAGTGACTTGCATGAACAATTAGCTAGTCTAGTGTTTTACATGAATCTCTCAGTGACGACAAGGAATAACATTTAAATTATCCCATATAAAAACCGTTACGTTCAGCTCTGTAAAGATGTAGAATTCTTTTACAGAAGTAACGAAGAAGTACAAGAAGAAAAAGAAGTAGTAGTAGTTGTAGTAGTAGCAGCGGAGATGACCATGCTGGCTACGGGATAAACTGGCAAATAGCTATTATTTCGGCCATTTTAAAGTAACTGTATCTCTGCTTTTGTTGGAAAGTACATTTAGATGGTTATTGTTATTTTTTCTACTACCTACCTAATGTAAATAGAAAAGGAATTGTATTCCACCCAAAATTTCGATACCGAGATTTCACGATAAATATACGTTCTCAGGCTCCCTGAATACAAAAAGTACATTTTTACATTCTCTACTACTACTTACTACTGCTACTGCTACTGCTACTGCTACTGCTACTACTACTTACTTACTTACTTACTTACTTACTTACTTAATTACTTACTTACTTACATACTTACTACTTACTACTTACTACTACTTACTACTACTACTACTACTACTGCTACTACTGCTGCTACTGCTGCTGCTACTGCTGCTACTACTGCTACTGCTGCTACTACTACTTACAGTAGATAGGGAAAGTATTGCATTCCACCCAAAAATTCGACATTACAATGTCACTGAAAATACGTGTTTTCAGATTCCTTGAATCCAATAAATGAATTTTTACCTTCTCTACTTCTACTTACAGTAAGCAGAGAAAGTATTACATTCCACCCAAAAATTTGACACCAAACTTTCACCGGAAATACATGTGTTGAGACTCCTTGAATCCAAAAAATACATTTTTACGTTTTGTATAATATGTACTGACAGCAAGCAGAGAAAGTATTACATTCCACCCAGAAATTTGACACCAAACTTTTACCAGAAATAAATGTTTTGAGACTCCTTGAATCCAAAAAATGCATTTTTACGTTCTCTACTATGTACTGATAGTAAGCAGAGAAAGTATTGCATTCCGCCCAAAAATTCGACGCCAAAATTGCACTGTAAATGCAGTGTTTTGAGATACCTTGAGTCCAAAAATGCATTTTTACGTTCTCTACTACTACTTACAGTAAGTGGCAAAAAGTATTGTATTCCACTCAAAAATTCGATATTAAAATTTCACCGGAAGTACATGTTTTGAGAATTGCAGTACACAAGACCGCCATGCGTGTTGTAACAAATTCTCTCTGAGGTGAGCAAGTTGGTTCCACTTGCTCAGTCGGTTGATTGAGCTCTTTCACACTTGAATGAACATTTTCATTTTTGCTAAATGGAAGGATTAAGCAGTTTTATTGACTTTGCATCTGCTTTTCCCTTTTTTGACGGTAGATTTGAGTTCTCATTTCCTTGTACATTATGAGATGGTTTTCATCGGAATTCATGACCTTACTTTCCTTCAGTTCACGTTGAAATGGAATTAATATGGGTTGGAGTAGATGTGGGTGTGGAATTAGGGTGTTTAGTGTCGCCTCTGCAGCCTGGTGAATGCTCTTGAAGATCTTGTAGATTCAAATGCTGTGAACTTTGGAATGGTCGGTTTGAATTTACCGCGCCTCTCACACAGTAGGTATTGCAATTTACTTAGCGTGGCAGGATTGTCTATGAGGCGGATATATATTTTTTCCCCGTAATTGTTGATTTTAGCCTGTGAGAATAGCGTGGCAAATACCTGAACGTTTCTTTGTGTCCGATGTATTTTAAATATACTTAAAATGTTACTAGCTCTAAGTCGTAGCAGTTAAATATTATCCCATGTTTGCGGTCTTTGTAACGTAACACATTTACCATTTAAATAATAAATCAATAAATGAATTTTCACTACACTGTGTTTTCTTTTATTTGTTCAAAATGCTTTACGGCGAACAATATATTGAATCAAGTATTTGCGTACACTGATGCTTTATTTTCTTGTAGACTGTTTTTGTATTACAGTAATCAGTTGTTTATAGGATATTGTTGATATTGTATAATTCGCACATGAATTACTTTAATTTTTTCGCTTTCCTGTGAGCGTCTCCTTTCTATGTGAAAATCTTCTAACAAGTTATTTACTTCAAGCTAGCCTGGTTGCTATTGATCGTAAAGCAAATTAATATAATTTAAAATTCTTGTATGGAACAAATTATATATTCATAAAAATAACTTATTTACAACCATATTATATAAAACATATTACCATTTGGAGTATTCCCTTTTTGTCACATATTTTATATTATCACTGTTTATTTTTATTGCGAAGTCAATTTTTTCGTTCACGTTGGTTAATGTATTTTTTAACGTTATTCAATTCTTTTTGTCTCTTTCAGCATATTAATAAATACAATTGTAATTAACAAATTTAAAATATATGTATGCTCAAGGCAAATTTTATGACACAAATGGTGTTTGAAAACAACAATAATAATTATTATTATTATGTACAATACATACATAAATATATAATATGAAATTCCTTATCCACTCAATTGGATTACCGTTTGATCATTCCTTAGCAAATTATAGAATTTATTTTTTATCTTTTCTTAATATCTCCTTCAACGTATTATATATTTTCTCCACGATAGTAGCTACATTTCGGTTTCTAGGTTACCAAAAATAGTAACCTAAAGGAGGGAAATATAACAACTCTACTTTACATGTTTTACAGCAATCTAACCTTAATTAATAATATACTAATCACCTTATAAACAAGATCTAAACATAAGAATATTGTGCCCATATGGTAGAAGACTTGTATTTCTTTGCTATTTTGTGAAATAAACCAACAAGACATTTTCTGAGTACATTTGTACATTCTAAAGTAAACATAATTTTTTAAAACGAGTGTATGTACCTTCATATAAACTTCTAGATTTTTTCGGTGACAAACCACTACCTCAAGAGCAGCATACATAATATCTTTTGGTTCTTCAAATTTATCTATTTTGCATTAAATTCAAAATTAAACAATGCAATCAATAACAAGAACAACGTTGTTGCGCATATCCTTTAATCCCCTTATTCCCTTGTCAGTAATTTCAAAGCACCTCGATGAAATAGTTCCAGCGAAATTCAATAAAAATAAATAAAATGCCACAATTTAGATGCGATCGTGGAAAAAAATATTACACATAAACATCACGGGATCGAAGCAGATTTTCCCCTCAGTACATTTGTAGCCCTCGGGATAAATCCCACAAGCCTCAAATTAGAAAATCATCTGTTTCTCTCCCTTAATGTCTAGTATACTAAATTTCCAACACTCTTGAAATCCCTGCATTTTAATCCCTCGTACTTTATTTTAGCTTGGATTGTAGCGACTGAGTCACCTCGACAGTAGTAGTAGTAGTAGTAGTAGTAGTAGTAGTAGTAGTAGTAGTAGTAGTAGTAACAGTAATAATAATAATAGATATAAAATAATTGGATAAGTACGTATTTAAACGTAAAAATACTTATATGTGACATTCACGTGACTTTCTCTACTCACAATCGTTTATTTTTATATTTGTTCTACAAATTATTCTTCAAAGAGCTTATTTTTTAAACTGCTTCAGGTTAATCAATATGAACTTTTTAAAAACAATTTAATTACACGTTTCGTTGTAGGTACCTACAATTTGTATACAGGAGGCTGAGGCGATAGAGCCTTAAAAAGCGGCGTCACCATAAGCCAACTTTGAAATTTTATACTCTTGCATGAAATCACTAGAAATAAATAATAATCTAGCACTTCAAGAGATGCCAAGTATTGAAAAGTTCTAACTAAGAGCAATCTAAATGTCGGAAATCATTAGCACCTTCACAAAAAAGAAAAGATGCAAAAAAAAGCTAAAATTTTTGTGTAGTAAGTTTTTGTTTATCTCTGAAGGTTTACCAGTTATACAAAACTATACAGATTTCATTCTTATTGAAGCCTTCGCAGAGAAGTGTAGATATGCATTTTATTACTCAGACAACTGTGGTAAATATATGGTATTTTAATAAAAATCTCGAGACATTTTTGAAATAAAAACTAGAAAAGATTGGATGTAAACGGTAACTTGGAGTGGTAGTATTTTCTTGAACATTTTCGTGCAACATCTTCGGAAGTTCTTTCTTCTTCTTTAACCGATTATCCTGGTTTTTGTAGGACTAACAAGCCAATGCCTCGGGTCAGTAGCAAGCAAGCTCTGGATCATAGCATATCTAGGATAGGTGATCAGCACAATGTCTTCTTAAACTTAAATAGAAAATTTGGTATTTATGCGGCATTTCGTTTCTGAGTTATGGTATTGTCTATCTGTGTCTCTGTCTCTCTCTCACACACAAACACACACACCTTTTTCTAAAACCTTTGTATTGGGTGTTAAAGAGACTTCAAAAACCTGTGTATTTCCTGTTTTTGGGTGTAATACAATGCTTCCCCTACTTACTACATATAAGTAACAGAGTAGGTAATGAAGTTGAGAGAAAGAAAAATGTTGTGAAACACAGAGAGGGGTTCGTATATTTTTCAAGAAATGTATATCTTTCGCATATGCCAGGTGTAGCAGAAATACATTCCTTACCCGAATTCCAGGAGTAGGCAACCCGTATGACACTACCTAGGAGCTGAAATTCGAAGCTGGTGGGAAGCGATAGAGAATCCAAGTGTCACTGCGAGTGACCTTTTAAATTTTATTCAGCACAGATGTTTGCCTGTTGCTTTTGCTTTCTTTCCAGCAATTTTAACATATTTTAGCTAAACGGATCATGCCAGGCGATAAATGAAGGTGTGAAATGAAAACGCCCCTCCCCCCCAAAAAAAACTCGAGGAGTGCTAAAGTGCCAAGACTACCTGAAATTATCCTAAGGAATGATGGGAAAAAACAATATAACCTGAAGCCAAGCAACTTAGCACAAGAAGGTTTGAACCAGCAGCGGGAGATAAAGGAACATCATGATCTGTAAGCGTTCGGAACCATAGATGCACTGTTTCCAGAAAACAACAGAATACAAGTGATTTGTGTGCCCCAATAATAATGAAAAATTGTTATGTCTTTTTAAGTGTTCATCATATCGAAATATGAATAGTAGAAATTTTCAAGAAAAGAATATGCTAACAAACTTTCATTATGCAACAACAAAAACAAAACAAATAAACAAAAAGCAATATATTTAGATTTTTTACTTATTTGTTTATTATATTCCTAATTTATGTGGGTAATTAAGATGCCCTATAACCTATTCTCTAGAAAGAACCTAAGATATCAAAATATAATATTCGATTATGGTTTTATTATATGTATGAATTATGCTATCTGTATATTTACGTTAAGTTAAAGATGGAGCCAAAATTAATACTACGAAAGGAATGGAATCACTTGCTCCGTTAAAGTCATCCTCCGTGGTGTAATGGCTACCATGCTAGCCTCTAATTCCCAAAGTCGTGGGTTCAAACCCGGCAGAGGACTATGGATTTTTTCGGGCGTAAAAATCCTTAGCATGGCTTCCTTCGGAAGGGAAGTAAAGCCGTTGGTCTCGAGTCGTAGATTTACGGCATGTAAAAGAACCTCAAGCCTATAAAGAGGCCTCTGAGCAAAATTACCGATCTTTCACACCCAACATCGAATGGGACGCTAAGAACCATGGCAGTTAAAGAGCGTCCATAAATAAAAACTCAATTTCAATTTTACTTCGCTAAGTACGACTGAATAATTTTTTTTTCTTTCTTGGATAAGTTTGGTGCTTTTCTTTCTATCAAATCGATTGTTTCCGGGCGTTACTATATTATCGTTTCCATCATACATTACACCACCAGAACTAAAGCACCAGTGCCTAGAGATTTTAAACCCTTGCAAAAGTATAACAAATAATAAGTTAATTTTCCCGAACGTTTTCAAGTAGTTTTTACTTTCTCTACTACGTATAGTAAGTAGGGGAAGTATTGCATTCCACACAAAAATTCGATACCGAGATTTCACCGGAAATACATGTTTTGAGACCCCCTGAATCCAAAAAAAAGCATTTTTGGAAAAATGTCCGTGTGTGTGTGTGTGTTTGTGTGTGTCTGTGTGCCTGTGTGTCTGTGAACAGCATAACTCAGGAACGAACAGTCGGATAAACACCAAACTTGGTATTTAGGTTCAGTATCTTCCAGAGATGCGACACAAAGGTTTTCAAGAAAATTCCCCCACCCCAGACTTCCCTTTACATGGAACATTTTTCGAAAATTTTAATTTTCTCAAAAATGGCTCTAACGATTTTGATTAAAATATCATATGTTTAAGATATTTTTATAACAAATAAAATGTATATCTCGAATTTTCTGGAAATGTCGCCAAAAGTATTCTTCATTGTGAACGACTTTTGCATAACTGGTAAATCATAAGAGATAGACAAACGTTTACTACATAAAAAATGTAGATCGCGTTAAAATACACAATTTATGTCATATACATTTTTTTTTTGTTGAGTGAACCGTTTTCGAGATATTGCTTGTTATTCCCTTAAATTTTCCAATACTTATACTTTTTCTCAAATTCATTATTCATTTTCTTATCTTGTATATGCAAAGAGTATTAATTTGTGGCAAAGGGAATGGTGCTGCACCTAGCAACCAGCTATTAAGAGATATGTATATGCTTAAAGGCTGCGTATTTCTATATTGTCCTTGTAAATATATATTCCCCTTTCATCTACAAGAAACTTAGCAATAAGATAGAGTCTACAAATGTTTATCTCGATTAACATGAAGTAGATAGAGAATAAGCGTTTGTAAAAATAGTTTGTACAAGAGTAGAGAAAGTCATGTGAGTGTAACACATGAGATTTTTTCATTAATCCGATCGTATTACTGAAGAAATGTGTGTAATTTGATTAATGTATATGAACGCGTATATATGTACCTTACTATGAAATAAAATGCGCACTTCATAAATTTAATTTTTGGCACTGTGTTTCTTTACCTATCACTTAGCCAATAATTCACATAGGTTACAATCCTACTTTTACTGTGGAACGAACTAACTCAGGCTAAATGACTTTAAAATACACAAATATGAACCTCAGACAATTTTACAACAAAAAGAAAACTCGTTCTTTTATCCATGCTACCTAAATATCTACCTGAAACGTTTTAAGTAGGTGACACTGATTTTATTGTAAACAGGAATACAAGAAAACTTCCAACCAATTACATCACGTTATTACTTTCACTGCCACCTACCTATGTAGAAGATAACAGGAAATATTGTATTGCATCCAAAAATTTGATGTCGAGATTTCACCAGGAATACATGTTTGATGCCCTCTGAATAAAAAAAATAGAAAAAGATCCGTGTGTGTGTGTGTGTGTGTGTGTGTGTGTGTGTGTGTGTGTGTTTCTGTGTGTTTCTGTGTGCCTATGAACAGCACAACTCAAAACCAAATGTTGGATAAATAGCAAATTTGGTATTTAAGTTTAATATCTTCAAAAGATGCGACATGGCGATTTTTAAAGAAAATAAAATCCTCCCACCTCAAATACTATTTTATGAAAAATAGCTCTAATGATTTTAATTAAAATGCCATATATTTAAGATATTTACATGACAAATAAAATGAATATCATGAATGTTCTGGGAATAGCCTGTGAAGTTCTCTTCAGTCGGAAGGAATTGTATATAATTTCGTATATCGGGTAACCATAACATATTCACAGAAACTTGCTACACGAAAAAATGTGGATACACTTAAAACACACAATTCATTCCAAGCACTTCATATGTACACCCGTAGATAAAAATGAGTCATTCCCAATTGCATGTGATGACTGGCTGGCTTCGTGTACAGTCTATTCGCATTCTTTTTGGCCGGGTCTGGAAGGAGGGGGAGGAGGTTGCCTGGCAAATGTGTCCTCCCCTTCCTTCCCCTACTTGTTGGCCGAAAAGAATGCGAATGGACTGTACCTTCGTAACAGCTGTGTTTACAATGCACATGCAGGAACTATAGAATTATCTGTGCCTGTGAGGGCAATAATCACCTTAAAACGGTATTTATCGGTGGTGACGCTTATAAGCTACTGAAAATAGAACACGGAGCAACGTTTCGTTGACCGAGAGGTTAAGAAGGCACTGCTTGCGCCCATAAGTTCCTCGGTTCAAATCTCGCATTAGTTATTGTTATTTTTATGTTATTAATTTTATAACTGTATGTGTAGAACATAATAATGCATTAATACGACCTTTAAGGTTTAGGCATATCTATACACAAAAACATAATTCTATTAAAACACTCGTTTTAAATAACTAATGAAATTAATGTCAATGAACAATCATCTTCTAAAACTAAAACAGATAAAAAAATAGACAAAACTAATATCGGGCGTATGAACTCTGAGCCCGTAAAACTGTCCTCATTTTCGGGTTATAGATGAAATTAAATTCCTGTAGTAGCGTGGACGAGAAGCTACAACATACCAGGCTTCTTGAATTTGTGCACAGAAGCCATCTTTGGTCCTTCGCGCATCTGCAGGGAAATTCGAGCGCAGCTCCCTTTTCACCTCACCCACGCATTTTCATTACGGTTCAAATCTGGTGAACAGGAAGGCCAGTCTATCACTCTGATACACTATGTGATCAAAAGTATCCGGATGCCCCACAAACATACGTTTTTCATCTTAGGTGCATTGTGCTGCCACATACTGCCTGGTAGTCATTATCCGCGGCCTCAGTAGTCATTAGACATCGTGAAACAGCAGAATGGGACGCTCCGTGGAACTCACGGACTTCGAGCGTGGTCAGGTGATTGGGTGTCACTTGTGTCAGAAGTTTGTACGCGAGATTTCCACACTCCTAAACATCCCTAGGTCCACTGTTTCTGATGTGATAGTGTAATGGAAACGTGAAGGGACATGTACAGCACAAAAGTACAGGCCGACCTCGTCTGTTGACTGAAAGAGATCACCGACATTTGAAGAGGCCCGTAAAGAGTAGTAGGCAGACATCTGTCCAGACCATCACACAGGAATTCCAAACTGCATCAGGATCCTCTCCAAGTACTATGACAGTTAGGCGTGAGGTGAGAAACCTTGGATTCCATGGTCGAGCGGCTGCTCATAAGCCACACATCACGCAGGAAAATGCCAAATGACGCCTCGCTTGTTGTAAGGAGCCTCAACATTACACGATTGAACAGTGGCAAAACGTTGTGTGGAGTGACGAACCACGGTACACAATGTGGCAGGGAGTGGGTATGGCGAATGCCCGGTGAACGTCATCTGCCAGCGTGTTTAGTGCCAACAGTGAAATTCGGAGATGGTGTGGTCGTGTTTTTCCTGGAGGGGGCTTGCACCCTTTATTGTTTTGCGTGGCACGATCACAGCGCAGACGTACATTGATATTTTAAGCATCTTCTTGCTTCCCAATGTTGAAGAGCAATTTGGGGATGGCGATTGCATCTTTCAACACGATCGAGCACCTGTTTATACTGCACGGGCAGTGGCGGAGTGGTTACACGACAATAACACCCATGTAATGGACTGGCCTGCACAGAGTCCTGACTTGAATCCTATAAAACACCTTTGGGATGTTTTGGAACGCCGACTTCGTGCCAGGCCTCACCGACCTACATCGATACCTCTCCTCAGTTCCGCACTCCGTGAAGAATGGGCTGTCATTCCCCAAGAAACCTTCCAGCACCTGATTGAAAGTATGCCTGCGAGAGTAAACGCTGTCATCAAGGCTAAGGGTGGGCCAACACCATATTGACATCCAGCATTACCGATGGAGGGCGCCACGAACTTGTACGTCATTTTCAGCCAGGTGTCCGGATACTTTTGATCACGTAGTGTATCTTACTTCTGAAACCTTTCGACATATTTGGACAGGATGATTATCCTGTACCAATACAACAATTCCATCACGATATCTCATCCTCAAAGAGGGAATCAAAATATTCTCAAGTATGACCGTGTATTGTGCACTGTTCAGTGTATCGTCAAACTGCCATAACACACCAAGACCTCCCCTGATATCCAAGAACATTCAGATATGCGACCATGATGAAATTGTGAAGCCATGTATTTTGCATCGTAGTAACTATTCTTTTATGAACTTTACCAAATGCCGTGTATGAAATGCATATATCAAAATAAGTAGTAAAAATATATTGATTAAACATTAACAGAGAAAACAAAAGTGTTTGTTGCATCAGAGAAGCGAATCTGCGGTCTAATTCATAGAAGTACCCTACGCTTTGCCACAGCTCTACAGAGAACACACATGGAAAGTAGCATGTTTAATAATGCCGTACAAAACTTGCTGCATACACAACTGTATTGCGTATGGTGTAAATAAGGCGCTGTGCCGTATATGATTGTCCACGGGTGTACAGCCACACGCAGTCCGTAATGCGGACAGATAACCTAAAAGCACTGAATTTTATTTTATTGGTCCCGAATATTATGAGGCGTGTTTTTAGAGTAAGGGCCGATATTTTTTTTAAAAACAATAACAGAAAATTATTTCCCAAATACTTTATCATTATTCATTACCTTACACTACTTCTTCACATAGTCACCGCCGTTATTCAGGCACTTGTAACGGGAAACTAGTTTAGTATACCTTCGTCAAAGAATGATGCCGCATGTGATGAAAGCCAAGTATGCATTTCTTGTTTTACAGCACCATCGTTGTTGAAATGTTTTCCACCAATGAATTTCTTCAGATGAAGAAACAGATAAAAATTGCTTGAGGCCAAATCCGGACTCTAGGGAGGGTGGTCAAATTGTTTCCAACCAAATGATGCGATCATATCTGGAGTTTGTTTAGCTGTGTGTGGCAGGGTATTGTCACTCATTATTGTTTCCCCATAAAACCTCAAACAATTGGCGATGAATGTTTGCTGGCGTAACCTTTCTCGCATTCAAAAAGCTAATCAATGATCTGACTTTACAGGTCGTTCGATTGTTTTGAACATTTTGAAACGCTCTAACAACAGGAAAACGTAAAGTGACGATGACTCACAGCTGCGTCTGGCTTTCCAATGATTGGAGGAAGTGATCGCTCATGCTCAAAATCGCGACTGCAACACCAAAATATTTAAATGGTACTTATTTTAAAACACGCCTCGTACAAGCTAGTCATCAGGAAAAGGTTTCTATTACGGGCTCTCAGATTACGTGCTTGTGTAAAAATTCGTGTGTGTTACATTCACACGACTTTCCTTAACCACTCTTAGATAAGGGGGATATATCAGGCCGAAGCGATAGTAAAATCTTTTAAAAAATGGTTCGCTACTTGTATTAGCTGGCTTTGAAACACCACCCTTTGCATGAGCACGAAAAACAAACCAACGAACCACTTAGCACTTCAAAGAACTATTTGAAAAATCGAAACAATAACGAAGAATATCATTAACAAAAATACTTTGATATAATTTATGTGTTTTAACGAGATCTACATATTTTATGTAGTAAGCTTTTGTCTATCTCCAACGGTTTACCAGTTATACAAAGGTACGCAACATTAATTCATAATGAAGAAGTCTTCATAGGCCATTCACACAAAATTCAGGATACACAATCTGCAATCCATATATCTTAAACGTTATGTTATTTTAATCAAAATTGTTACCATCGGTTTTGAGAAAATAAAGAAAATGTACAAGATAACGGGTAGTTTGGCGAGGGAGGATTTTTTGAAAATTTTCGTGTTGCATCCTTCGATGATGCTGAACTTAAATATAAAGCTACCGAGTGTTGTGCGCAGGCGGTACCACGTGTGACTCGCATTCGGGAGGTCGTGGGTTTGATATCTGCGGCCGTTGTTCCTGATCCACGGGTTTTCATTCGGGATTTCCGAGGATATTGCTAGGCGAATGTTGGGAAGGTTAATTAATCCCCCGAATTTCCTGTCCCTCCATTCCAGCTCCTTTCTCATTTCACTTCACCTTTCATCTGCTTGGTTGTTACAAGATTACAATTGCCGGCGGGAGTCTCGGCATTGTATGGCATAGAAATACGATGCTCTCTGTAAAACTTCGTCCTCCGGAATGAGGAGTCTCCGAGTTGCGTGCCACCAGTGGGATGTGCAAGCCTGCAGGCAGGGAGGGGAGCCGATTGTACCAGCTGACACCGGAAAGTTTTACCTAGAAAATATAGGGACCCGGCCCTCTGGTCCGTTTAACATCTGATCCGGCCGCCCTCTGCCACCTCTCACCTCATCCTTCCCTCCCGGGGGCGCCCCCTTAGAGGCCTAGGCACAAAGGATCTCCTGAAGGTCGAGGTGCTAAATCCCCATCCGCTCCTGGTCATACACTACGTGATCAAAAGTATCCGGACACCTGGCTGAAAATGACGTACAAGTTCGTGGCGCCCTCCATCGGTAATGCTGGATGTCAATATGGTGTTGGCCCACCCTTAGCCTTGATGACAGCGTTCACTCTCGCAGGCATACTTTCAATCAGGTGCTGGAAGGTTTCTTGGGGAATGACAGCCCATTCTTCACGGAGTGCGGAACTGAGGAGAGGTATCGATGTAGGTAGGTGAGGCCTGGCACGAAGTCGGCGTTCCAAAACATCCCAAAGGTGTTCTATAGGATTCAAGTCAGGACTCTGTGCAGGCCAGTCCATTACAGGGATGTTATTGTCGTGTAACCACTCCGCCACTGCCCGTGCAGTATGAACAGGTGCTCGATCGTGTTGAAAGATGCAATTCCCGAATTACTCTTGAACAATGGTAAGCAAGAAGGTACTTAAAATATCAATGTAGGTCTGCGCTGTGATCGTGCCACGCAAAACAACAAGGAGTGCAAGGAAAAACACGACCACACCATAACACCACCATCTCCGAATTTCACTGTTGGCACTACACACGCCGGCAGATGACGTTCACCGGACATTCGCCATACCCACTCCCTGCCATCGGATCGCCACATTGTGCACCGTGATTCGTCACTCCACACAACGTTTTGCCACTGTTCAATCGTGTAATGTTGACGCTCCTTACACCAAGCGAGACGTCGTTTGGCATTTTCCTGCGTGATGTGTGGCTTATGAGCAGCCGCTCGACCATGGAATCCAAGGTTTCTCACCTCACGCCTAACTGTCACAGTAGTTGGAGTGGATCCTGATGCAGTTTGGAATTCCTGTGTGATGGTCTGGATAGATGTCTGCATATTGCTCTTTACGACCCTCTTCAAATGTCGGTGGTCTCTGTCAGTGAACAGACGAGGTTGGCCTGTACACTTTTGTGCTGTACAT
This sequence comes from Deroplatys truncata, assembly GCA_030765065.1. Lineage (NCBI taxonomy): Eukaryota > Metazoa > Arthropoda > Insecta > Mantodea > Mantidae > Deroplatys > Deroplatys truncata. The sequence goes on from CM060987.1 coordinate 92,534,574, forward strand.
ATCCCTTCACGTTTTCACTTCACTATCACATCAGAAACAGTGGACCTAGAGATGTTTAGGAGTGTGGAAATCTCGCGTACAGACTTCTGACACAAGTGACACCCAATCACCTGACCACGTTCGAAGTCTGTAAGTTCCACGGAGCGTCCCATTCTGCTGTTTCACGATGTCTAATAACTACTGAGGTCGCGGATAATGAGTATCAGACAGTAGGTGGCAGCACAATGCACCTAAGATGTAAAACTTATGTTTGTGGGGGTGTCCGGATACTTTTGATCAAATAGTGTATGTCATAAACATAAAGCTTGCTATTTATCCCACAATTCGTTGTTTAGTTAAGCTATTCTCTCTCTCTCTCTCACACACATACACACATACACACATTAGCTTGTGCGGACTTCTTTCTAAAGATGCTTCTTTGGATTCAGGAACCTGAAAACCTCTATTTCCGGTAAAATCTGGGTGGAATGCAATGCAGCCTCTGCTTACTATATGTAAGTGGCAGAGAAAATTATAATCGTTAGAACAGTTTTTGAGAGAGTTCAATATAATGCAATTTTGCCATTTAAAACGATGTTTTTGGGAATTTATAGAAACCGTTACTTTCTTTACCATCTACTTAAGGAGAGAAAGTGTAGTATTAAATAAAAAAAATTCGACATTGAAATGCCACCCGAAATATACTCTTTGGCATCCACTGAACTGGAAAAAACACTTTTAGAAAAGTGTGTTTGTGTGGCTACATTTGTGAAGAATTAACAACCGAAAAGTTGGATAAACAACACTAAACTTGGTGTTAAGTTTCGCATCCTCCAAAAAAATGCGACACGAAAATTTTCAAGAAAATCTCTCCATCATATTACCCTTTATATAGAAAATGTTTTACTGCTTTTTTATTTTCTCAAAAAAAATGGCTCTAACGGGAATGATTAAGACACCACATTTTTAAGATGTGTGCATGACTAATAACATGGTATCTTGAATTTTCTGTGAATATCCTATGAAGTCCTCCCCATCATAGTGAGTGAATTATGTATATCATATGAGGCATAATTTTTAACACTTAAATGATATCAGTCAAATTATATAAATATAAATTCAATAACAGCCCGCATTGAAACAATATGTGTATGCAATAATTTATAAAATGTATGTAACAGTCATTGCATATGCTTATATTATTGTATCCGTGTGTAATAATGTTATGTGAATGTATTACGTAATTTAATAATGTAGGAGCTGTGAGAATAATAAGTTAAAAGTTGCTAACAATGAGGTCACTTTGAGGCAATAATAAATTTGAAAGTTTAAATGCTACTAGTCATTATTGGAATAACAATAATGTAAATTTTAGTGACAGTTTATAAAAATAGCCAATCATCAACCAGAAAAAGCTTTAGTTAAATGAAAGTATTCTATTGGAGTAGGATTAGCCAATCAGAAACTGAAAAGGAGAACATTTTACAAATTTAGAGTTTAGTTGCCTGCAGACAGCGATACCGGACGCAAAAAGTGTCCTCAAGAAATATATATTCGTGTGAGACGAAAAATAAGTTTACGTGTTAAAAAGTGTAATTAATTAATAAAAAGAATCTCACAGCTCTCTATATCAGTGAAGTGTTATTTAAATCGTATCAAGCATTAATAAAAGGAGTGAAGTAAAATTATAATCTGTGTAAGCCTACATTCTTGTCGCATCACAACCCTACTAAGAGAAACGTGTCTCTAACAACAATACTGACGCTGCCGAGGCAAACATAAATATATAATATTTAAAGAAACAGTCAAACTACAAAGTTAATTTTTTTAAACTTGGGGCAAAGGCCATCTGAAAGTACATATGGGTCGAAGGCTACCGGAAAGCGGACACTATACGTGTGGTTGCAACGAATTTCAAGTTCGGCTCCCCAACAGTTAAAATATAATACAACTCCTTCAATACAAACTACTTCAAATTGACGCCCAAAGCGTGGTAAAAAAAATAAGGTAACAAACCAGCTTTCTCAAATAGGCGTCCATACGTGGAGCTAATAAAATACTTATTCTCAAGAGATAGGCAAATCTTATAAGAAAGAAAAGAAAGAAAAACAAATGTAGAGCCCATTAAAATGTATACTTTATGCCAAAATCGTTTTTAGCCTTAGCTGTTTTCGAAATATTCCATCTTGAATATTTACACTTTCCCAATGGTATCATCTAACGGTCATGTTTGAAATTTTGCGATTCTTCGTTTTTCTTTCATTGCAAGAGCCCATCCCGTTTCCACAGCTAAATACCTGAATGCTGTTTCCGCATGTTTATGTAATAATGCACATATTGCTTAGTTCGAAATCATTCCAAGGAAAAAAAGTATTGTGAATAAGGTAATTAGAATAGAAGAATCAAATGTTCAATGGATTAGGTACTACAATATTTAAGGAAATATACCTGAATTTCTCACGAGTAGAGAGAGTCATGTATCTACATCAGCTTGGCGGGGGTTCCTTTTAAGATGACATCTGGATATGTAATTTTAAATCTAGTCCAATTTGAAGTAATTAGGTTTCAGCCCCACGTATGGACGCCTATTTGAAGAACGGGTTGTATTGAAGGAGTTGTATTATATTGCAACTGTTGGGGAGCCGAACTTGAAATTCGTTGCAACCACACGTATAGTGCCCGCTTTCCGGTAGCCTTCGACCCATATGTACTTTCAGGTGGCCATTGCCCCAAGTTTAAAAAAAAATTAACTTTGTAGTTTGAGTGTTTCTTTAAATATTATATATTTATGTTTGCCTCGGCTGCGTCAGTATTATTGTTAGAGACACGGTTGTGATGAGATAAGAATGTAGGCTTACACATATTATAATTTTACTTCACTCCTTTTATTAATGCTTGATACGATTTAAATAACACTTCGCTGATATAGAGAACTGTGAGATTCTTTTTATTAATTAATTACACTTTTTAACACGTAAATTTATTTTTCGTCTCACACGAATATATATTATATTTCTTGAGGACACTGTTTGCGTCTGGTATCGCTGTCTGCAGTCAACTGAACTCTAAATTTGTAAAATTTTCTCCTTATCAGTTTCTGATTGGCTAATCCTACTCAATAGAATACCTTCATTTAACTAAAGCTTTTTCTGGTTGTTGATTTGCTATTTTATAAACTGTCTCAAAAATTGCATTATTGTTGCTCCAAGAATGACTAGTAGCATTATTACACTTTCTTACTCATTATTGCCTCAAGGTTAGCTCATTGTTCGCAACTTTTAACCTATTATTCTCACAGCTCCTACATTATTAAATTACGTAATACATTCACATAACATTATTAAACATGTATGCAATAATATAAGCATATGCAATGTCTGTTACATACATTTTACAAATTATTACGTACACATATTGCTTCAAGGCGGGCTGTTATTGAATTTATATATTATATAACTAGACTGAAATTATTTAAGTTTTAAAAATACTGCCTCAAATAGCAGTCTTATATACATTTTAAGCGGCAGAGGAAGTAAAAATTCCCGTTCGAGTTGGAATCCTGGAAAGAAACTCGCTTAAAAAATCTGATGTGTTACACTCACATAACTTTCTCTACTCCTGTACAACCTAATTTTACAAACGCCTATTCTCCATATGCTTCATGTTAATCGAGATATCGAGATGTCAATCTTATTGATAATTTTCTTGTAGATGCAAGGGGAATATGGTAGCTTTTAAGCGATAGTCAAATATTTTAACGCTGGTTGCTATGTGGGGCATTCCATTCTCTTTGCATGTCCAGAACATAAAAAAATGAATAACGAATTTGAGAAAAAGTATAAGTATTGGAAAATTTAAGGGAATAACAAGCAATATCTCGCAAACGGTTCACTCAATAAAAGAAATGTATATGACATAAATTGTGTATTTTAACGCGATCTACATTTTTTGTGTAGTAAAATTTTGTCTATCTCTTATGGTTTACCGGTTATGAAAAAGTCGTTCATAATGAAGAATACTTTTGGAGACATTCCCAGAAAATTCGAGATATACATTTTATTTGTCATGACAATATCTTAAACATATGATATTTTAATCAAAATCGTTAGAGCCGTTTTTGAGAAAATTAAAATTTTCGAAAAATGTTCCATGTAAAGGGTAGTCTGGGGTGGGGGGATTTTCTTGAAAACCTTCGTGTCGCATCTCTGGAAGATACTGAACCTAAATACCAAGTTTGGTGCTTATCCGATTGTTCGTTTTTGAGTTATGCTGTTCACAGACACACACACAGACACACACACAGACACACAGACACACACACAGACACACACACGGACATGTTTCTAAAAATGCTTTTATTGGATTCAGGAGGTCTCAAAACGTGTATTTCCGGTGAAATCTCGGTATCGAATTTTTGGGTGGAATGCAATACTTCCCCTACTTACTATACGTAGTAGAGAAAGTAAAAAAGAAGATTGAGTTTCGGGTTGCTCTTCTGCAATCGATGTGTTCCCGTTTTATCTCAGCGGTACTTTTAGGAACCACTTCTCCGATACCCGTGCACGCTCCGGTGGCTCAGTTGCGCGCCATCCTACCATCCTTTGTTTTGCTGAAATCAATGTTAATTCAAGTCCTATTGTCCTGTCAGATCTTAAAGCAGGTCGACTTCTTCGAGAAAAAGCTATCAGCACCATAATACTATGTGTGGGTGTGTGGTTCAAGTTTTCATGTTTTACGGGACCAGGAAGTGTAAAATTAACATTTAAAAAGTAATTTAAATGGAAAGAAATCCCTTTTAAATTCTTGGTTTATTAATGCTTTATTAAAATTCTTGGTATTTATTGTGTCACTTTCATTCATTAATAATTCTCCATGGATTCAGACTGATTCAATTAATTAATCAGGAGACAACACAGAGTAATCTAAAGAGTAATCTGTGGAATTTATAAAACAGGTCATGCTTCTTAAGTTAAATTTAAATTGAGATTATCTCCAAACTACATTTTCCTTAACACATTATGTGCCCTTTCCTCAGAAATGAAACTTTCTATGATTATATAAGATGACATGATAAGCGTTCTGGGATGCAGTTTTATTTTTGATTATGATAGATATTAAAATATTGACTATTACTATGAAACCTGGTGTATAGTATACCGTAGGTCCCACTTAGAAAACAGTATATGTAGCACCTAAATTATATTTCCCAAAATGGATAGTTTCTAATGGGGTGCAAAATAAAAAACACAGAACTACATACATAGCTTATAACAACAATAATAATAATATGACATATAATATAATTATATTCTATTATTATTATTATTATTATTATTTAAAAATAGAAACTTAACGAGTGATAAAATTAATGTTTCTGACGAGTGATGTTACGTACAAAATTTTGATAGAATGAGTGTTTATGAAGTTATACCTACCAGTTTTATACTATTGTTCGTTTACGTAAACCGGTTATAACTTCGTGCGAAACTGAGAAAAGGTACAAAAGAGCATAAAAGAGAGGCACAAGTTTGTATAGGTACTGTTAAATGGCGAGTTAACGTAATCATGTGAGCAGAGTGCAGGCTTTGTTGGTACAAACAATGAAATATTTTAAGACACGATTAAAATAAGATATTCTGTAAATGAATTTAGATACTGTAAAAAGGATTAGTGGGCATGTATTCAAATGTAATTTAGGTTTATATGCTATTCAGTAAATTTGTTTCAAAGCTATTATAAACAGTACATTATTATGATTGTTATTTATCTTTTATCTAATCAAATTTGTGACAGAATAAGTGGTTATGGAAAAATTGTACAAAGAAGAGACGACATGACAATTATGTAGGGTTGTTCCAATAACTGTGAAGAAAACTTAATGCCTTTTAAGTACCAAATGCAGTAACAGAGAAGGAATGGAGTCGAGTAATAGAGAAGGAAATTGTTCATTTAATCTGTGTCCATAATTTTTCTTTCGTGCACAATTCGATCACTGTGCTCTAACCTTCCGCGTTAGCTTAATTTTCCATCCTTCCGTGTGGTGTCGGTCGTGCACAATTCGATCACTGTGCTCTAAACTTCCGCGTTAGCTTAATTTTCCATCCTTCCGTGTGGTGTCTTTCTCGCCCACGTGCATAGTAGGTAGGGAAGGTATTGCATTCCACCAAAAAATCGACATCGAGATTTCACCGGAAATACATGTTTTGAGATCCCCTGAATCCAAAAAAAAAAGCATTTTTGGAAACATGTCCGTGTATGTGTGTCTGTGTGTGTCTGTGAACAGCATAACTCAGAAACGAACAGTCGGATAAACACCAAACTTGGTATTTAGGTTCAGTATCTTCCAGAGATGCGACACGAAGGTTTTCAAGAAAATCCCGCCACCCCAGATTACCCTTCACATGGAACATTTTTCGAAAATTTTAATTTTCTCAAAAATGGCTCTAACGGTTTTGATTAAAACATCAAATGTTTAAGATATTTTCATGACAAATAAAATGTATATCTTGATTTTTTTGGGAATGTCTCCAAAAGTATTCTTCATTGTAAACGACTTTTGCATAACTGGTAAACCATAAGAGATAGACAAAATTTTACTACACAAAAATGTAGATCGCGTTAAAATACACAATTTATGTCATATATTTTGTTGTTGAATGAACCATTTTCGAGATATTGCTTGTTATTCCCTTAAATTTTTCAATACTTATTTTCTCAAATGGGAATTCGTTATTCATATTTTTGTCTTGGATATGCAAAGAGTATTAATCTGTAGCAAAGAGAATGGTGCTGCACCTAGCAACCAGCTATTAAGAGATATGTATGTGCTTAAAGGCTACTGTATTTCTATATTGCTCTTGCAAATACAAAACAAGGGGAACATAGTACGCCTTAAGCGATAGTCAAATATTTTTAGAACTGGACGCTATGTGTAAAATGTAATTCTCTTGACATGTCAAAAGATCGTTTCTGCAAATGTTTATCTCGATTAATATCAAATAGATGGAGAATATGAGTTTGTATAATAGTTTTTACAAGAGTAGAGAAAGTCATGTGAGTGTAACACATCAGATTTTTCTTTTAGAAAAAAAGCACGCGCGCGTGTATGGATAGCATAACTCAAAACTAAAAGTCGGATAAATACCAAACTTGGCATTTGAGTTAGTATCTTCCAAAGATGGGACATGAAGATTTTCAACAAACTCCTCCCACCCCGACTACCCTTTTTATAGAAACACTTTAGACAATTTTTATTTTCTGCAATATGGCTCTGACAATGTTGATTAAAAATGTATATGTTGAAGAAAGTTTGTATAAACTTGTATAACTGGTAAACGTTAAGCGAAAAACAAAACAAAAACACTAAACAAAAAATGTAGATCTCTTTAAAACAAATAATTCACTTCGAATAACGTTTTTTGTGGCATCAGCCATTTTCGAAATATCCGTTATTAATGCTGTGAATTGTTCAACTCTTTGTAATTATTCTTTTAAAGTCCTATCGGCATTCAGTTGTTTCTCGTTGCATGGAAAGTGTATGGAATTTTAAGGCAGTATATAGCGTCCAGTTCTTAAACATTTGGCTGTCGCTGTTCCCTTTGTATTTATAAAGGAATGTGTAATGTTGCTACTTCCGCAAAGGTTTGTCTTGATCAAAATGAAGTAGAAAATAAGCTTTTGTAAGAATAGTACCCATTAGTAAATGATAGAGGATGAGAAAGTCATGTGAATGTAACACATCACAATTTTTTGGTGATGGCGGTGGTTGCTGACCGGTTGGATTCGGGGAGTTGTGTTAGGGATCGCTCGGGACAACTCTGTCTTGACTTGTGATGATGCTACGCCTTACGCCTCTTTGATTTTGGTTTTCACTATGTACCGAGTAGACTTGGGCAGTATGTCGACTGTCCTATGATTTTCGTGAGAATTTTATTTTAGAGCTCTCCTCTTCGGGATGTATTTCCTGTTTAGCCGAAAGTTTTAAATGTGTTTTGTTAATACTCGTAGTAATCGTTCTCATAAGTTATATTTTGGACCGCATAGGGCTTGAGCTGGTTAGTGTACAGTATTCATTACATGTTCAATATTTGAAAATTAAGTATACCAAGCATGTTTTCCAAAATCAGTACATTGTTACCTTAGCTTAGTACATCAAGATATTAGATGAACATCCACAGGTTATGGGCCCAGCACGCTTCCACTCCGACAAAACTTTACTAAATTCGGCCAAGGTCCCCGCGCACACCGAGACAACATACCGTGACAGCAGCAGAGCAAAGCTATCGAAAAATAATCGGCACAAACTGCTATAAATACGTTTTGCCAGAACTATATCTTCCTACGTAATGCGCATGACACTGAGATTGAATTTAGACATTCTTTTGTCTTAGAAGAGGGAGAAGTACACAACAAGTAAAAGCCCAAAGGTTGAGTGTGAATTCGCTATAGAAGGAAGTCGCCTGATGGTCGCACAGATCGATAGATATCGTAAACACGGTGTTAGCATACGAATCGTTAAAGGTAGTGTAACATAAGGAGCTAATACGTATAAAAAGAGGTATAAAAATGCCATTTTTCTGTAATGAGAAACGTGGAGACCTGATCACTGTTTCACCCGGAAACACTACTTATGTTCCAGCAGTGAAATTAACCGCACAAAGCCAACCGGAGTGTAGGGAGGGCGTTACTTCACGAGTTCCGAGAACGCTAACCGATTATTGAGATAAATTAATGATAACCGTTAACATCCGAAGAGCGCAGTTGAGGGCACCCTCGTGACCTATTTTCGAAACAGCTTCTCCTAGCTGAAGCCTTTACTGCCATTTAAAACAATGTTACATGGTTATATATCGGCAAGATATGAAACTGCGTCTATTAACAGCATGGAAACAGGGATTTTCACAAACCAGAAGGGAAGATGGTACTAATGTTAAAGTAACCACGACTGTGTAACTACTGAGATAAAAAATTGAAGCTGCAATCTGAAGCTTGAACAGTTTGTTTCGGTACATGTTTCTTGTGTAATAGAGCAAAATTATAGCAATTATAGAAAAGTTAAAAATTATGTATACTAATTTTATAACAGATATAACGTGTTTTTATATAATGTAAACCAATCAAGCGATTTCGAGAATTCTTTCACCAATGGAAAACACTGTTCTGCCGGACGCATATAGACTATAAAATATTTCCAAACAAATCAAAACTGGGAGTTTAGGGGAAAGTTACATATCTATCCAACTTCAATACATACCAATTTCAGAGGATAATAATGTGGGCACTTCATTGCCAACATGACGAATTTCTAATGCTTTCCAACCCTAAGAGGTAAAAAGGGTGATTTAAAATGGTTTGAAATTGAGTTATTGGAGGGGCAGATGATTATCGTTTTCATATCATCAGATTTACTTCTTGTTTTGCTGAATTTTGCTTTAGTAAGATTTTGACATAGCTTGGTACACTTGGGTTTTAGAATCTGACTGCTACCCAAAAACTTCTGCTGATCTTATTTTCAATTCTTTTTTTTAAACCTTAATTTATACTCTTTAGTGTATCCAAACAAAACTTTGTATATTTATACTATAAACCAACGAAAATTATTTTTCTGTAACAGTTCCAACTGTTCCATTTCCAAAAAATACTAGGTTCCAAACAACCGTTGCAAAATAACACTCAGTATGTCTACGAATGTTTACGCTAACCGCAAAAGCAAGATACCCGTTGTCCATTTTGACTCGATTGTATTCTTTCATATCAAGTCGTACTTCTTCGTCTGTTACGAATATTGTCAAACGGCAAGACGAAGCTTCTCTCCCTCTCCCATCTACATTCAACATGATCGCGCGAATTCTTAACGTACTTTTAACAACAATACACATGTCGCGTTACGTCTAAGTAGTTATTATAATTGGGGCTGACTTAATCACGTCAATTCACAATAATAATAATAATAATAATAATAATAATCGTTAGTCGTCCTCCGTGGTGTAGTGGTTACCATGCTAGGCTCCACTTCCCGAGGTCGCGGGTTCAATGGAAGGCGATGGCGGAGGGCGATGGATTTTTTAGGGCGTAAAAATCCTTAGCATTGCTTGCTTTGGAAGGAAAATAAAGCGGTGGTCCCGTGTTGTAGATTTACGGCACGTAAAAGAACCTCAAGTCTGATAAAGAGGTCTCTGAGCAAAATTACCTGTCTTTCACGCCCAATATAGAATGGGATCTAAGCATAGTTAAAGAGCGTCCTTAAATAAAACCCGATTTAACTTAATTTATCATAATCGTTAATTTCCACAGCTAATAATTATATGTTCCAAAGAGCATCTCTGCCAATTATCTTTCGCATGTGCATCGCGGCTCAATTACATAATTAAATCTGATTGGCCAAAAAGGTTTTAGATATTTATTAGAAATTGAAAACGGGGATGTTTCCAAGGTCCCAGATCATATAAATACACGTAACTGTTGCACGTAACAGGAACCGTGTTATTTTTTATCCTGCCTCTACTGTGTATAACAATGAAATTGTCCTTGACCACCAGCGGAGGAATATGCAAACAACCCGTATCATGAAAATAAAATGTATTATTTGTTTCGTTTACATTTGTGGATAGGCCTTCTAGCTCTGCTGATATGGTTCTCATATTTTTGTACTGACGAAAAAGCTTAAAACCATTTATCGTCATGTATTTTTGTTTCAGCAGATAACTTAAAACAAGGCACAGTTCTCACAAATGTTTTATGATTTTTTATTTAACAAGCTTGATGCAAAATTGCTGTAAATCCTAGTTAACTTTATATGTAGTTGTCAAGCAAAATAAATAATGCGGATTTCTCTGAGAAATTCTCAAGCATGAGTACAGACACACCACAATACATGTAGTTTAAGGTTTACATTTTGGACGTGCTCAAATCCTACATGCAATTCGAGTACGCCTGTTTTGTAAAGTTTCTGATGCGTGTGGCGTGATGTTTGAGGCGAAAATAGCTAACATTCTACCCCAGCATTCGATGCGGTTTATCCGTGAAATCTAATACAACAGAGACGTGAATTGGCTCCACGAATCTCTCTCTTATGACATCAGAACATCGTCATCATGGCGGCATATGACCAGGGATCATTATATTGTCGCGCCTGGAAGGAATAGTTTCTCGAATGTGACGCTCCATTCCTGGGGTTTATACTCCTTCACGAGCATTGTAAATATGTGACGAGTGTCTGGAGCACATGCCACTTACGTCATCATGGCTGTGACATAACCAGCGAACTTAAATGGACAAATTAGAGTTTTCACAAAATAATTGTTATCCGGTAATATACTGTAACTAGAGCAAAGAACTGTTGCACACTAACATATATATTAGTACCATGATCAATTAAATTATTTATTTTCGAAAGCAAACATTTACCTGCACAGTATCTTATGAGATGGTGTTTATAAGTCGCGAGTTGTCTTTGTTCAGTTTCAAAGTATGCGTTTACGTAAACTCTTATAGCTCTCAATTATACGCCATTAAAGGTGAATATTTCTTTCCATAATAACTCTAACCACAAAAAATATTTAGGATAGTACAGTTACCTTCCATTAGGTGCAATGAACCCACAACGTAGGCTACATTCTTGATAAATCCAAGGCGGCCCAGGAGTACCTGTGCACTCTACGCCTCCTCCACGTCGAGACTGCAGACGGCCTGTAGTGACGTAATTAGTTAGATTAACCACAGATGTCGATTGTGTCCGGAGTTTGTTCAGCAACACCATCACAATAGAACATCCACACAACAGCTGCACAAACTAACGTCAAACTTGATAACTTCCTATACGTCAGACCTGTATAAAGTTATTTGTTAGGTTACGAACATTCTCCTAAGCTTTAATAGAATGTTTCGAAATGCTGTTTATATATTTCTACATAATATACTCATAGGAAATTACCGAGCGGAATGGCTCAGGCGGTAATGTCTGTGACATGCATTCGGGAGGTCATGGGTTCGATTACCGTGGACCTTCCTGACCAATGGGTTTTTTCGGGGGTTTCCCCGGGTCGCCAGGCGAATACTGGGAAGGATCATTACATCCCCTGAATTTCCTGTCTCCCTCCATTTCATCTCCATTCTCATTTCACTTCATCTTTCATCCCGTTTGTCTCTTTCAGGGTCGGAAGTGTCGGCGATGGTGTTTCGGTGCAGCGCGGCAGGGAAAAGGATGCGCTTTCTGGGTCTCTCCATCCCTCGGTTTTCGGCCGGTTGACGGGGTATCCGAAAGTCCTTGAGGGGCATTGGACCTCCTCTGTGTGGGGTAAGGTCCCCGGTCTACCTGTCCGTCTGCCGGGGTGTCTATATCTGGAAACTTAGGGACCCTGCCATTGCTGTGAAATTGCTCCTGTTCCGCCGCCCGGTGTCTTCTCTCGCCCCCTCCTTCCTCCCGGGGAAGCCCCCTCGTGGGGCGTAAGTACAATATTCACTCTGGATCGGTGCCGAGTCCCCTCTGTAGTCAATCCTATCCTATCCTGTCCATAGGAGATTCTGAGCATCATTTTACCCGGTTTTTCTAATCTAGATTATTCCGTAAAAGAATAATAACAAACACGTCGAAACTCTGAGAGTATTATCCTCTTATGGCGTGGGTGAAAATCTATATAGACTTTATAAAGAGGGAAAATTTGTGTGTGTGTGTGTGTGTGTGTGTGTGTGTGTGTGTGTGTGTGTGTGATTTTTATAATTCTTTCACCACTGTAAAGCCCAAGTCTTTCTGACGAACGTGGTACTGTAAAACACTGTCTAATTTTATTTCATAAATTATTAAAATATTAAAAAGTTTTACAAAGCCTTGTACTTATGAACACTTTAGAATTATTAAAGAACGTACGTGCCTGAAGGTTTTTAGTTGAGAATGCCACGGAGTAGAAAATAGTTGTTGTTACTCCACAGAATATGCATATAAAATAAGACAATTGCCGCGGATATTTCCTTCCAAGGAATATATATGTATGTGTGCCACTGGGTGCCACTGTTTTGTTGACAATGCGTAACGTCATTAAGGCTAGGGATTAGATAGTAGATGGTCACGATTTAGTAATTAAGACACAGCAATACCAAAGAGAATCGAATCTATAATGCTGCGATACCAATGTCAAAAATTTTAATAACCCTAATATAAGAAGGGTTTCCTTTATACTTGTGTAATCAAACCGACGGAGATGGCTCCACGGTAACTGTGAGGCTCGCATTCGGGAGGTCCTGGATTCGATTCCCGTTGACTGCCCACTCTGAACTCGACTTGTTTTTTCGTGGTTTTCCCTGGTTTCCTTTCCATCATTTCCATTTCATACCGTTTCCTTCTCATCTCAGGTGTGCTTCTAGGTTTAGTGGCAAATGGTGGAGCCAGACAGATGGCGCGGATGCTTTATCAAAGGTAAGACTATGGACACTAGAGGGCTGCATGGTCGACAGGTCGCTCATCGCTCTCTCTAGGCATCTCCAGCAGCGGGACGGGTCTTCGAGCCTGGAATTGCTAGGACTTCCGCGTGTCTGTCTCCTGTGGTTCCTTCACTTCATCCCTTCCTCCTGGGCGTGTAGCTGCAATGGATCTGGTAGGTCTAAGTGTACGAGGTGTCCCCTCCATTGTATAGCCCATAACCTATGATGTAATCAAGTTCATTAGTAGGGTGTGCTAGCTATAATAACATTAGAAATCAGTGAACCGATATTTCTTAATTAACAACTCAAAATATTGTTTTTCTCCATGGTTGCAGGCTATGCATCTTTTCCAAAGAGGTTAACTTAGTGGTCTGGGAGTGGGGAAACTACATATTCTCCAGCTTCATTTCTATTTTGTTGTTAAGGTTTTTGGTTAAGGGTGTATGTATTATGTGAAAACCGTGTACCCTTTATGTTATTAAATAACTACGGGACCATAGACGAGTTACAAAGGTTTAAAGTTTCACCCGCTGTAATTCTCTAACAAGTTACTCGACCACTCCGATCGATAACTGTTCAACTGCTGCTTATAGGCTGTGCCAAATTTCCAGAATTTGGGAGATGTCGGAAGTTAGGGAATTACTTATGGAAGCTAGACAATCCACCGATGTTTAACTTTTTTTTTTGCTTGAATATCAGGGGATTTGTCATCCGTTATTAGGACTAGCTGGTCCTGTATGAAATTATTAGAGAAGTTTCATCTAAAAATCTTATAGTTCATTGTGCAATAAGTTCATAAAGAACGGGGGGAGGTAAGTTAAATTAATTCCTCATTCGATTTTAAAAACTTACCCGTGCAACGTCGGGCAGCTGTTATGAGGGTCACTCTAAAAGTTTTGAGAATGGGTAACAGTGAGTAGTGGTAAGCCAAAGCAGCTTTACCTAACTTCAGATTGAAGTTCAAATAGCAACCTCTGTAAGTCTGAGCGCGCTCCAACAATGTGCATCGTCAGCACGCGTGTGTGTATAGCAGGTGTTGCTACGCCATATGCTAGGATGGATCCCAAGCGAGAGCATTTCCGTACTATGATTTTCTATGGCTTTAAAGTCGGTTTAAGGGAGAGAGAATGCCTTGAAAACTGCATCGTGCATTTGGGGATATTTGCCCTTCGCAATCCACCATTTATCGATGGTATGAAGAGTTTAGAAGAGGAAGGATTCCTTCGAAGATGAAGACCGAGCAGGTCGGCCGGCTACAGCAACAATAGATGAAAATGTGGTGAAAGCAGAGCCATGTTGCGGGAAGATCATCGTTGCACATATGGTCAGATTGAAGAAGCCCTAAATATTGGATCGGCAGCAGTGAAAACAATCCTGAAAGAAAAACTTGACGTCAAGAAGCTCTGCAGTCGCTGGATCCCCCACCACCTCACAAATGAGCAGAAACAAGCATGTGTGCAACGGATCCACGAAATGATGAAAAATTCAATGGAGGAAGATCCAAAAACATATTTAACATTTTCACAGGTGACGAAATCTGGATTTACCAGTAGGATCCAGAAACTAAATCGCTGTCATCGGTCTGGGTCTTTCCAGGAGAAGATCCTCCAACAAAAGTGAAGGGAACGGGAAGTGTTGGCAAGAAGATGATCTGTTCCTTCTTCTCAGCAAGTGGCCACATTGTGACGATTCCGCTTGAAGGACAAAATACTGTTACTCCAGATGGTACACCGCAAAATGTCTGCCACAAGTGTTCAATGAACTGAGAAAAAAACGTCCTAAGACTGGTCTGCGTGGAATTTTGTTGCACCATGACAATGCCTCTGCCCACACTGCACAAGAAACAACCCAATTTCTGCAGGAGTCAGATATTTCTCCCATCTCCCTTACAGTCCAGACCTGGCCCCGTGCGACATTTTTCTATTCCCCAAAATTAAATAAAAAATTCTAGGTCAACCATTGAGTCCACTGAAGCCGCAGTATTGAATGTAGAAAAAGAATGGCGTTCAGCATTTGAAAAATGGTTTGAAAGGATGAGACGATGTAATGAAGAATGTTCTGAAAAGATGCAGTGATCAGATCTAAATTTGTAATATTTTATTGCGTCCATTCTCAAAACTTTTGAAGTGTTCTTATGTATAAACAAGGGTCTGGAAAGGTTTAACTACTTTATTGCTGTTCTACAACTTTGCTTACTTTATATAAAAATGATATAACACGCTCTCTTAAGGGAAGTGTAGTTCGCACATACGTGCAGTAAAATAGGCAAAACACGCCAAGTTAGGTTGCTATCATGAATGTAGGAAATTCAACTTTCTACCATGACAGCAAGAACGGGAAGTGGATAAAAAAATTCTACCGTCGAAAATTTAATTTCGTATGGGAGGCTTTGTATGACGATAATTTATTTGTACAGCGCGTTCCAGATGCTTGTTTAGTATCGCTGTAGCTTTCGTTTGCAGAGTGAGGGGTAGTCTGTCATATACTACTGTTCTTTGTCACTTTGAATCTGTTTCGTTCTTATAATGACCCGTAATGTCCTCGGATTCTGTAGAAAGTGGCTTGTTGCTTATATATTTTGAAGATCTGGTTAACGATGGGTTTGAGTGATCTTATTTACTTTGATTGCTCTCAGAGCTGTTTGTGAGTCGAAATTTATGATGTATTCAGTCGTAGGTTGTAGTGCAATTTGTATTTCTAGTATTACCAAGACTTACTGCGGAAGGGGACTTAGCACCTGGACCTACAAGATCTTTTGTGCCTGAAGCCCCTGAAGGGGTGCCCCGGCAGGGAGGGGTGAGGTGAGAAGAGACAGAGGGCGGCCGGACCAGGAGGCACGTCAGAGCAGAGGGTCCCTACCTTTTACACATTGAAACTCTATGACAACTGGTGTAACCGGCTCCTCTCCCCACTACGGGCTTGCACATCCCCTGGGAGGCCCGGGACTCGGAGACTGCCCTTATTCCAGGGGACGGAGTGTTATACAGAGCATCCTTTTCCTCTGCCATGCAGCGCCGAGACTCCCGCCGACGCTTTTAAGCCTGAAACAGACTAAACAGATGAAAGGTGAAGTGAAATGAGAACGTAGGTGAAATGGAGGGACAAATTAAAATTAAATTGAGTTTTATTTATGGACGCTCTTTAACTGCTGTGGTCCTTAGCGTTCCATTTTATACTGGGCGTGAAAGACCGTAATTGTACTCAGAGGCCTCTTTATCAGGCTTGAGGTTCTTTTACGTGCCGTAAATCTACGACACGAGACCACCATCTTTACTTCCCTTCCGAAGAAAGACATGCTAAGGATTTTTACGCCCGAAAAAATCCATCGCCCTCCACCGGGTTTCAACCCTCGACCTCGGGAACTAGAGGCTAGCATGGTAACCACTACACACCACGACAATGTAGGGATAGAAAATTGGGGGGGGGGTGTAATGAACCTTCCAATACTCGCCAAGCGACTCCCGAATGCGGGCCACAGACGTTACCGCCTGAGCCATCCCGCCCGGTTGTAGCTTAGCAACTTTGAAACTGCTAGTGAAGTCTGGCTGTGTTTGAGAAAACCTGTTCTTTCCTTGTAGACTACCAGACCTGCCCCGCGTTTCTTGTTTTTGATCCATCTATGTAAAGCGCGCAAACTCCTCCGCCAGAGCCATTACGTTCTATTTGATGTACAAAGTTTGGGATATCTGCTTTCAGAAATTCGTGTACAATTGCTGAAGCTTTCTGACTTTCTTTGTTGTTATTGATTTGATATTTCAAATACCTTATACTTTTTTAAGTGTAATATCGCCATTCGTTTATTTCTCGTGGGCATGCAAAGAGTAAAATTCCAGCAATCAACAGCCACTTTAAAAATTTGACTATCGTTTCAGCTTCTTGTGTCACCTTTGTACCTAAAACGAAATGTAATGAAACAACTTATCTCGATTAATATAAATCAGGATCAAATAAAAAAAGTGTTTTTAAGAATAGTATTTAGAAAATATTAAACGGTAGTGGATGGAGAAAGCCGTGTAAATGTAATGCATCAGATTTGTATCGATACAGGTGGCCGAAGTTGTTTAGACACGGATTCGTAAGCGGGAGGTCCGACCGAGTGGGATGGCCAGGCGGCAACGTCTATGGTCCGCATTCTAGAGGTCTCGGGTTCGATTCCCGGTGAACACCCACCCCGACCATGGGGTTGTTGGTGGTTTTTCCCTGGTCGTTTAGGCGAATGCCAGGGTGGTATATTCTACCATGATTTCTCCTTTTCCCCATTTCCGCCCTTTCACGGTTCAGGCGTGTCTTCGGGCCCTGCGGTGCTGGCAGATGGCGTAGCTGCTTGCGCATTAGAAAGATTGCTCCCCGTGAAGCCAAGGTGTGTTGTCCGACCTGTTAGGGTCGCCTCGTCGCCCTCTCTTGGGATTCTTCATCTCTAGTGGTGTGTGGGTCTTCAAAATGGAAATATTAGGGACTTCTGCGCGTCACTGTGTGCCTGTCTGTCTGCGGACCTGAGACCTCCTACGGCTCCTTCACCTCATCCGCGCCTCCCGGGAAGTGTAGTCACAATAGATCAAGTTGGTCGCAGTGGCGAGGTATCCCCCTGCGATAAGCACATCCTACGAGAGATCCGCGGTTCAAATCCCACCAGGACCTTCCTCCCTGAATGAAGATTTTTTTTCAGGTTTTCCTAGTCCTCAACTGGCAAATGCCGAGGAGGTATCACAAACGTAGGCATGGCACGTTTCCTTCCCAAAATTCCTTTTTCAAATATCATTTCATTGCATGTGTCTCAGCGTCCACCGCTTCTGGTGCCGTATGCAGTAAGAGTGGACGCTAAACACTACAAAGAACATTATACTTTTTCGGTAAATTACGCAGTCAGATCCAGCAAACCATGGACATCTAGCAGACCTTGAACTTGTGTAATAGTTAATTTTTATATATTTACCTTACAATTAAAATCTTTATCCGAATATTATACATTTTTTACTGAATTTAAATCGAATCAGGCATACTGCAAGCAGTACTTTTAACACAAAAAACGAAATTATGTTGATGGTATTATGGTATTTGTTTGTAACATCGAGGCCGTTTACGGTCTGCAATTTCGGTTTCATTATGGAGTATATTGTACCCTTGTCCTTCCTCTGACCTTTGGAACAATAGCTCTTGTTTGTATGTAATCAAAAAGGACAAAATTAAATAACACTGACCTTTGCGCTTGTGGAAGCCGGAAACATTCGTCTTTATGAGAAGAGGAGGAAAAAATTGTATTAAAGTTCTGTCACAACCTCTGTAAACGGAAGCATGGATCGCTAACTTATGGAGCCGAAAATTCCTACATGTCAGCGTTCAACATATTATTCCATTTATAGAGGTTAAACGGTGACGTCATTCGAAAGAGCTGGCGGATTAACAATGCATTATTAACAAAGCTTTCCCCATAGATGTACTAATACTGCTGCTATAAATGGAATATTAATGCTGTTAAAACTGTCATCTGCCTTAAATCTTCTTGTGCTATCCATCAGTCGGAAGTGAACCAGGCTGCGATTAAAAAAGACAAAAATTATACACAACGTTTCCATCGGTTAATTCACGTTTTAATGAAAGCATTGTAGTACAAATCTCGGTACAAAAGTACAGCAGAATTATGTCTCAATAATATTTGTCCCAGCACTACTTTGTTAGCTATACCAAACTTTCGATCTCTTTCTGTTAACTGTTTCGTGCCTCAACGACCAGTCCTTGATAGAAAGGATTTGAATACTTTGTCTATTCTGCTCGTTCTATCATTTACAGCTTATCATCTCAATACGCAATTGTTATTTGTTTTATTTCTTAATATTGCCAATTGTATTATACCGTGAATGTTTTTAATTTCGATCTTCATCTTTTCCATTGTTAGTAGAATTAAAATACCGATAGAACATAAAAATTATCAGTGTACTTATTTGTAATAGCAGAGTCCTGAAAGTCAGCAAAATTCCTTCTTATACGTCTTAGATGTGCCTTAAATTTAAAAGTGATTCTGTAGGAATTAAATCTTGGTGACGCAAAGTTTTTATGATGCATTTTTCTGATTTTTTTAACATAAATGAGTAATATACCAAATAAATGTTTTTTCTTTTTATTTAGTTAGATTAATTACTTCACTATTATTAAAATTGCCTGCATGTGTATTTTAATTTATGTTAGTAACTGCTAAATGGAATGACTGTACTGAATCTAAATCATTGCCTTCCAGCCAGTCTACATTTTCTTCAGTGAGTATCGCCGTGTAAAAATGTAAAAGGGTGGTGTTTAATTTCCGCAAATTACTTTCTTTACTGCGTATAGTAAGTAGGGAAATACTGTATTCCACCCAAACCTTCGATGTCGAAATTTTACCGGAAATATATGTTTTGAGGCCCCCTGAAACAAAAAAAGCACTTTTAGACAGTCTGTCAGTGTGTCTATGGACAGCATAACTCAAAAAGAAAAGTTAGATAAATACCAAACTTGGTGTTTAGATTCAGTACCTTCCAAGGATGCGACACGGAAGATTTTCAAGAAAATACACTCCGCCCCTAACTGCCCGTTACATGGAACAATTTTTCGAAAATGTTTATTTTCTAAAGAATGTCTCCTATGATTTTTTTTAAAATACCATTATTAAAGATATTTACATGAAAAATAAAACATATATCTTGAATTTTTTGGGAATAGCCTTTTAAATTCGCTTCATTCGAAAGGAATTTTGTATAATATTGTATAACTGGTAAAGTTAAGCAATAGTCGAAAACTACAACTAAAAAAACATAGATCTCTTTAAAACACACAATTTATTTTAAATAAGTTTTTTTTAGGCATAAGCCATTTCTGAAATATGTGTTATTAATGGTTCGAATTGTTCATTTCTTGGTCATTTTTTAAAGTGCTTTCAACGTTCAGTTGTTTCTCGCGATTGCATGGAAACGGTATGGAGTTTTAAAGCTAGCACATAGCATCCATTTCTTAAACATTTGACTATTATTGTTCTCTTTGAATCTATAACAAAATGTGTAAGGTAGCTATTTCTGCAAAGGTTTATTTGAATAAAAGTGAGTATGAGCTTTACTGGAATAGTCTGTATAGCCACTAATAAAGATAGAGGGTAGAGAAAGTCATGTGAATGTATCACATCAGATTTTATAAAAAGGTCCGTATGTGTGTGTGTGTGTGTGTCTGTTAACGGCATAACTGAAAAAACGAAAAGTCGGATTAATACCAAACTTGGTATTTAAGTTCAGTAGCTTTCAGGAATACGCAGGAAGATTTTCAAGAAAATCCCCTCACCCTCAAGTACCCTTTACAGGATCATTTTTCGAAGTTTTTTATTTTATAAAAAATGGCTCCATAGAGATTTTGATTAAAACAGCATATATTAAACATATTTACATGACAAATAATAATAATTAATAATAATACATATGGGAATAGCCTGTGAAGTCCTTTTCATTCGGAAGGAATTTTGTATAATCTTGTACTACTGATAAACGAAAACGTACTACACAAAAAATGTGGATCTCTTTAAAATACATAATTTATTTCAAATAAGTTTTTTTTTGTACCATCAGCCATTTCTGAGATATCCGTTATTAATGCTTCGATTTGTTCAATTCTTTGTCATGCTTAAAAGTGCCTCGATTTTTAATTGTTTCTCACGACGTCATGGAAAGAATATGAAATTTTAAAGCAGCGTATAGCGTCCAGTTCTTAAACATTTGACTATCGCTGTTCCCTTTGTATTCTAACGAAATGTGTAATGCAGCTATTTCCGGAAAGGTTTATCTCGATTAAAAGATAAGAAAATAAAAAGCTTTTGTAAGAATAATCTGTATACCCACTAATAAAGTAGAGAGGGTAGAGAAAGTTATGTGAATGTAACACATCAGATATTTTTACAATACACACTTTCTTACGTGTTTTGATTTTCCTAAGCCAAGAAAAGTCTGTTTCGGTGGAGTAATTCGATGCAGCTGTACACACAAACATTCGCAGAGCAATGTTAAGGCAAGTGTCTGTAGGAAATCAACTGTGTGAAAATATTTATAAATCACCATAAAGCAGATGTTTTAAGTAGCATAAAAGGTTTGACTAAGTAGATTGTGACAAAATTATAGGTATTGTGAAGAAATATTATATATGATAATTTCCAAAGGAGGCAATTACCTGAGGTCAGGATAAGAAGGGATACGTCAGAGGGAAGTAAAACTGGGATGCGTAAGAATGGATACTCCTAATAATTCACATTTTCCAGTATGGCATTGGAGATTTTGATGAATAATGGTTTCCGAGGAAAGGAGGAACTGTGATGGAAGGAGGAATAATAAAACGTGTAAGGCTTGCTGAAGTATTTTAAAATAAATATGTACTTATAAGGTCATTACGTGAATAATTTTCTGAAGTAGCTAATATTAATTTAAATATTTGTTTTCTACACGAACATATTACCTATACTCTTTTCTTTTATTCTATGCTGCTTTTCACATCTAAGGTCAGAAATCAGAGAGAAAGAAATTAACCTTTAACATGCAGAAAGAACAAAGTTGGTACAATTTACAGGGATGACGTTTATTTAGATTTCGTTCTTTTTTTTAGCTTTATCATTTCTTTTCACAGGAGAATAAAAAAGAAAAATAATAAATGCATACTACGCTCTCAGCAGTGTATATTTGGGAAAAAAATAAGTTAATAAAAATACCAAGACAGATGTTTATAACGCAATTTTGGAACCAGTACTGCTATACGTAGTGAGAGTTGGACAGCAATGAAGTGTAAATACAGTACAAATAAAAGCGTCTGCGGAGAATATGTGGGAAAACGAGAAGGGACAGAGTCAGGAACGATAGAATTAGACAGGAACTACGATATAAGCTAGTAAGTAGAAAATAGCGGAGGGTAACTTGCCTGGTAATGGTCACATTATTAGAATAGAGGAGCATCGGATGTTACACCGGAAGCGGAAGTAAAGCCTCAGGGACAAAGACTTGTAGGAAGACCTAGCATGATGCGAGAGGATGCTATGAAACAGGTTGCTGGAAGAAAGGAGAAAACAGTGTAACAAGTTCGTAGTATGGCCAGAGACAGAGAAGGTTATAATAGACGGATACGAGGCGATCCCCTAACGCTGCATTAAGAGCAAACAGGGTACAGTCCATTCGCATTTTTTTCTCGTTTTTTGGCCAGGTCTAGAAAGAGGGGAAGCAGGTCGCCTAGCTCTACAAATGTGTCCTCCCCTCCCTTCCCCTACTTGCTGGCCGAAAAGAACGCGAATGGACTAAAGAAGAAGAGTTTTATCATTTTTCAATTTTTTCGTATGTGGTGTTCACAGAACTATTTGGTAGATCAGATGTTTCAAATAGCTGATGAAAATGGTTTGAAAATAGGTTTAATTTCTCGGGTGAAGAAAATGTCATAGGGTTATCAACTTTATTACTTAAGTTCCTCATAAGGCCTCGGTTTTTCCTTCATTAATTTATTTCTCCGTTCTTTTCTTTCTTTTTTGTTCTGTGTAGTGTTTAGGGGAGTTAAACCCCCTTTCTTTCCACATTCGGCAACGCAGATGTTGGACAAATAAGATACGTGTCGTCCTTCGTGGTCTAGGAGTACCATGCTAGACACTAGTTCCCGAGGTCTCGGGTTCAAACCTGGCGGAGGGTGATGGATTTTTTCGGCGTAAAAATCCTTAGCATGGCTTCCTTCGGAAGGGAAGTAAAGCCGGTGATCCCGTGACGTAGATTGCGGGGCGTAAAAAAGCCTCACGCCTGATAAAGAGGCGTCTGAGCAAAATTACCGGTCTTTCACGCCCAATATAGAATGGGACGCTAAGAACCGCAGCAGTTAAAGAGCGTCCAGCTCAGTACTCAGTTTAATTTAAATACGGCATGCGCAATGGATTTGCAATTGGGAAAGGAAACGTTCAACGCCTGAATTTAGGGAACCTTCATGACTTTTTCCACTTATGAGAACTTAGGAAAACCTGCAAAAACCTCAGTCAGGGTGGACGCTCCTGGTAGGTTCCTGTTCGTGCCTTAACGATTTCAGCCACCAGTGCTGTATTTCTTCGCGAGCTTAAATATTTCATATATCAATGAAATTATCAGGCATTATATAAAAATTAATTGCTCTGATAAATGCATATAATATTATTTTGTAAACATCACACACGAAAAAGTTGAAATTTGGTACATTTAAAAGTATATATACCAGCTGAGTCAGCTGTCCCTAGGTATTCGTATCTATGCAATCCGTAAGTTATAGTATAATGTGAAAACATTGACCCTTTTAGCAAACCAACTGTTATTGTAGCTCTGTCCTTTTATTCAGTATATACGCAACCACCATTAATGACTAAAGGCCTGAATGAGCCAAGGAGCTGGGAAAGGCTTAAAAAAAGACGGCTCTTCACGGAATATAATATGTGGTGAAGCAAAGGTTAGCTTCGGAGGCTCAAATCTAATATTTACATTAAATTGTTTTTTTTCTTTCTCCTTGTGTTTATTTTCTGTGCTTTGGTATACTAATTTATTTATTTTTTACTGGCTCTCCTGTGTATCATTTTTAACCTAATAATCTGTACCGTATCAGGTGTTGTAAATGTGTTACGTAGTTAGCTTTAATTCTTTTAGCGCATGTCGACGATATTAAATCTAACACTTTTTATTTCACGTTTAAACCTTATGTTTCACTTCTTCTATTGACAAAGGAGTTGTAAATGTGTTAAGTTCACGGGTAAACAGCATAATAAATTGTTAAAGAGCGTGGATTTCATCAACGAAGTAAATGTTCAAAATTGTTTCTCCATAGATTAACAGCATATCAACATACTCATCGTTTGTGTACGTTATGACAACAGCCATGTCTCTTTTCTACTCAGTAGAAAATGGAGGAGTTTATTCACGCTAAACATTGACGCAGGTGCAAATAGCTAAAGCCACTTTGCATGTGTGAAGTGTTTTAAACTTGGCTGAATGGACCAATCATAATACCGAGCACAATAAAATACCTACTACGAGCAAAAATTATCCAGTCAGTGGAAAACATGCCGATTATTCTATTTTGTACACACTTACAATGTTATAAGAATGTTCTTTGTGTCATAATATCAAATTATAGGCCCAAAGAGATAAAACAAAAGGTAATAAAGAGTTTGAACTTAACACGAAGGATTTGAACCCGAATGAAGTGGCACAAGAGTATATGAACCATAATAATACCATTCGGCCAATGCTACCTTGCGAGCTGGAGTTCGTATACGAATATGTAATTGCAGAACTCAAACCCTACCTCGAATCTTTACATGCCTTTTGCAGCTTCATACAGTGTTTGGAGTTCGTTTTGCTAGTTTTAACTCAAATATACAAACTACATCAACCATTTCAATTACTGTATGAACTGAAATATGCCATAGTTTGTGACTGAAGGGAAATTATCTACCTAATACTTAGCACTTTTTGACAAGGCTGTACAACGAACCTTAACGACTTAAATCCAATTGGTCGCACTGCGTAGATCTGTCATTTTGTTTTCAAATAGTTTTGTCAAACGATGCATGTGATAAGTTGTTCCTTCAGGGGCTTTTCAAAGGTTTGTATGGACGTATGATAAAGAATAAACGTTTGTAAAATCGGCTAAAAGTGCTGCATCAGCTCCCAGTGTCAGGGTAGGATGTTTTTGGAATCGACATACATGGCGATTGCATTCTGTCCCCTAAAACACTTATGCACTGAGTTATCCATCCCTCCTCTATAAAGTATTATGCAAATCAGCCATTAGAAGGCATTCAAGAAAGACATGTCATATATTATGTCGCTTAGCACGTTGCATAAATTAAAAAATAAATAGGGCCAACTGACTCACCTGGTATAAATATAATAAAATGAAACATCTAGGGAAAAAAGCCAGAACACGCAAACTGTAATTTCGATTGCTTTTTCTGCCTGTTGAAAATGAGAATTTTCTCTGCCTTAATTTGGGCGCTAGAGCCTTCCAGGGTGAAGACGAATATTTTCTGAAGGCATGTGTGTGTGTGTGTGTGTGTGTGTGTGTGTGTGTGTGAGACACATACGATACTAGCTAGTTTAATAATATTGGATTAGCAGAATAAATAGTAAAGCCTTTGTCAACCCTGACGGCCACATTGCCTACATCATGAATGAATGAATTTGTGTATGACACCAACAGGGATATAATTTATATATCATTTAACCAATATTTCTTCCATATAATTCTAAACTTATTTATATTATATTTAACATAATATTCAGTTATACTACCAGACACTAATAACTACACCCAAAAGACAGCATACTCCTTATACTTGGACCATTCAATAATTTGTGGCAACATTTGAATGAACTACAAAGAAAATGTTTTTGGAAGAGACTCATTGTTGCAGTGCTTAGAAGTAATCTCATCCAACATGAAGATTCCGCCGAAACATCGCAGGAAGAAGGATGCAATCCACAGCATCTTGTTGTACTAATCTTTGAACAGACTGTTCTACTGCTACTATAATTGCTTGTCTGGCTCTAAAGAGAATTCCTCTAAGTAGTAATTTGAATTTCGTAAAAATGTCAAAATCACATGGGCTCATATCTGGGGGGTATGAAGGATATTCCAGAATTTCCTAGTTCCATCTACAAAGCAAATTAACCACAGAGGCAGCTATGCGAGAGCGACTGGCATCATGTAGCACAATAGGTTGAGAATTCAGGAGAGCTGGACCTTTATGGCACACAACTGGTCGTAAATGGTGTTCCAGAAAGTAATTGTAATATGCACCTTTCACACGATTTCCAGCAGGAATTGAATGAGTGATAAGGGCACCGTCAATATCATAAGCCACAATGAACATGACGAAGTGGATCACGTACATACTGATACTATTTTGGCTGTGGAAAATCTTCGTGCCAGCACTCATTTGATTGTTTTTTCAATTTTGGTTGATAGCATGGAACCCAGTTTTCATCTAAAGTTATGATACGTAGAAGGAAATGCTCGCCTTCATGTTCATAGGGTTGTAATGCAATTTCGCTGTTTCGTTCTCTGCCACATGTTTTCCTCAGGAAGATTGTGTGGAACCCATCGAGCGCAGACTTTCCTCATCTTTAATTTCTTCTTAAGCAGTGGCGGCTCAGTGTAAGAGCACAAGAGCACTGAATACCCTAATTTTTGACACTTTGCGGATTTATTGCTTTTTTACTTTCTCTACTACGTATAGTAAGTAGGGGAAGTATTGTATTCCACCCAAAAATTCGATACCGAGTTTTCACCGGAAATACATGTTTTAAGACCCCTGAATCCAAAAAGAGCATTTTTAGAAACATGTCCGTGTATGTGTCTGTGTGTCTGTCTGTGAACAGCATAACTCAGAAACGAACAGTCGCATAAACACCAAACTTGGTATTTAGGTTCAGTATCTTCCAGGGATGCGACACGAAGGTTTTCAAGAAAATCCCCCACCCCAGATTTCTCTTTACATGGAACATTTTTCGAAAATTTAATTTTCTCAAAAATGGCTCTAACGATTTTGATTAAACTATCATATGTTTAAGATATTTTCATGACAAATGAAATGTATATCTCGAATTTTCTGGGAATGTCTCCTAAAGTATTCTTCATTGTGAACGACTTTTGCATAACTGGTAAACCATAAGAGATAGACAAAATTTTACTACACAAAAAATGTAGATCGCGTTAAAATACACAATTTATGTCATATACATTTTATTTGAACCATTTTCGTGGTATTGCTTGTTATTTCCTTAAATTTTCCAATGCTTATACTTTTTCTCAAATTCGTTATTCATTTTTACTTTCTCTACTACGTATAGTAAGTAGGGGAAGTAATGCATTCCACCCAAAAATTCGATACCGAGATTTCACCGGAAATACACGTTTTGAGACCTCCTGAATCCAAAAAAAGCATTTTTGGAAACATATCCGTGTGTGTGTCTGTGTGTGTGTGTGTCTGTGTGTGTGTCTGTGAACAGCATAACTCAAAAACGAACAGTCGGATAAACACCAAACTTGGTATTTAGGTTCAGTATCTTCCAGAGATGCGACACGAAGGTTTTCAAGAAAATCCCCCCACCCCATGGAAGATTTTTCGAAAATTTTAATTTTCTCAAAAATGGCTCTAACGATTTTGATGAAAATATCATATGTTTAGGGTAATGTCATGAGAAATGAAATGTATATCTCGAATTTTCTGGGAATGTCTCCAAAAGTATTCTTCATTGTGAACGACTTTTGCATAACTGGTAAACCATAAGAGATAGACAAAATTTTACTACACAAAAAATGTAGATCGCGTTAAAATACACAACTTATGTCATATACATTTCTTTTGTTGAGTGATCCGTTTTCGAGATATTGCTTGTTATTTCCTTAAATTTTCCAATACTTATACTTTTTCTCAAATGCGTTATTCATTTTGTTTATGTCCTGGACATGCAAAGAGAATGGAATGCGTCACATAGCAACCAGCGTTAAAATATTTGACTATCGCTTAAAAGCTACCATATTTTCCTTGCATCTACAAGAAAATTACCAATAAGATTGACATCTCGATATCTCGATTAACATGAAGCATATGGAGAATAGGCGTTTGTAAAAATAGTTTGTACAAGAGTAGAGAAAATCATGTGAGTGTAACACAACAGATTTTTTTTTCTTTGACAGCTGTTGCACGTAACATAAATTGGGTAATTTAAAATCTACGCCGTTTAAATCTACCGTGCTTCTCCTCTAAACTCGATGAGATATGGCAACACCTGGATTTGTGCATGTTTTCAAGATCTTTTGCGCATGCGCAACTGGTATGACGTAATTACTGTATGGATGAAATACTTACGGGTCGTGCACACTTGAAAGCGTACACTGGCCCTTCCATCCATTTCTCAGCAACAGGTTTATTCAATGGCACTAGGTGGTAGCAAAGTGCTGCAGAAGTTTTATTCATGCAGAGTGCAAGGGCGGGAAGTTGGGAACCGCCGTCGCTTTTCAGTTACATAAATTAATTAGATGGTAGCATACTGAACAGCAATACCAATTCACTCAGTAATCACTCAACTCTTAGAGCACAACTAGATGTAAACATATGGCGCCATTAACTAGCCCGCGATACGCGGGAAACCAAAGCACACCATAACATATACCTACTACAAATATGCGCGATCGTCTGTGGGTTTTCAATAAGTATGTTAATCAAACATAGTTCGAAACGTCTGATGAACATGAAATAGTAATATGAATAGTAAAGAAGGTTGTAGCGTAATTTAATTCTGTGCGGTGTCGTTCACCTCCCTTCTGCATTCATAGGATAATGATTATCAGTTTGTTCCTCACACTGATATGGACACGATGCTAGCGCGGATGAATACAAAATGTTTGTTCACACCAAGTCCTGTTTTAAGACTGAATCGAGTATGATCCTGTGGCTCGGAAAGCTTCAACATTGTGGTTATTCTGCAACCGTACCACTTTACATGAAGACTTTTGTCCTATCTCGCAAGTTATTTACAATCCTCATCCATTTCATTTGCGTTTTACTTCTTGATATCATTCACTGATTTTCTATTCAACGTTTTTTGCTGCTATTTCTATTGGTAGATTGCCCCACTTATCAATCCTTAAATATCGTCTCATTATTTTGGTTTCTCCGCATTCGAGAATAGCATGACATTAATTGTCTTTCATCCACACAATGGACACATCTCTAAATCCCTTCCCGACTTAAGCGTTTCAATTCCACAACACCTGTTCCATCCCATGCAAATTCTTCCCTTCCATTCTGTAACCTACGAAATACCTCGTATATCCGCGTAATTTTTCCTAACACGAAACTTTTGTTACTGAAACTACTAATTATTTCCTATATTTCGATATCTTCCCTTCTTTGTCTAACTTCTTTCTAAAGACCTCTTTTAATTCTCCACCTCGCCAGGCCTACATCAGAGAAACCAAGCATTTTCAAGTGAATTTCCTTTAGAACCACCTGGACTGGACAGTGTAGAACACCAAGTTTCGTAGCAACAATGAGCTGTTTTCTAAACCGTAAAATCTAAAACTTTACAAGGGAAAGTAATAATTTTTTTCTGGAGAAGCATAAAATGTTTATGTTAGATAAGTCAGTGTGTCAGTTATTTCTCTCAAAAGTATTGCTACTGCAATGTCAGGTGTAATATACTAGGTATAAAGTCGACAGAGATACCACCATATTGACAGAATGCATGCTGACGTAACCGACTACCGATGAATGGCCTGTCACACATGTTTCTCTTGCCCACATGAACGAAGCCAACTACCGGATATACTAGACCACGTTCTGCCTGCAAGAGCGGCACAAGGCCACAGTTCTGCAAGTCATGGCTACGAGATTACTACTAGCCGCTGAAATTAGCTTGGCGGTGCTACTCGGAACTGATTACGTCATCACTGATGTGCATTATCATCCCAAGCAAGTATTGCGCAACGGGAGAAAATCGCATGTTAGGTTTAACAAGCTTTATTGTTATTTCAGGAAAGATGGTAAAGACTCAGAATTTTCAGCAGGCTTCGTCAACATTAGGTCAAGGGTGCTGCTCAGGATACACTCGGAACAAGAAATACGTATTTGAATGTCACGTTAAAGCATCTCATTTGGTACATTCATCCACAATTCTTACCAACCACAAATTCACATATATTTATTCGTCCTCCATGGCCTAGGGCTACCTCTAGTTCCCAAGGTCGCGGGTTCAAACCCGGCGGAGGGTAATGGTTTCGGGCGTAAAAATCCTTAGCATGGCTTCCTTCGGAAGGGAAGTAAAGCCGGTGGTCCCGCGTCGTAGATTTACGGCACGTGAAAGAGGCCTTTGAGCAAAATTTCCGATCTTTCATGCCCAATATAAAATGGGACGCTAAGAACTATAGCAGACTGTCCATAAATAAAGCTCAATTTATTTGTCACATATATTCATTATACATTATAATACTCATATAAAAAGTTGTTCTTCTATTCGCGCTGCGTTACTCAATATATATTCCTTTCTCTACCTGTATAGTGTTTTTCGGAATGATTTTGGTATACTTACTACTAAAAAAATGCAGATCTCGTTAAAGCACACATTTTGTGTCAAATGCATTTTTGTGGAGATAAGAATTTCCGGGATATTCTTTTTCTGGTTTGAATTTTCAAATATTTATACCTCTTTCAAATGGAAGTCGCTTTCGCCCACCTCTGTAGTGTGGGGTGGCATGTCTGCCTTACATTCAAGAGGTCCCGAGCTCGAATCTCGGTTAGGGTGAGTTACCCGGATAAGGTTTTTCTTTCGAGGTCTTCCCTTATCCTGAAGAGATAAATGTGGGTAACTTTAAGCCGTATGGACCCCGGGCTCAATTAAACATCATTTCACCCATTTCATTCATTCAAGGCTTATCTCGATTCAAATGAAGTGCATGGGAAAATAAACTTTCGTAAGAATAAATAAAGTATTAAAATCTTCCAGGCTGGAAGGCCGTGGACTAGGAGTAAAATTATTTACACCCGATGTCGGGTGTAAATAACAACGACGCAGTCGCTGTTAAGCTGTCCAGGGCGTTACTCTCTTGAAGATGTCCACTAGAGTTGACGGAAACGTCGGGTGTAAATAATTTTACACTTAGACCACGGCCTTTCAACCTGGGAGATTTTAATATTTCATTTATTAACTCCGACGGTGAAGGCCTTCGCACTTATTTCGTAAGAATAAACTGTACACCCATCAATAGCGATAGAGGGTGTAGAAAGTCAAGTAAATGAACACAGATTTTTTTCTGTCTACTTCATTTTAATCGAGATAAACCTTTCTAGAAATATCTAAATTACCATTTCGTATAGATACAAAGGTAACAGCGATAGTCAAATGTTTAAGAACATGACGCTACTCGCTGGCCTTAAAATTCCATACTCTTTCCACAACATCGCAAGAAACAACTGCATGTGGAGGGGACTTGAAAAATAATGACAAAGTATCGAACCATGCGAACTATTAATAATGGATATTCGGAAATGGCGTATGCCACAAAAAAGTTATTTGAAATAAATTGTATGTTTTAAAGAGATTAACTTTTGTTTTGTGTAGTAGGTACGTTTTCGTCTATTGCCCAATGTTTACCAGTTATACAACATTAAATAAAATTCCTTCCAAATGAAGCAAACTTCACAGGCTATTCCCAGAAAATTAATGATAAACGTTTTATTTGTCATGTAAATATTTTATATATTTCGTATTTTAATCAAAATCGTTAGTCATCTTTATAAAACCAAGAATTTCGATAAAGTTTACACGCAAAGGGTAGTTTGGGGTGGAAGATTTTCTTGGAAACCTTTATGTCGCATCTTAGAAAGATACTGAACTTAAATACCAAGTTTGGTATTTATCCGACTTTTCGTTTTTGAGTTATGCCGCTCACAGACACACACGCACACACGTACATTTTTCTAAAATGGATTTTTTTTGGATTCAGGGGCATCAACTCACTTATTTCCGGGAAATATCGATATCGAATATTTGGGTGGAATGCAATACCTTCTCTATCGACTATGTACGTGGTAGAATTGAATTGAATTGACTTTTATTTATGGACAGAAAGTAAAAAGTTGACTGTCGCTTTAACCTGCTGCATCCATCTTTACTTACAACGAAATGCGTAATGTAGACTTATCTGTTTAACAAGAAGCAGGTAGATAGAAGAATAAGCTAGCTGGCCCCGTAGCTCAGTCGGTAGAGCAACTGCCTACTGTGCGAGGGGTCCCGGGTTGGATTCCCGGCTGGGGGGTTGACCGAAACGTCGGGTGTAAACTAGCCAAGATTAATGCCTATCCTCCCCAGAGTCTGTAAGTATGAATGCGAGTGTGAATGTGTGTATGATCTAATGATTAAAACCCAACGACAAGAGTTGTACCATTGCCAATAGGCAACAAGTTCGAAAGGAGAGGCCGTCGATAAGACCAATGTAGTTAATGGCGGGATATAAATAGAACTAAAAAAAAATTGTCCGCTGGCCCCGTATCTTAGTTGGTAAAGCACCTACCTGCTGTAGGTCCCGGGTTCGATTCCCGGCTGGGAGAATTCTTCTCTAGCCAAGATAATTCCCTATCTTCCCCAGTCTGGAAGTGTGAATGTGTGTGTGATCTAATGAAAAACCCAAAGTTTAACAGTAACCCATTAACAAGCGAATACGAGTTAACACCATCGCCTAGGGTGCAATAATAAGTTCCAAAGGAAAGACCACTGATAAGACCATTGCAGTTAAATGGGACTTTCCTAAGAACAGTTTTTAGAAAACTGAGAAGAGAAAGTCACATGGTTGCAATACATCGGAATTTGAAAAGGTCCTCGTATATTTGTGTGTACATAAAGTTGTGAATAACAGAACTAAACATCTTGTGTTACATACACCTAATTTTCTCTATCCATTATCGTTTATTTTAATACTTGTATTTTCTTCACATATTTACGAAAGCTTATTACTTTCCCTACTACGTATAGTAAGTAGGGGAAGTATTGTATTCCACCCAAAAATTCGATACCGAGATTTCACCGGAAATATATGTTTTGAGGCCCCCTGAATAAAAAAAATGCATTTTTAGAAAAAAAAAGTCCGCGTGTGTGTCTGTGTACTTGTGAACAGCATAACTCAAAAACGAAAAGTCGGATAAATACCAAACTTGATATTTTTGTTTTCGGTATCTTTCAAAGATGCGACACGTAGATTTTCAGGAAAATCCCACCCACCCAGACTACCCTTTACATGGTACATTTTTCGAAAGTTTTGATTTTCTCAAAAATGGCTCTTAACTATTTTGATTAAAATATCGTATGTTTAAGATACTTTTATGGCAAATTATATATCTTGAATTTTCTGGGAATGTCCCCAAAAGTCGTCTTCGTTCTGAATGAATTTTGCATAACTGGTAAACCGTAAGAGATAGACAAAAGTTTAGTACACAAAAAATGTAGATCTCGTTAAAACACACAATTTATGTAAGAACGTAGGTTTTCACGGCCGGTGTCACAATTATAACTAATATGATTTTCCGGGCTGTTATGCCGTGGTCTGCTGAAGAAAGATTTCCCAGACGTTTCGTCCACAACTGCGGTGGACATCTTCAGTGGCGCGGGCGAAGTCTTCTCGGTGAAAGTATCGCAGCCGAGGGCGAACACATTATTAGATTTCAGGACACCAACATTCTTTCCTCCATAAAGCATTACCATACCCGGCTACAACGCGAAGCAATAGAGATTTATAAACATCCCAATAATTTCAATAGGAAAGAAGAAGCATTGAAACTCAACAGTAACTGGCATCTAGTCATCAAAAACAAGAAAGGTCATACAAAACCGAAAAACACTGCGAGCCAATCAGAAGAGAGCAACAACACAGCCAGCGCCAGCCCCCTCATACCAGCGGGCCAATCAGCAGAGAGCGCCCACACTATAAAGAGAGCGGCACTAACGGCCAACGCATCAGACGCTGCGATACTTTCACCGAGAAGACTTTGCCCGCGCCACTGAAGATGTCCACCGCAGTTGTGGACGAAACGTCTGGGAAATCTTTCTTCAGCAGACCACGGCATAACAGCCCGGAAAATCATATTAGTTATAACACAATTTATGTTTATACATTTTTTTTATCCAGTGAACCATTTCCGAGACATTCCTTGTTATTTGTTTGAATTTTCCAAAATTTATACTTTTTCTCAAATGGAAATTCGTTAGGTATTTTTTTAAATGTCCTGGACATACCAAGAGAACGGAATCCTCCACATAGTAAACAGCTCTTAAAAGATTTGACTGTCGCTTAAAGCCTACCATATTCCCTTTGCACCTAAAAGAAAATTAGCAATGCGATAGCATCTGCAAATTTTATATCAATTAACATGAAGTAGATGGAGAATAAGCGTTTGTAAAAGTAGTTTGTACAAGAGTAGAGAAAGTCATGTGAGTGTAACACATCAGAGTTTTTTCTGTATATTTCATGTCAACTGGATGTTTATATGCTGGCCTTGAAATTCCATACTCTTTCTACATCACGAGAATCAAATGAATAGTGAACAACACTTAACATTCCAACGATTAACAATGGATATCTCGCAAATGGCTGATGACACAACAAAGACTATTTGAAATAAATCGTGTGTTTTAAGTTTTTATATAGCACGTTTTTGTCTGTCTCTCAAGGTTTACCAGTAAAACAAAACTATACAAATTTACTTCCGAATACAGAGGACTCTACAGGATATTTCCCAGAAAATTCAAGATATGCATTTTATTTTTCACGTAAATACCTATCTTAAATACATGGTATTTTAATCATCATTGTTGGAGCCCCTTTTAGGTAAGGCCATGTAAAGGATAATTTGGGGTGGGAGATTTTTGGAAGATTTTCGTTTGCATCTTTGGAGGGTCCTTCAATCGCCCTCCTTCTAGCAAGTAGGAAAGCAGTCAGTCCGACCGTCCATATATATATATCTGTGTGTGTACACCATTTTCGACCAAATTTGGCACCAGATTAAAAATCCTGTAGGGTTGGTAACGAAAAAAAACAAACGCCCTCAGTGGAGTAGGGGTGGAAAATGTTCGCCCGGAGGCCATTTTGTGGATTCTTAGCACTTTTCTAAACTAAAAGTAATAAATGTTGCTCTCTTCATTCTTTTAATGGCGATAATGCAAAAAATTGAGTTTAAAAAAAATTCTAATGAGTTACTTTCATGTAACTTTCTCTACCCTCTATCTTTATTAGTGGGTATACAAACTATTCTTACTAAAGCTTATTTTTTCTATCTACTAAGTTTAATTCAAACAAACCTTTGCAGAAATTCTGCATAAACACAAAGAGAACAGAACTCAAATGTATAAGTTCTGGACGCTATGTACTTGCCTTAAAATTCCATTGTTTCCATGCAATCACGAGAAACAACTGAATGTTGATAGAATTTTAAGAGAATGACCAAGAAATGAACAGTTCGAACCTTTAATAACGGGTATTTCAGAAATGGCTTATGCCACAAAAAACTTAATTAAAACAAATTGTGTGTTTTAAAGAGATATACAGTTTCTGTGTACTACGTTTTCATCTATCACTTAACGTTTACCAGTTATACAAGATTATGTAAAACTCATTCCGTATGAAGTGGACTTCACAGGCCATTTCCAGAAAGTTCAAGATATACACTTTATTTGTTATATAAATATCTTTAATATATGGTATTTTAGTCAAAATCGTCAGAGCAATTTTTAGAGAATAAAAAAAATTTCCAAAAATGTTCCATGTAAAGGGTAGTTTGGGGTAGGGTATTTTCTTGAAAATCTTTGTGTCGCATCTTTGGAAGTTACTGAACCCAAATACCGAGATTGGTACTTTTCCGACTTTTCGTTTTTGAGTTATACTGTTCACACACACACACACACACACACACACACACACACACACACACACACACACACACACGGACGGCCTCAAAACATTTTCGTTGAATTTCCGGTATCGAACTTTTGGGTGGAATGCAATACCTTCCTACCTGCTATGCACGTGGCAGAGAAAGTAAAAATCTGAAGTGATACATCCACATGACTATCTCTACCCTTTATCTTTATTAGTGGTTATAAAAACTATTCTTACTAAAGCTTGGTTTTCCTTCTCCTATATTTTAATCCAAATAAACATTTGTAGAAATAGCTACATTACACATTTTGTTATAGATACAAAGAGAACAGCGATAGTCAAATGTTTAAGAACTGGTCGCTATATGCTGGCCTTAAAATTCCATAGTGTTTCAATGCAATCGTGAGAAACAACTGAATGTTGACAGGGCTTTAAAAGAATGGCGAAGTAATGAAGAACTTCAACCATTAATAACGGATATCTCAGAAATTGCTTGTGCCACAAAAAAACTTACTTGAAATAAATTGTGTGTTTTAAAGAGGTCTACATTCTTTTGTGTACGTTTTTGTCTATCCCTTAACGTTTACCAGTTATGCAACATTATACAAAATTCCTTCCGAATGAAGGACTTCATAGGTATTCCCAGAAAATATAATATATGCATTTTATTTGTCATGTAAATATCTTTGATATGTTTTAATCAAAACCGTTAGAACCATTTTATAGAAAAATGTTTTTAAAATGTTCAATGTAAAGGGTAGTTTGGAGCGGGGGAATTTTCTTCAAAACCTTCGGGTCGCATCTTTGGAAGGGAATGAACCTAAATACTAAATTTGGTATTTATCCGACTTTTCGTTTTTGAGTTATGCTGTTCATAGACACACAGACATACACATGGAAATCTTTCTAAAAAAATTGATGTTATACAATCATATGACTTTCTCTGACCTCCATCATTTATTATTTGGTATACAAACTATACTTAATAAAGCTTATCTTTTTATTTACTACATTTTTATACAAATAAACCTTTGCAGAAAAAAATTACACATTTCGTTAGGGTACAAAGAGAAGAGCGATAATCAAATGCTTAAGTACTGGACCTATATGCTGGTCTTAAAATTTCATGTGTTTCCATGCAATCGCGAGAACCAACTGAATATTGAAAGGACTTCAAATAATGACCAATAAATGAACAGTTCGAACCATTAATAACGCATATATCAGAAATGGCTTATGCCACAAAAAAACTTATTTGAAATAAATTGTATTTTTTTTAAAGAGAGCTACATTTTTTGTGAGTATATTTTCGTCTATCGCTTAACGTTTACCAGTTGTACAAGATTATACAAAATTCCTTCCGAATGAAAAGGACTTCAAAGGCTCTTCCCAGAAAATTCAGATATACATTTTATTTATCGTGTTAACATCTTTGATATATGGTATTTTAATCAAGATCGTTAGAGCCATTTTTTATAAAATCAAATTTTCTGAAAATGTTGCATGTAAAGAGTAGTTTGGAATGGGGTATTTTCTTGAAAATCTTCGTGTCGCATCCTTGGAAGATACTGAACTTAAATATCAAGTTTGGTACTTACCCAACGTTTTGCTTTTGTGTTATGCTGACAGACAGACAGACAGACAGACAGACAGACAGATAGACCACACAGGGCATGTTTCCAAAAATATTTTATTTGGATTCATTAAGGCCTCAAAACATGTATTTCCGTTGAATATCAGTATCGAATTTCTGGGTGGAATACAAATACTTCCCCTTCTTTCTATACGTAGTAGAGAAAGCAAAACTCTGATGTGATAGATTCATATGGCTTTCTCTACCCATTATCTTTATTAGTTGTTTTACAAACTGTTCTTACTGAAGCTTATTTTTCCTTCTACTGTATTTTATTCAAATAAACCTTTGCAG
The DNA here is from genome assembly GCA_030765065.1 of Deroplatys truncata. Taxonomy (NCBI): domain Eukaryota; kingdom Metazoa; phylum Arthropoda; class Insecta; order Mantodea; family Mantidae; genus Deroplatys; species Deroplatys truncata. The sequence continues at coordinate 92,572,318 of CM060987.1, forward strand.
AAATAGTTACATAACAGATTTCGTCATAGATGCAAAGAGAACAGCGATAGTCAAATGTTTAAGAACTGCACGCTATAAGCAGGCGTTAAAATCCAATAATGTTTCCATGCAATCACGAGAAACAACTGAAAATCGATGGGACTTGAAGAGAATGACAAGTATTAATTCGAATCGTTTATAATGGATATGTTCAGAAACGGCTTATGCTACAAAAAGCTTATTTTAAATAAATTGTGAGCTTTAAAGAAATCTACATTTTTTTGTGTGGTACCTTTTCGTCTATCGCTTAACGTTTACTTATACAAGATTATACAAAATTCCTTCCCAATGAAGAGAACTTCCTAGGCTATTCCCAGAAAATTCAAGATATGCATTTTTTTTGTCATGGAAATATCTTTCATATGTATTATTTGAATCAAAATCGTTAGAGCCATTTTTTTTTAGAAAATCAACGTTTTCGAAAAATGTTCATGTAAAGGGTAGTTGGGATTGGGGATATATTCTTGGAAGATACTGAACTCAAATATCAAGTTTGGTGTTTGTCCACTTTTCGTTTTTGAGTTATGCAGTGTACAGACACGCGCGCGTGAGCGCGGACATGTTTTCAAGAATGCTTTATTTGGATTTAGGGGTCCCAAAACATGTATTTCCAGTGAAATCTCGGTATCGAATTTTTGTGTGGAACACAATGCCTTCTCTATCTAATATGTACGTGGTAGAGAAAGTAAAAAAATTGTTCGATGGGAGACACTTTGAAGGATCTTCAGTACGAATGGGAAATTTGACACACATTGTTTAGGGCAAGAGTAAAAGTACTGGTGGGCGCTATTATAAACAACGACTCCTAGCGGCAGTGGGGGGGGGGGGGCGGAAAGCGTTCGGCGGGAAGCAATTTAGAGGTTTTGCTGCACATTTCCTTAAAGCCACTGTGGAATAAAAATGTAAATAATGTTCTCTTCATCTTTTGAGGGGTAGTGTAACTCACACCACCCTTCACTGGAGAGGGGTGGAAAATTTTGGGCTAGACAATTTTAAGGTTATTCAGCATGAATTAGCCTGTTTTCTCAATAACAAAGGGATAAAGGTTGCTCTCTCGGTTCTTTTTGGTTGACAATGCGAAAAACCACCCCAAATGGCATATTAGATTGGAAAAATAAGAAATTTGGCAATAAATGCGAGGTGGTCAAATTAAAAGAACTGAAATACCAACAATATTGTAAATGCTTTAATTCATTTAAGTATAGAAAAAACAAATGTTCGAAAAATTTATGTTTAACCAAAACCGTCAAAGCTCCGGGTAAAGACAGTATTTCTGCTAGTAATACCTTATAAGGGTATTGATATGGAAAGCTTCCTATAAATTTTATACTACCGATATTCTCCAATGCGTTTAACGCATGCGTATAGCATAACATTTTTTTTCGACGATGGGGAATAATAGAAATATTATTTACGCACAAGTAAAATTGATTAGTGTCAGCTGTTGAACAGTGGTTCCAATAGTAAGGTCACCAAAATTAACCTTGGTGGCGAACTGGCGATCGATTATCCACTTCTGGTTATTGATCTTCAAAAAAATCATTGGCTTAGAGCTCGCACTTAACTGCTACATAAATTAAATCGTAAGTAAATATTCATTCATTATCTGTTTACCCTCCTCTTATGTAGGACTTACACCCCCAGAACTTACAAGCGGGTGCCTGGGGGGTATTGATATATTGCCCGTCGAGGAGCAGACACTCATGGATCAGATAGAGCATCCAGGATGGGTGATCAGCCCGATGCCTGGTATGGGATGAAGGAAGTAGATGAAACGAAATGTTGGTGAAATGGATGAAAGGAAAGGTGATGATGGAGCAGTTGGTGGAATGAATAGCGGGGGAAACCGGAGAACCTGGAGAAAACCCGCCCAGACGCTGCTTTGTCCACCACAAATCCCACATGCAGGTCCCTGGGATTGAACCCGGGCCGCCTCGGCCACGGCGCCGCCCGTAAGTAAATATTAAAAAATAAAAAGAAAGTGAAGACCAGGGTAAGATAAAAATTTTAAAATTCAGCTGTCAAATATGCTTAATTGATTATAGTTTCCCTCATGAGACCATGTTACAAAAACATTGTCGTCGAAAAAGCTGTTTATATGGAGATTCTACTAAACGTTTACAATTTTTAGGCAACACACCGCACGTACTGAGTTGAAATTTCGATGCAAGCGTTTAGGAATATTTTGAAAGTGTTATCTGCCAAAAATTGGGGAGCTGACTTTAGTATCCTACTCCGCACATACAGGATGATTATACGATCTAAACTTGATTATGGCTGCATTGTATATAACTCAGCTAGTCCGACTGCCCTTAAGATACTCGACTGCATTCAGTCTTCTGAACTCAGGATTGTGTTGGGAGCCTTTCACACAAGCCCTATCGAGAGTTTACAAATAGAAGCTAACGAGCCGCCACTGCATACAAGGAGGAAAATCCTGAGTTTGATCTATCCTTCAAAGATTGCTGCCTTACCAGACTTTGCTGCTTTCCCATATCTCTTCCCTTCTAACGACAATAGCAGCATTTCAAGTGGACAATCTCAGCTACAGAATTTCAAAATATATGCATGACATCAGTTTAGGTTTTCCTACAATGATAAAACTCAAATGTTTCAGCAATACCTCTTGGAAACCCGAAACTCCACCTATCATCACCACTCTAGCCAAAATGGATACAGATATTAGCCATTACCAGCGAATGATTCACGAAATTTGTGGCATGCATCAAAACTTCATATCTATATATACTGATGGATCTAAAATGAATGGGAGTAGTGGTTGTGCTGTGGTACATCCTGAACATACAATTTCTTACAGTCTTCCGAATTACCTCTCTATATTCTCCTGTGAACGTTTTGCTATAAGATTTGCCTGGAATACACAATGAAAACTGAACACCGTTGTTATATCATCTTCACTGACTCCATGAGCGCAATTCTGGCTCTTCAACAGAAGTCACCCAGAAACTCTCTAGTGCAGAACATTTTACAGCTGTGTAATGAGATAAGCCTACACTAAACGTGTGACGCTGGCATGGATACCATCTCACATAGCCATATCTGGAAATAAAAAATGCTGATGAAGCAGCTAAAGAAGCAACATGCCACTCTCCAAGTCTGGCCGATTTCAAGGTTCCGCATCACGACTTCCAAAATTTCCTCAAGTATGAAATATGTAAGAAATGGAAGCTACACTGGAGTTCCACATCCAATAGCAAACTAATCACCTTAAGCTCCAATCCTAGTTTCAGTTACTCAATAAAACATCTAATTCGTCGTGACCAGGTACTCTTCACCAGGCTACGTATCGGACATACTGCAATTACCCATTCATATCTCCTTGAAAAGGATCATCAGCTTACATGCAAGCACTGTCACTCCATTCTCACAGTTCAGCATACAGTTGCAGAGTGTCCTATCTACGATGTTCATCGGATTCAGTGTGGTATTCCTGCTAACCTCTCGATTGCTTTGAGTGATCCAGCTATCTGTCATAACATAGTAAAGTTTTTAAAAGAAATAAAATTGTATAATGTTATATAATCAAAGTTGTAATTTGTTTCTAAATATTGTAATTTTTAAAATTTATTGTAGTCGCGTTATGACAATGTTAAAGCGACAGTAATACATTTAATATATATATATATATATATATATATATACATGTGGACATATTTAACATTTAGTATAAATTTTACAAAATTAACAATAGTCAGATGCAAGGCCTCCTAGAAGATTATACTTTTAGGATTATATTCTACACTATCTACATTAATAAATACAACCAATGGAATTGCGTTATTTCCGCCACAAAACCAGCTCGCCTGAAATTTACCATGAGCAAATCTTATTATAAAGTTAATTTCTTGCTTATTTCTGCTGATAGATATACATCATCTGTTTGAACTAGCAAAATACTATGTGTCTCAAGTAAACAGAGGTGTTTCTTAGGTTTTTAATTAAGTTGTATCCTCCAGTTACAGAGTTCCAGATCCAGGAGTGATGAAGATGGCATCTCCGCTGCATAATTATGTAACATCATTTTTCAGACAGACTTCAAATTTTTGTCTTATTTTAAAACTTTACTTTGGCTGAGACCCTACACTAAGACTTGGGATGGATTTCCTTCATCTTTTAGGAAGGAACAATCTTCATTTCTTTATTTGGCACTTGCTGGTGCAGTTAAGCACAACGTATTTTTACTTTTTCTACACTTACCTATGTCAGGTAGAGTATATACACATTTTGAGGTTGTGATAAAAAGGCATTTTGAATTTCTCTACCACTTAGCAATGATAGATAGATAAAGTATGCATTCAATTTCACCCAGAATTCAATATCGAAATTTCCTGAAAAACATGCATTAGGGGTCTATTGAACTCTCCCCCCCCCCCCAAGTGTAAGTGTGTACAGTATAAAAAGTAGGATAAATATGAAACTTCATGAACGAAATGTGAAAATAACAAGAATGTTAAAGATTGTTTTCGTTATATTTTTACTTTCTCCACTATAGTAAGTAGGGAAAGTATTGCATAGTATCACCCAAAAATTCAATATAGAGATTTCACGGGAAATACACGCATTCAAGCCCAGTGAATGTAATAAAAACACTAAGAAAAAGACTCGCGCGCGCGTCTCTCTGAATATTCAAGTTCAGCATCTTCCAAGGATGCGTCACAGTTTTTCAAGAAAATTCCCCCACTCTGAACTACCCTTTACGTGGAAGAGTTTTGATTATTTTTTGTTTTCTCAAAAATGACTAACATTTTTATTAAAACACCTTGAGTTTAAGATATTTGCACGACAACTAAAATGTATACCTTGAATTTTCTGCGAATAGCCTGTGAAGTCTTCTTCATTCTGAATGACATTTGTGTTATTGATAAACTGTAAGGGATAGACAACATTGTTTCTCGTTGTTGTGCAAAGTGAACGGAACTTCAAAGCCATCACATAGCAACCTGCATTAATTAAAAGATTTGACGAACGCTTCAGCCATCTGTACCTACAATGAAATGTGTAATAAAAACTTTACTGCAAATGTCTATCTCGATTAACATGAAGCAGATAGAAGAATATGCTTTTATAAGGATAGTTCGTAGAAGATAGATGTGAATGTAACACATCGTTTATTTCTATTTTTTTCCAGACGGCTGTAACTATTTTGATTTAAATATCGTATACTGCTAAGTCGAATAAAGTGTAGTATCTTAAATTTTCTATTAATAGCCACCCGTTCTAATTAAAGTTTATATAAGTTTGCATTACTGAGAAAGCAAGAGGAAAATTGCTGCTACTACAAAAACAAATGCAGATTGAAAAAAACTATACACTGAATATCAAATGAAAATGGTCGTAACATAAACCATTTACCGAACGAGATGGCTCCGCGTTAACTTGTGAGACTCGCATTCGGGAGGTTCCGGATTCGATTCTCGTCGACCGCTCACTCTGACCTTGGGTTTTTCGTGGTTTTCCCTGGTCGGTAGGCGAATGCTTGGGTGGTTTCTCATTTACACTAATTCCTTTCCATCATTTTCCTTTCATTCCATTTCGTTCTCATACCTCAGGTGTGCTTCTAGATTTCGTGTCGTATGGCCGTGTCGGACAGATGGCGCGGATGACTGCTCAAAGTACGCCCCATGGTCACTAGAGGGCTGCTTGGTCGACGGGTTGTTATCGCCCTCTTTAGGCAGTTCCAGCATGGGGCGTCTTCGAGCCTGGAATTGTTAGGGATTTCCGCGCATCACTGTGGCTTATCTGCCTGAGGCCTGTAGCCTTCTGCACTTCATTCCATTCTCCTGGGGAGGGGTGTCCACAATATATCTATGTAGACCGCAGTGCGTGAGGAGTAGGGGAAAAGGTGGTATTATGGGACAGTCTTTTGAATTCGCCCATAAATATTAAAATACATGTGAACGTTTGTAGCTAATTCTAGGGATCTACCCAGAAATAATTTCTCCTCATGATCTGAAATGTGAAATGCATAAAGTTTAAAAAAAAACGAAATAGTTTCAAATCTGACAATCTTAAAATTTGGGTAGTAATATGGGACAGAGAACAATCGAGCATTAAAATGCACCATTAAACTAAAAATTGTAATATTTTCTGGTATTTTTAACAGGAACTGAAAAAATAAGCAATTGAAATGAAATACAAAAAGGTATGCTTTGTCTAAAAAATTAGTTTAAATTGTTTTCAGTCTTTTCATTGAAAGTTGGAAGAACAACTTCTAAAGAGCACAAGTTTTTTGCACAAAAGTCACAAATGAAACTGTCATTCTTACATGCAGAACAGTCCATGTGTGCCCATCTGCCACAAATGTCGCACTTGGTCCAGCCTTCTCCAGGCCTCGAGTCCCTGAATTTATAATCGCAAAAAATCTTTCGTTGGAATTGATTCACCTGAAAGGATGGAGACATTGCGTCATCTGAATCAGAAGAGTCTTGCCTGAATGCAAGTCTTCTTCTAGCTTTAAAGCTCGTGTTCTTTTTTAGTTTTCTTCGGACCATTCTTTAAATGTGTTGACCGAGGTTCGTCTTCACTTGTCGATGGCTGTGCTTCATCTGAAATTGTTGGAACACCATTGCTTGTAGAGGCACAAACAGAAGAGTTTTGTCTTCCTTTCCGAGGATTCCTTTGGTTTTTATTCTTCCGGCAAGTTTCAAGTGCTGCCTTATATGGTGAACTTGTGATCAGAGCTGCTGTTGATACTTTTCTTCCTTTGTTACTTGTTCTTTTCTTCAGAACTGGAATGGATGAAATATCCTGAGGACTGACGTAGTCTGCTCTCCGAGTTCAGTTTGCACCAGGGTTGGAGTCTGGCCACGCTCAGGATTAAATGCAGGGGATTCTTGCTCTTCTGCAATGTTTGAGCCAATGAAGTCTGCCTCAGTAAACACATTCCTATTTAGAGGCTATAACCCAATGGTTTCTTGCATTTTACTGATGTTACGGCAGCAGTCATATCATCCTCCTTCCAGTTTTTGTGTATTCCTTTAGGAGAAGGTCCCAATTTTGTTCTCGGCATCTCTTCCATCAATAACCTGGACAGAGAAAGAAGGTTTCAATATGGGACACCTCAGTTCTGCTTGTCCCATAATACCACTATTCAGTTAACAGCACATAACCTTATATAATACACCTATACATTAAATAACCAGGTGTATGTAACTAATTATTTAAAGATACAACTATCCATTAATTAAAAGTGCAAAAACAAATTGTTTTATCCCACCTGAATTTTGCGTAACAGTAGCCGGAATCTTTCGTTGTTAAAACTTTTCAGACCACAAAAAACAACACAGTTCTATATCAACCGCAGCCCTCACCCTATTAACACGCTGTGATATATGCAGGTTTAGGGAGGCTTCTAGATCAGTCTGGCGGAGTCACCACCAGATGGCAACAATAGCTTCAATAAAACTGAGATGTCTCACTTTACAACCCCGTCCCATAATACCACCTTTTCCTCTGTACCTCCGTTGTATAACCTATACCTAAAATTAGCCATTTCCGAGATGTTGCCTGCTGTAACATAACATACCATGCCGTTTCAATCTGTGGATCCAACAGCGAGTTTGACCAACTCTAGAAGAGACAGTCTAACTCCAGGATGTAGATTACATCAGAAATTACTTTATTATGTGCATTTGATGAAACAGTCGCCCGTTTTGTATTTACAAATTCTAATTCTGGTAGAGCTTGTCAAGAGGTAGCAATTTTTACATAATTTGCATTGATATACGAGCTTCCTCTTCTTCCCTAACATGGATTAGGCCTTTAGACCTGTTCCCAGGCTGAAATTGCTCTCTCCACCTCATACGGGGTCGTCCAATATCTCTTCGTCCAAATGGTTTATAATATAATGCTTGCCATGGTAGTCCCGAAGGTTCTATCCTTAGAACGTGATCTTTCCACTTATTCTGATACCTTTTAATTTCTTCCACTATGTTTTCTTCATCTAATTCTTCTCTTATATCTACGTTCCAGAGTCGATCCCTTCTACTTACACCCAATACAGATCTTAAAAATCTCATCTGAGGTGCTTCCAATCTTGATTTTTCCTTGTTTTGTCACCCATGTCTCGTGCTTATTTCAATGCGGGCTTAGATGCTATTCTATATAGACTTAATTTAATATCTTTCCTCATATTTTTACCAAACTGTCGTTTGATACATCCATTGATTGTGTTATATGTTTTAATGTTTTCTTCCATTTCTGCCTTTTTATTGACTACTGATATTTCTGATCCAAAAATATTTGAAGGTGGACACATGTTAATTATTTCTCCTCCGATTACAATATTAATCCGGACTTGTTCATTACCTATCGCGGCCATTATCTTTGTTTTTTCTCCCGAAATTTCCATATTATATTCTTTTATTATCTCATTCAAATTAAACGCTGCTTTTTGCATGTCTTCCTCTTTCCTGCCAATTACATCTGGTCATCTGCAAATATGATTGCATCCCCATTAGTATTATTCCCTTTGGTTTATATTTCATTCTCCACTCTACTATTATTTTATTCAGATATAAATCAAATAGAATAGGTGACAAATCACAACCTTGTTTCAATTCCATGTTAACCCTTAATTCTTGTTTTCCTTTATCTATTATCATCTTGGTGTTGCACTACAATGACTTAATTGCGTTGGCCAGGTTCACAGGCATCTTATATTCTTCTAATATTTGCCACATCTTCAATCGACAAACCCTATCATATGCTTTTATGCAATCTAAAAATAATAGACATGTTTTTAAATTATATTATGTTCTTTTTTCTAAGATCTGTTTCACAGCGTAAATTGCATCAATGCACGACCTACCCTTCCTGAAACCCTTTTGTTATTCACCTAGTATTGTTTCTGGTATAGGTTGCAACTTTTTCTTTAGTATGGCTGCATAATATACGAACTAAAAAAAAATTACATACCAATTGTTAAGTTCAATTATTTGCATATAAAATATATAAACATTGCAAGTTATTTACATTTGGATGCTTACAAAACTGAATTAATTCAATGGAGATAAATTATTACAATTATTTTTTAATTGAATGAAATCCTCTTCCGTATAGAAGGATATATTTTTAATGCCAGTGTGAACTTATTCTTAATAGTAGGCAGTTCCTTTATAATATTATACCATTTTAGTCAACTCCTTTATGTAATTCCCGGAAATTATTACTTGGCATTTATACCCGTCTCTTTGCTGTGGATTTCTGAATTTTTTGTGAACAGTTTGGGCTGTCTGAAGAAATGAAATGACTGATAAAATATATATTCGCAAGCTGATGGTAAAATTTAAAATGTTTTAAATAATGGTTTATAATGAGTTGAGCGTTTTGCCTCTGCTACTATTCTTATTTACTCTTTTTTTCATATAGGAAATATTCTTTGGGGTGGGGTGCATCTACAGAATTTCTTCAGAGAACTATTCCAAAACTCATTGAAGGACAGTTTAAATATACTGCAACCAGTTTATGAAGTCACTTTTATTCTTTCATTTTGTGCAGCCCCTTGTAACTTCGGCAAAGGAATTTATCATTAATGAAGAAAATTAAGTTAGTTTGCATTAAATAACTTTTTAATTAAAGCACAAATTACTAATTATTACCAAAATATACACAATTGTGTTGCTACAGTTGAGATCTATTTTACACTAAGCTTTGTAACAGTCATATTTCTCTGAGCGTTGAACAGAAGAAAGGAACTTTCTCCGGTTCTGAATGGGTGTGAAAAGCAGTGCAACTTATATTTTTCATGTTATACTGAATTTGGAGCATTGCATTGACTGAAGTTAATGCCAGCCTGTTCCTTTCTTCTGTCCATTGTGCATTCACTAAAGAAAATACTCTTTCCACATTAGCATTATGCCCTGGAATGGAGAAATAGTATTGCACAATTGCAAGCAGTTCTGAATAATGCTCTTCAGAAACACAATCTTGTGAATGTTAACCTCATACAAACCAAAGAACGTACAAACACGAAGCAGGCGCCAGGCACTAAAAAACAAAGAAATCAGAAACAGCTCACAGAGAATCGATTATAGAACTGCTTCCGCTGTCACTGTTAGTGCGAGATCGGCGATATATCGATAGTCTTCGTCAGCCATCTGGAAACCGGAAACTTCTATCGTAAGGAATGGTGAACTACTTGAACGGCGTTTGGCGGTAAAACTCAAGTTAATAATAAAAACATTTTTTTTAGCATTCACTGCTTTCGCGGACTTTTGTCTCTTCGTCCAGGACATTCGTCTTATAGATAAAATCGCGGATTGTCCGCGAAATCCGCGACGTATGGCAACCCTATGTGTAGAGAAAGAGCTATGCATATATCAGAATATATATATATATATATATATATATATATATATATATATATATATATATATGAACAAATGAGGCATTTTATTTGGTTGTTCTCTTGGACAGAAAAATACCGCACTTCTCATGATTTGTGAAATGAATATGTGGACATCTTTGAATATGCCGATGGAAAAAACGTTAACGTCACTGCTACTGTGAATGATATAGGAGACTGACAGTTTTCCCTCACATCAAGGAGGTGGGGGTGTTCAGAGATAGATATAGATAAGTAGACTCCTTATGGAACAAGGATAAATTCATGTGAACCCAGGCATGTAGTAAATGTAAGTATGTAAAATTTGATAGCCCCCTTTAACTCCTATGGTTGTGGCTTTGGCTTGTTAATGTTAGAAAACTCTGAAATATTTTTACTCTCTCTCTCTCTCTCTCTCTCTCTCTCTCTCTCTCTCTCTCTACCGCTTACCTGTAATAAGTAAAGCAAGTATTCCACATGTAAATCAATATCCAGATTTCACTGAAGTACACATTTTGAGGTCCAATGGATTGAAATAATTTTTGTAAGAGGTCCGTGTGTGTATGTATACAGAATAATTTAAAAACAAAATCGTGGTATTTTCTAAGGATGCAGAATGAAGATTTTCAAGGAAAAAAGTACCATTTACATGGAAAATAATTCACTTTTTTGTTTAATTGTTTTGCTTTCTCAGAATTACCTAACAATTTTGATTAAGATGCCATATTATTAAGATATTTGCATTACAAAAAGTATATCTTGCATTTCCTGAATAGCCTGTGAGGTGTTCTTCATTAATAGAGAGAGAGAAGAGAGAGAGAGAGAGAGAGTGTGTTTTATATAACAAACTTTTAAAACTATAGAAAGTTGGTATAGAAAAATTACAAAATTCATTAACATATGCAGTTTGTGTTCGGTATTTCTTTTTTTTTTTCCTCTTCCCTTCTTGTAGCTTTAGCCATTTGCAACATATTATTTCCTGTTATTGGTTTGAGTTTTCCGTATTCAAAATTGTACACATTTGAAACGTAATGTTATGTCCATGTTCATTTCTAATCAGTTATGCAAAGATTTAGCAAGGCTAGTACATAAAAACTGCTTTTTACTTTCTCTGCTATGTACTTACAGTAAATAAAGGAAGTATTGTATTCCACTCAAAAGTTTGATGTTGAGATTTCACCCTGAACCCAAAGAAAGCATTTTTTAAAAAAAGTCTGCATGCATGAGAGATATCAGCATACTTAAAAAGCAAGTCGGTTCAATACGAAACTTGGTATTTAAGTTCAGGACGAACCAAGGATGTGACAAAAATACTTTCAAGAAACTTCGCCTTCCCCAAACTTTGCATGGAAAGTTTTTCAAAGTTTTTTATTTTCTCAAAAATGGATATAACAATTTTGATTTAAAATACCATATGCTTAAACTATTTACATGACAAAATTTATATTTTGAATTTTCTGGGAATAGCCTGTGAAGTACTATTTATTCTAAATAACGTTTGTGTAATTGGTAAACTATAAGAGATAGATAAAATCTTACTACACAAAAATTGTAGATTTCGTTAATGCACACCATTTATGCCCAAATAAATTTTTTTGTGGTATTAACTACTTCCAAGATATTTTCTGTTATTGGTTTGAATTTTCAATTCATTTTTCTCCACTGCAAATCACCTTTTCTTTCGTTCTTTGTTTTTCGTGTCATGCAAAGAGAATAGAATAGAATTTAAACCCATCACATAGTGATCGTTTTAAAAGATATGACTATAGCCTTAGCTTAATGTATTCTTCTTATACCCACAATGAAATATGTAAATGAGTAACGAAGGTTTATCTGTATTAAAGAAGTAGAGAAAAGAATAAGCATTTGTTAGAAGACCGGGAGATCCGTAGTTCAAATCCCGGCTACGGCATTGAATTTTTCAGTCATCTGATTCTACCTTTCCAATTTGTTAGAATAGTTTGAAGAAGATTGAGTTGAGAAAGGTGAAGCAAATTTTCACATTAGAGTTTTAAATATTGTATGTCCTAGAGTCCTGTATCGTTCTATATAGTTGCAACAAAATGGAACTATTTTGGAACACATCATGATTCATGGATACTGATTAATAAAAGATATGAGAGAGAGAGAGAGAGAACAAGCACTGTTACAAATAATTAGCGGAATACATACAAAAATAAACTATAGTGAGTTAAAAATTTGCATGATTGTAACACAGCAGACTTTTAACTTATTTCACATTGCATATGGTTTTATGTAGAAAGACTAAAATTTTAACCACACATCCAACAGAGAGTTATAATTTCCTTCTTGTGTTGGTGTAAGATTTAAGTTAGAGTAAAGAGCTAATGCAAAGGTCAAGAGAGAAGAACTCGCAAAATTTCTAACATTTACCATCAGATATAGCTCTTGAGAAAATATAAACATTCAACAAGGAACATTTCAGAAAGAGCTAAATGCTACATAAAAGATTCATGTAAAATGTTAAGTTTTTAATAACATCTACATCTTTTCCGCAGTATTTTTATCAACACTTTTGCATCCTAAATTACATAAAATTCAGTGAGAATGAAATAGACATTAAATACTATTCATAAAACTTTCAAGATATATATTTTGTCATAACCAGGTCTCAAACTTATGATATTTGAATTAAACCTGTCAAAAGCAATTTTTGAGAAAATACAAAAATAACAAAACAAATGACCTTGTAAAGAAATGTTTGGGATTAATGGAACTACATGAAAATATTTTTCCACCATCCTTGAAAGATACTGGACTTAAATATGGAGTTTGATACGAGGGCTGATCAAAGACAGACTTATATTTTTTTCACAGATGTTTATTACTCCATTGCAATGTTTACATGATCTTTTTTCATAGTTATCCCCCCTACTTCAATGTGCCTTTTATAGTGTCTCTGCCAGTTCCTGAACACATGCTACAGGCCATTCTTTGTGAGGTCCTCGAGAATCACCTCTTTTTTTCTGGAGCACTGCTTTAGAGTTATAAAATTGAATGCGCCAAAGCTGTGCCTTTAATGATGGGAATAAAAAAATCACAAGGTGCAAGAATGGCGTTATAAGGTGGATGCAGTACACATGTAATCTTCCAATTAGCCAAAAACTGCATGACTTGACTTGCGATGTGTGCATTGTCATGATGAAGTCACCACCCAGTCTAATGAGGTTCTGGTCATCTTATGCAATGTGCTTCCTCAGTTTAGCCAATACTGACATGTAGTATGCTGCTATAACAGTAGTGGAGGAGGAAATGCATGCTGGTAAATCATTCCATTACAGTAAATAAACGTGATCATCACCTTTCCTGCAGATGAAACAACTTTTGCCATTTTTGGTGTTGGATAATCAGTGTTTTCCACACTGTGCTGGCTTGTTTTCCTTCATAATGATGCAACCATGACTCCTTACCATGATAATCAATTCCAGAAATGCATTCTCTCCATCAGCAAAGATGCGCAGCACCTCACGGCTTGTCTCCATTTATACAGCCTTTTGTTCGGCTGTTCATGGCACCCAATGAACATAAACATTGGTCATATGGAGATGATCTGCATCATTGTAAAGACACTGCTGTATGAAATGCACAACACTTCACTGAGCTTACGTAATGTTATCCACCGATCCTCATGGACGGTCACAGCAGCTGCATTAAATGTTGACTTCAGTCACAGCAGAAGCAAAATACCAGGCCCACTTTGCTTAACACAGAGAACTCGGCCATCTTTGAACTCCTTGAACCACCTAGACACTGGTGCACGAGTTAGTGATTCTTCACCATATGCTTGCTGTATTTTTTCATAAGTTCAGAGGCTGTATGAATTAAACGCAAACAAAATTTTATTGTGATGTACTGCTCCTCTCACATCACCTCCATTTTGTGGTATGCTAAATGCAAGCAGGGTTTACAAAACAGAGCATTAACACCAACCTGCTGATATGAGAGTGCTGTTGCCTACGGACATACATAAAACCCTGCTCTTTCTAAATATTCCTAGTACAGACAGGAAACTATCAAGGAAACTACAGGGAAAAAATCAGTCTCAGTCTTTGTTGATCAGCCCTGTATTTATCCAATTTTTGGTTTTGAGTTACGCTACATACTCTCTCACTTAGTTAAGGCTGGTTCACAAACTGAGAACAGAAACAGGAAACAACATTTTCATTCACAATACACACACAATACATATTGATAACCATATTGACAGCAAAATGGAAAATTGATTTTGCACAGTGGGAAGTAATTTGTTAAAAATTAAACGTGATATTTTTTTCACCTGCTTCCAATTGAGCCAATTAGTGCTGATTAGTCGCATCAACATTCACACGTTCTAATTGCAGATACATTACTATTTAGTGTTTCTGATTCCTCTTTGTGTCATACCAAATGTCATTTCTATGTAATAGCATACATTAAAGTTACCTATTTGTTTTCTGTTTTGTTCTCTGATAATTTCTATGGGTTTTTACTTTTCTTTACAGTTTTTTGAGGCAATGGTAAGTTTTGAGTTGCATAGTAACAAACTACAATGACACTTTCCCTAGAAAAACCAATGCTCAATGAATCCGAGGCAATCAAGATGCACATTTGTTGGATTTTCTTCTCATTTCATTTCCCCAGCTTGCAGCCAGAGAGAGCTCTAGTGGCTTTTCATCTCATGGCCGCATGTAATAATTTCTACAGAGAAGAGTCTAATATGCACAATATGGATCTAATATACATGAAAAAATTAAAAATTAAGCAAGTCTTCTTTCCTGGTCCTGGCACTGGGGAAGCTTCTCATTAATTATAAACTCTCACATTGTGCTATACACATTGTACTTTGTTTGATTTCCGTTTGGGTTATCACATATCCACCTACCCACTCATTTATTGGTTTTCTAAAATGTGTGTTTTTATTCAGGGAAGCTCAAAACAAGTATTTCCATATAAACTGAATCTTTAATTGGAATACGGTACTTTCTCTGCCACCACAGGCAAGCAGCTGAGGAAAAAAAATGCTTCAATGCTAGCGCATATAGCAGTTCATAAGTTAGTATTCAACTGGACAAAGACAAATATCTAAAAGAATATAAGCACACATATCTAAATTGTGTTAGGAACATACTATTCAGAAGCCTCATGTTATCTGAATATTTCACCAGAATTTGTTTAATGCTGCTGAGCCATTTAATTTTTCTAGCTATTTTTAGTGCTTTCAGTGGCTAATGTTTTTTTTTTTTTTTTTTTTCAACACTGCTGTTTATTTCCAATGTAAGAGCATTAATAAACAACATTTTTTTTTCTGCAGTAATAATTAAAATATGAAAAAATAGGTAAAACAAAAAATGAACAAAGAGGAAACTGGAAAATGCTACAAATAAATTATTGAAAACAAATTCATTTTTCCATGTATCTAGTTCCAGTAAGTTCTATGTATAGTTCTAAAGAAAGAGGTGATTTTGTTTAAAATGAAGTAACTAATATAGGTGACAATGCTGGTGATGAAAATTATGTTCGTTTCATACTATCTGGAATTTCACGTTTTTCCGTTTCCAAACCAGTACAGGAAATTTAACTTTTCTGTATACTTACTTTCCACACTCCAGCACCAATCTTTTAGTATTCCCTTCAGCTGTTTAATCAACAACTGAAACATGACTGCATCCATGTCCAACGTAATATGCAGTACAATATTTAACGAATATATAAAGTATTTCGACGTAGCATGAAATAAAATACTATACGTAACTGCAGGAAAGTGTTTTTTTCAGGTCTTGTATTGATATTCATCTTACTCATCCTGGAGAAACTCATTTCTTCTACAGTTACGTAAATAACTATTTTGAAACCTCTTCATTCTGAATAGTTCTTTTGATAGAGATGATATGAAGTATGTAGGTTACAATACTGATTGTGAAAACAGTGATGTTTCTGAACCTCTGCATCACAATTTGAATATCATATATAATTAATGTATAGTTGTTTCATACATCTGTATATTATAAACTAATTTAGCCTATACTTATGGATTCGCTTACTGTGTAATGGCTATGGTTTATGTTTAAAGTATTTTGTGGCAAATATGTGCATCTAGAATTGCATTAAATAAGTAGTAAGTAAATAAAGAAATATAACTATGAAGGGGGCTCTACTTAATATTTACAGGGAGTCCATATGCATTTTGTCACAATGCAGCACACTCCCTTAGGTGGACTAAAACCCATGTGCACTCCATGACAGGGAATGGGAGCAGTACGCTCCAACCCACTATGCCATGGCACAAAATGAAAGAGCATTTTAGATATATCAAATACAAACAACCACAAAACTGATGCCAATGAGTATTTATGAACCAAGAAATGTGAAATCTATCCTACTCTGGAGCTTCTAAAAACATCTCCAGTAGCAACATTTTTAACTTGAGAAAATATCTTCCATTTGGAAACAGAGAGATAAAGTTTTGAACTCTGACAACAGACAACCTCAATGAAGGGTTCATCCATTATATAGGCATTGAAAAATTCCATGACTGCATTATTTTATAGACAAAATTAAAAGACTCTAAAACGTTGGGAAGCCTATACAATGTCTCATAAGAAAGTTATATAAGTAGCTGGCAACACCTTAAAGAAAAATTGTGGGAGCGATTCCATTGATAATTATAGACCCATGCTGCCTCTTCCTAACTACAAAACTGAGTAAATATAACAGCCAACTTTGCTGAAGGTAGCTGCTTTCTTAATATTCTTTCTTTTTTTAACTTAATCATAAATATTCAATCAAAGAGCAGGTATAAAACAGGTAATTTACTAAACAAGATGTTATAATTATTCCATAATACCTGAACATGTAAAGTGACAATAGAGAGTTTTTGCAATAGCATGTTTTCTGAAAACAGTACCATAGTTTTTTGTCATGATACACAATATAGTAGATGCAATAATGTTTTTTACCACAATAAGAGTTTTTGTCCCGATCCCTGAATATATTATCCATCACATTAACATAAGAAAAGTCATTCAAGAAGTAGGTTTGGTGAATTGTAGACAAGATTTAAATAATTTAAGTGACTAAGGCTACCAATTGCATTTCCCCTTTTAAAAGATGGACCTACGGAGATATGATGCTTTTGAGGTTATGGCACCACAAACTCTAATTATGTGCACTGGACTTCCATTAATTTCCTTCTGTAAACTTGTATCCTCTTAAAGTTTTGTGGTAATAACCTCTCAAAGTAAAATTAGTCTTTTTATTTCTCTTGCACCACTATATTTATCACTAATCTTTATGCAACTCAGTCAGAATGTTGTGTTATATTGTTGTTTTCACTATCATAAAGTGACATGCACAGAACATTAGTCACATGATTTTAGCATTTGTGGTAACTAAGAATGGGCTGTGCAGAAATTCTGTGTATCAAATCTGAAGTCATTATTTAAAATTACTGAAGGAAAGACATAAATCACAATGGTACCTATTGGTGGGCTTGTAGGGAGGCATATCTCTTGATATTTATCTCCAAAAATATAAATTCTGGATTCCAGTGCACAGGTATTTACTCATTTCTTGGGTTCAGTGTGACTGACATGCCTGTAGACAAAAAGTAGCAAGTGTTGACCATGTAGGTATGATGGCTAGACCTAGAGGACTAATACTGGGAAAGTTATAGGCAATCCATTCTACAGATGATGTCTTTGATGTTGATCGTGTAGGTTTAGGCACAGTGGCATGCACATCGGCTGAATGCCTGCAGGAAGATAGGCCTATAGCCACTTTGGAAAGTTCAAGCCCTTTGGTATCGCCAAAGAAAATTTGTCCTCTTCCTAAAGTAACTAAAAGGGATGCAGCAGCACAACATGGAAGAAAAGTAGGTTTTTCCCCAGAAAAGCAAGAGGTTCTGGAAATAGAAAATAAAAGAAGAACTCTCCAATGCAGACCACTAGATCTATGCCCCAAAGCATAAGAAGAAGGTTTCAACCAGAGAGCAGTTCATCAGACAGTGAAGGCTCTGCCATTGTTCCATTAAATGATACTGATTATGATGACCTAAGTTTAAAGCTGGAAAATGAAGAAAATATGGCAGAAGAACCAAAGGAGAAAGATTATGTTATAGTCAAAGTGGCAACTGAAAGAAAAGAAATACCATTTCATAATTTTGTGGGGCTTATTAATTCAACAAATCATGATAAAAGTGTTGCAAATATGATATACATGCAAACTCAAGAGAACATTTTGAGTGACATTTTTCACTTCCTACAGATGCAGAAGCAGGAGATTTTAATTTAGGTGACATTATTTGCAAACTACCAAAGCCTTCTACTATTGGTGGCACAAAAAGGACAGTATCAATGTTTGTGTTTCCTGTTAACATGGATGTATACAATGTCCAGTGATGATGGTATATTTTGTATGTTCATGTATCAAGGATATAATAAATGTTTCTAACCTATTTGACATAATTTTAATTACTGCTCACTTTGCCCCATGATGGTGTACAGTGAGCATCATTGACCAGTCTTTCTCTCAGCCGTTTACTTTTAAAGTTTACAATAGAAAAAGTTATTCAAAATTTATAGAGATACTAGAATGTGTAGGCTTCACAGTTCATGGGAAAGTATTCACAAAAGTCATTAACTTTCAGCACAAAATATAATAATGCTCACAATGTACCCACTGTGCCCATTTCTCCCATTACATAGCTTAAAACCTCATCATAAGCAACTACAAAAGCTGGTTTGCTGGATAAAACAACTTTTCTTCATGAAATTTTAAGTATAGGACAAGGAGTTTGGGTGCAAGTATAGGAGTGAGGCCTGGGGATTTAAACTAAAATATACAAACACATTATATGTAGTTTGAGTGGATATATTTTGACATACTTTTACTGCAATGTAATCACTGAAATACAGGTTATTTGCAATTTTAAAATTTGTGCAATAATAGTCATCCTATATAAAAAAAATAACAGGAATATTATAAAGGACCTGCTGAAGGTTTCTGCTGATTCCAGCAAGGAAAAGAGTGCCCACAGTCAGCAGCATTTCTCAATGAAAAAATATGGCTGTTGCAATAATTTGATAGTGTATACAGTATCTCCATAATGATCTTGATAAAACATGTCCAGCCAGTCTGTTATTATAAAAACTGAAGTACACTTTAGATAATAACAAAAAGTGATGTGTCTTATTTACCCACCCTTTCTAAATATGACTTTATTGCATTCCATTATTTAGTACTTCAATCACAGACCAAGTAAGAGATCAATCACACAGTCTCATTGCTCATCTCAATCGAGCTAAAAACAGTCATTGGTGGAAGAGCAGCCTCATGTGCTCGGTGTCCATTCACAGAAATTCCACACTACTGCTTTTACGAAAACAGTAGCAGCATTCTTATCTGGAATGTTGTGCAGTTTCTAAATTTATCACACATAAGAATTCTAGTGCAGTATACCATACAGTAAAACCTTGTTATTGCAGTATTGTCTTATCTGTGATTGGAATTCAAGCAATGTTGTACAGTTATGAGAGGATAAAAAGCTTTTAGCTTTCTGTTATAAAATATCTATTCTAAATTTTGACAAGTCTGACCACATTCTACATTTGCACCAATTCTGTCTATGGAGTCATATAATGGCTTGGGTTTAACAAAAGCACAATAACAATTTGTTCAATCTCCATTACAAGGTTTCGAAGAAGAAGAAAAAAAGAAACAAATCAGTAACATTTATAAATTTCCCTTCTGAATCTTACATTATCTTACCTTCCACTAAACTGAATTCCAGCAGTTTTAACCCTTATTTAGTTCAAAATATTTTTGGAAGTCGGAGTGCTTTTAACCAGATTATTATCTATACTAGAATTGTGTGTGTGTGTGTTAAATCTCGGAAACCACTAAACTGATTTTCATCATTCTTTTCCCATTGTAAAGCATGATTTCTTTTGATAGCCATAGGATATAGGACACCTAATTCTAATTCATAACTTATTTAAAAGACCAAAGGGATTTACTAGAATACAAACATGTTGGAATCATTAAAGAATACGCTTGTGGAGAAGGTTGACTTTTCATTGAGTAGAAAATATTTTTTGTTATTCCACAGGAAGCACACATAAACATAGATATTTCATTTCAAACAATATTCATAGATGATTTAGCAAGTGAGAAAACAGAAGACAAAGTAAAACAAAATACAATGGAATCTTCTTATAATGGTATAGTATATGCATGCAATGCTTATGCCAAAATCTTTTAATAATTCTCATGAAAGAAAGTTTTGATACTTTTCCTCTGTATATTGCAACTGAATTAATTACCAGTGTGCTAAATAATTGTATACAGGGAGAAAATTTTGTCCATTGTAACATTAGGAACTGATAAATTAATTGAGAAGGCTAATTTTCTCAATGTTTGCAAACTAATGCTATTTCCAAAATATTTAGTTTGCTGATGAGAGTGGTGAATCCTCATGTTCAGTTTCATCCTTATGTAATAATTGTATACTGATGTTAGGGGGTTTCTGTATTATGGGAAAACTGTGTAGACTTTATGCTGATAACAATGGACCAAAAGGTAGGCACAAAGTTTAAAATTTTATCTACTGCGATTATCTCATATTTGATTGACCATACCAATAATTGTTTCACTACCAAAAGATATTTAAAGGCTATACAGCATTTCCAGAACTTGGAGGACTGTCATGGGAGGTTAAGAAAATCAACTGTTTTTTTTATATCCATTTCCACAATATCAGGGAGTTTTTCATCTGTTTAGGAATATCATGGTATTCTATCAGATTATTATTTAAGGAGTAAAGGGTGTGTTTCATCACATAAATCTTCTAGATCATTGTACAATAATTTCATATGAGGAGAAAAATGAAATTAATTAAATTATTGTTTGAGGTTTAAACCAACCCTGCAATGTCAGGTAAGACAGAGTGAGATGAATGATCTGTACATGCAAATGACTCAGGAACTCAGCACTAAAGCTATCTAGGGGATTTAAATGGCTAACAATATCTGTTAGTCACTTTTAGAACTAAGGAAAAGCTGTAAATAAAAACCCCAGTTGGAGCTTAATCCAACAGTATTCAGGCTCAGGTTTTAATAAATATACATTATACCAAGTTTCAATTTTCCAACCAGATAAATATTCATGCTCAATTTTATCAAAATACAATAGCAGCAACATTTAGCAACATTTTTCAAATCTTCTCACTCATTTAAAACCATAAAATCCTCATGTAAGTTTTTTTTGGGGGGGGGGTTGTTGAGTTGCCTTTGACACATCCACTTAACAACTCTGGCTACATTTATGATAAAGATAAGAAGATTTGGCTTCTTAGGCTACTTCTGCATTTCTTTGCAACCTACAATTCAAAACAAAAATAAGACTTTAGGTAGTTCACAAGAATTATTCATCTACAAATAAATGATTATTCATCTTGCTGTGCACTTTAAGGATTTGGCCCCATGACCTGTTCCAAGTTCAGAGAATAGTTATCCATTTATTTTTGAAGAGGTCTACCAACATTTCTTTGTCCTTATGGTTTGTAATTGAGAAGTATCTTAGGAAACCTATAATCTGATATTCATTGTATGTATTCCAAGTATATTGGCTTTTCTTCTGTTGCTTTAACTCGTCTTTTAGATTATAAATATTTGGCTCCCTAATTCTTCCTTTCTGTAATGGTCTGAAGTAGCTTAGCCAGCTATGGAGCTGAGGAATTGCATCTCTGTATATTCTTTTCCCACCATTTTTTTTTATCTGTCTCATGTCTAATTTTCACAGCTATATTTCAACATTGGTATGGCTATTACTCCATAAAATTTGTGTTTCCTTCAAAATTTTATTTATTACAGTCTGCACATGTCCCTGAATGTATTTAATATTAGTTTCTTCATTATGGCAGTACAAAACGTTAAAACCATACTAGTTGAAACAATATGCTTGTTCAACAATTACATTTTTTTATAACTACTTTACATTTCAGATGGTTCTTTCGTACAATGGCCATACTTTTTGTTTTCCCTCAGATACCTTCAAGTTCAAATTATTTGTAAGAAATATTCTGCAGATGGTTAGCTACATCTGTAAATTGTTTTCTGAATTACTAAAAATTACCTGATCATCTGCAAATAAAATGGTATTAATTACTTTGTTATTTTAAAATCTTTTGGTATTATGGTCTGTCATTGTCTAATGGCTGTGTCAGTATATATGTTTAAAAGAACTGAATATAAATGGAAGCCCTGTCTAACTTGGTTTATATCTTTTTTCTAGGTTATGTCTGTTTCTTCATTGTCAACTTTTTATTTTACAGCTCATCTGTACAGGGTATTTCAGTATACCAAGAGAAGATGTGCACTTAATACTCCTATCACACTTGATATGAATATGTAATTTGCAATGCAAAACTATCTACATTAAAAGTAAGTGTTATATTCCCCTATGATTAGAAGGCTTATTTAAGCATGAAGACTAAAACTTCTTTCATAGGAAAATGAATTAAATTGATGATTAATAATTGCACAAATAGCTTGGGGATGCATGATATTAAAGCTACCTTAGAAGCAGTGATATAATGTTCTTAAACACATACAGAGAAAGGAAGTTAGGGAGAAAACACAATCAAAATATCATTAATGTCCCATAACAAGGGATATAACAATTAGGGAATCGTTATTTATAATTGCAGTATCTATGTAACTACTGAACTCTGTCCAGCCCTTACAGAAGCCAAAAGCGTATCCTTCATTTCAATTAAGGTGTATAATTTCATATTCCTTGAAACATCAACCAAATGATTGCTACCCTTTAAATAAGTTGGTTTCTGATTATCATAAGTACAATAAATGTATACTTGCATTATTGTAGAGCATAATATATTCTGCTGTGTTCACAAGGAGTATCAGCTAGCAAACTGCCTGGGAATAATCATTCGCTTTTCTTTTTATTATCTTTCCTTATTTTTCTATACTTTGATGGTTGTAATAATTTATGAGAGAGGTCTACATTTGCCTTAAATACACTAGGATCTTTTATCATCATTATGTACAGAACTTCTGAAATGCTTCCTGGATTTGTTTGTATGGCGTGAAACTTATTATTTCAGAGTCGTGCGTCAGAGCTTCCTACTCTGCCTAATTTGCAATAATGTTAAATAAATATGTACCTTAAGTGTGTTTTAAAGCTGCAACATACAATTTCCAACTACTCGAAATATAAGCAATACCACTTTGATGCCAAACACCAGTATGATGCAGATAACCACTATAATCTTCTAAAATAACAGAATGCCAATTAATTATTGCTTTTTTCCTATATATAGATGCCCTCTTTGAGAATAGAAATTAAATATCCTAATGAGTTCCTTTCACACAATGGAGGAAAAACTCCTACAAAAGATCCTCTCTTCATCTGAGATGGTAAGGTATAGATCATATAACAACTTGTTTTAGTATTTCTTGAAATTAGTTCACTTATTCCAGACAGATGACCTTAAAGTTTCCTTCTCTACCATCAACATTTTCAGTTGGACAGTCTTAAATGACCTATATTGATCACCATAGTTTTATTGGTTCTTTTCTACCGCCACATTTACTTCTCTGGGTCATGGAAAATAAATACTAATGCAGCATTTATTTGTGCAGCAAGCAAAAATCTCAGGACTTTAACACTGGTTTTCTATAAATGTTAGCTTCATTATTACTATCGAGTCATTTTGCTCAGTAAATCAGTTCTGTATATTATAAGAAAAATATACAGTATTTCCAGAAAAAATAAATGATAAAGAGATATATTTTGTGCACAGTTTATAGAGAACTTTAGCAATTATACCATGCAAAGCCATGTGTACATATGAGAAAACTTGTGTAGGCAATAGCTTGTAGATTCTATGGATGGTAAGAGAATATAAGAACTGAATTATGCATATAGCATGTGCTACAAAATGTAATGCTTTGTTTTTATTCAGTTATCATTGCTTGCATTGTTTGCACCTATACTAAGAAACAATTAAGTAAATGATACCATTAATAGCAGTTGTAATGCATCATACCACTTTGCAAAGGGAATGAATCAGTACCATTACAAGTAAAAATTTGCAGTCAGTCATTCCATTATTTGGTTTAAGATTTACAGGTGACATTGTTTTTCTGTGATCAGTTATTTTTCTAGAGATCAGATAATCAAGAAACTTTCACAAAAGAAGTTCTTTACATAACATTAAGCTGACTCAAGTTGGGGTACAATCTACTTGAACTTGTGGTTTGTATCCTTGCACTGAAAACAAAGATAATTGGCGACAGGTCACTGCCTGTAAGTAGGGTTGCTACATCCTGAAAAAGTAGGATTTTCTTGAATTTTAGCACATGGAAGAGTTCTGCCCGATTTTCAAATCCTTAAATGTCCAGAACAATGATGATCTAATATTGTTGCATTTCTATCGCAATGCTAGTGCCTCTCTGTACCACTACTACGAGAACTAACGTAAAGCAGTATAATAACCGTTACTACTACATTTTTGTTGGCTAGCACTCAACACTACTCTTTGTTTTCTTGTCATAACACTGCTTCTTGACTAAAATGGCACTTATTATACTTCCTATTCCTGTCGCATTCAGCCTTTACAGAGAGGCATTATGTGTGTTGAGCAGCATGTTTATTTTCCATAATCAAGCAAAGCAAAGCAAAGCAAAGCAAAGCAACCACGCTATCTGAAAATGTGTTATCATTTTTGTTTCTCAAATGTTATGTATGTGAGAGTGGAATTGTTGGTCTGGTGACATTCCGATGTGATTAAAAAGTCTAAAAAAAAAGCAGTCATCAAAATTCAATGAAGTATGGACAAACGAGTTTTCTTTAATTAAATGTGAAAGGCATGAGCATGAAGTGCTCTGTGAAATGTGCAAGTAAGTAGGTGTCTATTAATCTTGTAATAAAGCAAACCAATTATTAATTAAGTAAAATAGCAAAAATACTTAAGACTTTCATTTCTGATTTTCAGTGCATATGTGGGTGTAGAAAGATGATGTTTCTAAGCATTTAATTTCAGAAGAGCGCAAGAAGAATATTGCTGCTACATCAAACACTCCACAGCTTCAAGGGTATTTTATTTAGCAAACTAACGAAGCCAAGAATGTAACAAGCAGCTGAAGGTGACTTTGCCTACCATAGTGTGAAGATCATATTCTACAATACAGCTCTTGTAGGTCTAAAGTGTTTTCAAAAATATTTAGACTCCAACACCGTCAGCAAATTCTAAAGTGCAAAAACAAAAACTGAAGTCATTGTGAACAATATTCTTGCCCCCCCCTAAATACTTTAAGCGTGTTCAAGGATTGTATTAAAGATATAGCGTTCTTTAGTATATCCAAGTGATACCACAAGATGTTTCCAGTTGTTGCAGTGTTTTGACAGGACTAAGGGGGCAGAAACTAGATTAATAGAATTTGATGAACTAGAAAGTGAAACCTCTCATTCCAGAGTTAGTTATTACTGAAAGCTAAATTTTTTTTATGTTTCAAGGAAAGTTGTTGTATTTGGAGGTGACAATATTAACATTAATTTTGGAGGGCTCTACATGTGCTCAGTCACTTACAGAAATATTAGGAGTGTGGTAGCAATCTTATTGGTGTTGACCATCCAACACATTGCATGCGATTACTGCTGTCTTTAAGTATACATACAGAAGATCTAATTATTAAGATTTTCAACCACTTTTGAATCTATACCGTTAGAGTCTATGACTTAGAAAATTCTGTGATTTTGTGTATCACTTACAAAATTTCCTTATCATTCAAAGACAAGATGAATAAGTATATTTCCAGCTATTGAAAAACACTTTCACTATTTGAGGTGTTGAAATAATATTTTTATCAACTGAGAACTGCCCAAAAACTAAAAAAACATTTTTTTTGAGAATGCATTGACAAGGATTTTCTCTATTTTGTTTTGTCACTCACTCTTGTCTTTCATAAATCTGTAATTAACTGTCGACGTTGTGAATGAATTTAATTTTGTTGCAAACATTCTTAAAGAGAGGAATGACCACCATTTTCTGCCTCTTAATGTGAAAGACATTTTAGAAGAAATAGATAACCCAGTCACTGTTAAGGCTTTTGAACAAGAATCAAAAAATTGCTATATCACTTGTCTCAATATTTACAAACATTGTTATATACTTCCACTGATCTCAAGTGTTTCAATTGGTTGCTCTTGAAGGAAGTATCAGCTTGGGGTGGGCATATAAAATGCATTGTTAAATGCTTTATAAAGCATGATCACTAAGTCGGTGATTCATTAGCATTCAACCAATCATTATGCTTAATAAACTTTATGAAAGAAAAACTGAATGAGCCTGGCTCTGACAGTAATTTCATGCAAAAAATTAGCTAACAAATGGTGGAATTTTTCAGTTCTTGTAGGAATATGAATAATACTCAGAACTATTGAAGACTGCCTAGTTCAATTTCTGTTTGCCTGCCCATAATGCATGTGTGGAAATAATTCTCTCCATGATGAATATGCAAGGACAGATGACAGGAATACGCTAAAAATTATTTCCATTGGAGCAATCCTGATGGTTCAATATAATTTCAAAACATGTCATGCTTGGAATACCAAGAATATCTGATGCAAAACAATGACTTGCTGAAAAACATTTTATGTTCATGAACATATGATTGGTGTAAGACTAGGAATGATTAATAAAGCAGCAAACTTATTGATACATTCAAATTTGACATTTGTAGCACAAAGTTTCTGTGTATATTTTATGACCATATCAAAATTAAACAATAAATTACAATATGTTGGGATAGAGTCTTGAATTCTAGTCTCCCCTAATGGTAACCCTACCTATAAGGTTAAAGGCCTGTTTAAGTGTGAGGCAATATGAGCATTTGAGATATCTAAGTTAACGTAATATTAATATACATTCATGATGGTAACAGATTGTATTGTTGGAGATAAAGAGATAGTCAGAGCAAAATGAACTTATCACTGAGTTGCACTCCAATGACATTCACATGGTTCTAATATCTCATTTGAAACGAGGAAAGCACATTCAAATTTGAGTAAGATGCAAATGAACTTTTATTCTCAGAACACACCGCTACTGAAAAAAACAAAGAGAAAGCTTTTTTCTGCAAGAAAATTCTATATTTAAAACATAATTCAGAACTGTTGGCATACTTCATCTAGAAATCTTTGCAGAGAAGGTAGCAAATTTTGTAAACGTCCAACTGAAGAGCATGATGCATTGTGTGTTATTTAAATTTTCACATCTGAGGCTGCAAATATTTTTGAAGCTAACACATAATGATTGATTAATTAATTATGTACCAAGTAACACAGTGAAGCTATAGAAACAAATAAAAAGAAGAAGTAATGAAACTTCAAGGGCAGGGGATCCAATCCCCTTGGTTCCTCTATCCTCTTGATCCCTACTCTGCTCAGGTCCTTATGAAGTTCTCCCTCTTTCACATATTTTCATCACTAACTCAAAAGTTACTGCTATAATATAAAAAAATGTTCCATATTCCCAGAATGGATTGTGATTGTAAAAAACAAATAATTGTATTTGTTGAGCTGTATGGTGTGAAAATTATTTCTTTCTACCTATATCTTATTGTTAGAAGTGAGATAAAAATCACATGAAAATTATAACTAGAAGTACTTCAGGTTGCTTCTTAAATAAGCTGCTGCATTCATAAGGAGTTAGTTGGTTTTGGTGGCTCCGCTTTGAAGCTTGTCTCTAGCAAACATTTGTTATGGTGGTTATCATCATCATCATCATCATCATCACCACCACCACCACCACCACCACCACCACCACCACCACCACCACCACCACCACCACCACCACCACCACCACCACCGCCACCACCACCTACATCAGGGGTATTTTCTGAGCTTCTAGCAAGGATTTCTGGGCGTAATACTTTATGTGCATTGGATCACATTGTATTATGTAATTTGGACAAGTATTAAACATTCCAGTGAAAAATATCTGCTGCATAATATAAAAAATAGTTTATAGTTCATAAAATATTGTAACACTAATAACTTCAAAGTATTGATTCAAAATTGAAGAAATCTTGCATAAAACACGGTAACTCACTTTTCAATGCTTTTGGAGAAACTGAGCAGAAAGATGCAAAATGTACAGATAACCAAAGGACAGTTCTGCCATCTGATGAGATATTAAACCCTAATGACTGCATGAACCATAGCATTGTAGACTCCATGTTACACTTTTTAACATATCATTTCTGCTCTAAATGTCAGTTATCATACTTTATGCCTAAGTCCTATAATTATGTAATCTGTAAAATTTTCAATGCATCTAGCCTTAGTTATTGAGAAAATGTTACTTGAACATGTGCCAATTTATTATTTATAATATAGGGCATTCAGTCCATAGTGTTTCTGTCATCTGTCAAAAGTATTGTCTGTACGATACCTCATCATTTCCTATTTTTTTTATTGGAGTTCTTGTGCCTTCAGTTATTTAATTAATGCAGAAAAAATGGGTGTTGATTACAAAAATAGACAAAAGGTGACTTGCAATTGACTGATCAATGGGCTCGAGCATATTCTCTCATGGATGGTCCATACTTTCTGGTTTGCTTTTCCCTTCTACCGTTTCCTATTTGGCAAAAAGCAAACTGATATGCAGTTGTAGTGATGGATTACATCTGTAACAGCGTTATTGTCTAAAACTAGCCCAAAAGCTTAGCTTTTCATCACTGTGTGGGAAGAATGCCTGCTATATCAAAGTAACACTCCTTTGGCTTTCACATGTCTTGCAGGCTGCATATTGCAAATGGATACAGAGGAAGAAGTGTATGTCAGCAAAAAATAAGAGAGATAATCAAACCATTTGTTAGCTCAAAAGCACTATTCAAATAGGCAATCAAGAGGACCATTCCAAGAAATTAGCATATGTAGTTTTATTATGTAGCCTATAAAGGTGGAGTATCTACTCAAAACAGCATTTGTAGTAAACATATATTTTCTTGGACATTCCATCTTCTTCTTGTGTAGCTTTCAAAGGTAATAAATGCCAGATGAATTGTTCTAGTAAATGTCAATCAATTAGAACTGTTAACAATATAATTCAAACTCTTTTAATTAAGATAACTTTTTAAGATGTCTTGTTTTTCCTTAAAATTCTTAAAATACACTTACAAGATTCACTAATTAAGCTCGTGATATGCAACAGTTTGGTTTTATTTACCTAGATATATTTCGTTTACAATAATCTAATGAGTTCCAAAACTTCTTCATACCTTGTTTTTCTTATTTTACAAAATAAATGGACAATCTCTTTTGTTCCCTCAAAAAAGTAAGTAATAAACTGCAGAAAACTTATTTTGAAATAACATGCCTCTGTTGTTTATGAAAAGACATATTTGCTGAACTTATGATGCATATATGCTGCCTATTTTTGCTTCCAACCACATAAACTGAATGTGGCTTTTTAGTTTATTTTTTTCATTCCTAATAATATGTAACTGTCTTTTCAGACAAACTGCAGAATTTGGAATTATAAACATACGATGGTAGCTCTAGTTTGTTACTCATGCAGAAACAAGGTTTTACTGCACAAAAATCACTGTACAATATCATTAAAATACAGATGTTTTCAAATACTTCCCAGTTATCAGTACAAGTGTTATCTGATGCGCCTGTTCACATCCCAAATAACAAATTACTTACAACACCGCCACCAGTTAGAGCTAAAACATAAATGTAAATTATCTATACTGATTAGAGGGCAAGCATAAAAGTTATTTTCTTTTAACAATATATTGTGTGATTGTTGGTGAAAGAAATTGTAACCGTTGTGCTGTGTATAAAAGATTATTTCTTTTCCTGTTGGCTTCAAATGTCAGAATGCTTTAAAACTGGCATTTTAACATCCAAATACCCTTGCACCCATTTTTGCTACTTATTAATATATGTACATAAAACCTTTCCCAATGAGGAACATATTCTCATATTTTGCTCTGTTTATGGCCTACAGAACATGTTCCTGAACATTTCTCAACTCTATGTAGAGAAGGCAGATTGTCAAAATATCTGGTACAATTTCAATACAAATAAAAACCCTTATTTCTATGACATCAGTTCCTCAAAATGACCACTTCACTAAATCCCAATCCCATTCCCACTCATTCTCACAATAAAACTTGAATTATTCAACAACATTCAAATTCTGTACAAAGTGGAAAAAAAAAAGATCCACCATTTTTTATCACAAGCAACCACATCACTTATGAAACGTGGAAGATAGTGATGAACTTTATATTATGTAATAACTGACCACAACTTTCTACAATTTTTGTTTGTACTCACATTATATACATAATGATTGATTGCTTATCTTTTGGGGTTTTTTATGTGGAACAAACTGTGCTCTCAGATGAACTGGGTTTCAATTCATGTGAGTCCACAGCAGTACCATTCATTGCCTTCAGTGCACACATAACTCATGCTCAGTCTTTCTCATTGCAATATGTACAGTTTCATTTCAGTTCTACTCTGAGACAGCCTGTCGTGATATTCGGTCAACATCTACCTGTCAACTTTGAGCACTAGACGTGTGGACAGTGATCATCTCTCAACCCAGCTCAGCATCTTTGCTAACGCATTTGCAATAATCAGTAACAGTGTAACAGTTGCTGGCAGATGCTTCTCTCTGAGATATGGAGCAGCATTTGTTTCAATGCACTGACCTGAAACATGAAAACAAGAGTCTAAGAGCTATAATTCTTTATTACAGTAAACATAAATTGTGTTCAAATGCAGACAAGTTTACTCTTAGTGAAAATTAAGTTGGTTTATTCAATGTAACAAGTTTCCATTGCACTGCAGAATTAATACAAAAATTCAGTTACTTCACAGCTTCACCATTAAAAATAAATTGAGACTATCTCTGTGGTCTGGTGGTTGGCATGCTAGCCTCCAAGTCCAGAAGTCCCAGGTTCATTCCCAACTGGAGGGTGGAAATTTTTCTTTATCCAGGATTATTCCCCATCCTCCCTAGAGTCTGGTAGTATGAATGGTAGTGTGAATGTGTGTGTAGATTGAATGTATGTACAAGGGTGGATTGATAAGTCCATGACTTTGACGAAAGATAGCGTTCTAATCACAGGTTTCTTCTTGTTTGCACCCAAGTTTTAAATCTATTCTATATAATCTCAGAAATTTGTTATCATTTGTTTCTTAGAACATTGTTAAGAGTGTCTAATAAGTAGATGTGTGTTGCTTCATAGAAAATGGAGAAAAGTGAATTTCGTGTTCTGATAAAGCATTACTTTTTGCGTGGTAAGACGGTGAAGGAAACGGATGAAAAGCTGAACAAGTATTATAGGGACTCTGCTCCATCACATGGCATGGTTCGCAGAATTTTGATGTGGCTGTTCGAGCACAAGAGATGTCGTGCACACACGACAGCCAGTTGAGGTCACAAGAGAAGAAATGGTGAACAAAATTCACGATATTATGTTGGAAGACCACAGAGTGAAAATCGTGAGATAGCCAACACCATAAACATCTTGAGTGAACGGGTGTATAACATTCTGCACAAATTTTTGGATATGAGAAAGGTTCTCTTTCCTCAGGATAATGCACCCGAACACAAGTCAGCCATTGCCATTGCAAAATTTGTGGAACTGGGTTACGAACTGCTACCTCACCCACCATAGTCTCCAGATTTGACTCCGAGCGACTTCTTCTTCTACACAAACCTGAAAAATTGGCTTGCTGGGAAGAAATTCACATCCAGTGAACACATTATTACAGAAACAACCTCATATTTTGCAGATTTTGAAAAATCATATTATTTGGAAGGGTTAAAAAATTGGAGGAATGTTGGACAACGTGCATTGAATTGAAAGGAGACTATGTTGAGAAATCAAATTGATTTTTTGGAAAAAATTGTTATTTTCTTTAAAATGTCACTGACTTATCTATCTGCCCTCGTATAACCGAAAGTAATGCCACCCCAAACATTAAGACCATTGTAAGCAAGTGAACATCATTACTCTAGCAATTGTTCCAAAAAGGTAAAAAGCTGCCAATATGACCTTAGATGTTAAAGGCAGCATACAAATGGAATATTAAAAATAAACAAAGAAATTGTGGTTCTGTAAAGCATCAAATTTTGTCAAGTGTCAAAAAGGAGAAAATGTATTTAATATTGATGGTCACCAAAAATAAATTTAAGTTATTCAATTTTGGTTTTTTGAATCAATGAAGAGTTTTAATCATTCAATTTGTATAGTCCTCTTTAAATTCTATGGTTATATTAGAGGCTTTGCTTTGAGAAACAATTGATAGTGTTACAGCTTAAACTGCAGGTTTTTTAACATAAGGTTTTTGATCATTTTTACTATGAAAGACACTTACATTTACTCCCATATTCATACTTTCAGACTACAGGAATGAATGACTCCAGTTAAAGAAAAACTTTACTAAGCAGGGAAATGATGGTAGAACCTCTGAGTTGAGAAGCCAGAATGCTGACCATTCAACTAGCAGCAGTTATGTCTAGTGCCAGCTTATTTATAAACTTAAACTGCCTGAATAATAATTTACTGAATAGAATATTATATATTTAATCAATATATACATTATAAATTATTAATCTGTTTGGTGTAATTTAATGCCTTTTAACCCAGTAAGTCATATTGGATGATAATGGGTGAAATGATGCTCAAATGAGCCAGGGTTGATAGAGGTTAGAGTTGCCTAAGATTTGTGTTTTAGGATAAGAGAAAAACCCAAAGAAATCTTATTCAGGTAACTCCAGGTACAACTGGAACTCAGAACTTATTGAATTTGAGGAACACAATATCCCCACACCATGGAGGTTTTATTCTTCTTACCATTATCTTACACAAACAATTTTGAATTTAAACTTTTGCAGCCATATTTTCAAAAATAAAAAAAATAATAAAAGTTGTTCCATGTAAAGAGTTGAGATGGGGGAATACCATGAAAATATTGTCAAATAATGCCCCAACACCAGTTTTTTGTGATAGTATATTTATTTACTTGTTGAAAAACTTAGAACATGTGTTACTACAGCTGAGGTTAATACAAGTGTCTGGAAGCAAGTTATAATTTTTTTTATAAGGGAAGACAGGTATTTACTTGATCAGTTTGTATTCTTGAAAGATATCAGGCTTAAACACTTAAGTTCGAGTGGGAGGTTGAATCAGACTTGAAAAATGCAATGCCACTCAAGCTATGGATCTTTGGTTCCTCATGTTAATGCTCTTATCCTTTGAGCTACTGTGGCAATACACCCCGCACACATACATAAACACATACATACCCATGAACATACACACTCTTCATAGTATCATGTTTTGAGGTGCATTATAATGCTTCATCTCCCTTAGATACCAAAGAAAAGGTGATGGTGGTGATGATGATGATGATGATGATGATGATGAAAAAATTAAATTGAGTTTTATTTATGGGCACTCTTTAACTGCTATGGTTCTTAGCGCCCCATTCTATATTGGGCATGAAAGACCAGAAATTTTGCTCAGAGGCCTCTTTATCAGGTTGAGGTTGTTTTACATGCCGTAAATCTATGATATGGGACCACTGGCTTTACTTTCCTTCCAAAGGAAGCCATGCTAAGGATTTTTATGTCCAAAAAATCCATTGCCCTCCACCGTTTTTGTCACAACCTCAGGAAGATGATACTGAACCAAGTGTCAATAAGTCATATGGGAGAAACCAACTCTAGAGTTTCCGAGATGACCAACATAGAAAATCAGCTACAAAGGTATTATGCCATATTGCTCTTCTTGACAAATCATTAATCTAGTTGTTCTTTGTCTAAGTTGTTAAAGTCTCTAAAATTGGTTAAATGAAAAATATTGTGATTCCACACAGTATAAAAATATGGAAGTTGTTTTTATTATATGACATTCAGTGAATGCTGATAGTGAATTCTCAATGAACAACACTAATAGCTTCTTAATTGGTTGCCAGGCAGGAAGGTATACTGTGATCAACCACCTGTCAAAGCTAAATATCAAAAAGCAGTTTACAGAAAATGAATGCCTGTGTTTACTGCATGCACTACCCTCATGGGAGGATAAAATATGCACATCTGATCATTTTGTATCTAATCTATCTAAATAGATGCATTTGATCTTAATGATACACAGTTCTGCTTCTTGTTTTGTAAATCTTAGCTAGATATTGCACCCTATACTGAATCCCAGTTAAACAATAAAAGGGCAGATTGGTTAGTGTTATCTATAGTATAACAAAAAATAAGAATAACCACTCATATTCCTGCTTTCCTATTACAATGGCAAGATACATTCAAATGGTTCACCTCATGTAAATCAGTATGTTTTGTAAAATAAAACTGCTGGTTCCTCAGCACATAACAGGTTTAAAAACCTTTATTTTTGAACACAAGCTATTATTATTTTAATACTAAAATTATTGCTACATCAATAGATGCACTATAAAATTTGGAACCCATAATGCAAAAATCTCATTTTTTACAAAAGCATGATATAAAGTGTATCTTACAAGAGCAGCAACATTTTTTTGTATTTGTATTGTATTTATTGTGCTAAGAGTTTTACAAATTAGATTGTCTACTGCATTTTGACCCTGGTCACTTATTCAGTAGACAATCACTACAGTTTATTTACATTTTACAATCTCTTTTTACTAAATTAACACATTCACTATAGTTTTCCATTCAAAGTAAGATGCACTACCTCTTACTTTTCTCTTTCCACTGTCCAAAGCCATTTATTTTTTACTTTACACAAAAACTGCCCAATGCTTCTAGCGTCCTTGCATATCATTTCAATTATAAGTGTATTTCTATTCCCCTTCAACCACTTCTTATTAAAAATTTTTTTTCTCCAATTTTCTGTTCCTTGGCACTTAAATACTATGTGTTCAATGTCTTCATTACCACCACATATCAGACATTGGTTCTGAGGAATACCCTGTCTTAGCCCTTTTAGCCTCCATACTCCGGTTCTTAACCATGCAATAGATTCTCTCTTCTTTATTTACTATGTCTATATATTTTTCCCTGCCCCATGTATTTTTCATTGGCCTATATAAATTAATGAGCTCTTTTCGGCAATCTCACTGAACATGATTTGTATTTAAAACTATTCATTGATTATACCTGACAGAATTACATATTACCATAAAATGTAAAAAGTTCCAATTTTACTAAAAGAGTAGCCATACTCTTGAAGCTGGTAATACTTCCTCCTAAAGAGGAAAAACATTTTGCCATAGATATATGTAAATTAACTTAAATAATATTTATCATTATAACATTTTGTGCAAATATATAAACAAGATTTTAAGAGAAGAGAGGGTTTTAATAATTTTGAGAATGTAAGCACCAACTTTAACATAATGCCAATGACAATGCAAGATATATTTTCAAGTATCATTCTGTGATCGAGCATAGTTGGAATTCATGTGAAATAAAAGTAAGTACCTAGTACAAGAAGTTTGACAGGGGTGGGGTTATTTAAATTAGTTGACATGTGTACTGATTAGAACATAGTAAATTATAGTAATTAGGAGACTATTGATTTAGTATCTGCTATTTTACTTTAAGGTACATAAACACTTTAAGTCTTTAAGCATAGCTAGGAATTCTTGCAATGTGACCCTATTATGCAAAATTAGGTTTTTGGAAGTGCAAATATGAGGTTTTAAGTACCTAGTGAACACAACTTAACTAATGTTTAATATTGCACTAACTCACATAAATTAGTTTAAAGGTTATGTATAGAAATAAATCCAGACATATTTGCATTAATTGCCCATGTTATCATATAGTTTCTCAAATCCTGATCATACCCTTAGTCAGTTTCACCAGAATACTATGTTCATGCTCTCCTTAAGTAATAAACAAAGGAGAATTTTATATGCAGGCCACAACAACAGCAGCAGCAGCCACCGCCAAAAGACTTGCAGATCCAAAGTTCTATCTGATACTTTGCTTATACTTTTAGAGGAAATTGAAGTCACAGTTATTGTTTATGTTTTCATATGAACAAGGGCTTTAAAACATCCTTTATTTAAAATATTTCTACTACTATTTCTGCTGTTGTTCTTACGGGCAGAATAATTTCTACGCTATCTCTTTGTTTTATTGTATCCTTTATTCATTGCTATTATTCCCTAATTCAGGAGGAAAAAGAGAACAGAAGATGTGAACATCTTACCAGTACTAGTCACATTGAAAGCTAGGGCTCCTCCAATACCAGGGCTGATGTTACGTCTGCAGCTGTCTGAACTGCTGGAAAAGTGAACTACACCATCCTGTGCCTCTCTATACATAAAACAAAACCGTCTCGCTCCCCGAGATGAGCGACTGAGAGGTGTAGTGATGAGATAGTGAGTTCCATTATCTTCCCATCTTCCATGACATGAAAACACTGCAAGAGAATGAAAATTTTATACAAGTTAAATGTGTGAAATTAAAGGAGTTAGAAGCTTTCTATTGGGTACATCAAAATGGTAAGTATTGGTCATATTGAAATAATAATGACCATTATATTGGACATATTTAATGGCATTTATTTTTCTTAAATGCTTCAATATATTTACTGCACACTACCTAGTTGAATTACTTAATTCAGATTCACTAATATTTATAGCATCAGGCAAAAACTTAGATGGAATTAAGTAATTAATACCATTGATTGTAATGTATAAAACTGTTAGGTACATGATTATCCCATGTATATTTAATTTATTTTGACTATAATGACTGCTTATCAAATTATAGCTTTATTTTAAAAGTATTAAATTAAACCAAACAGTAAAGTGATGCCATAAAAATAACTTCACAGAAATTTCAGTGGTAGTACAAAACCTGAAGTGAATAAAGTGAAAAATGCTTTAAGTGCTAGGTATGAGGTTTGGATTTAATGTAATATTTCATTATTTTAGAACATATGTCATGGTTTTTAACAAAGTACATACGCTATATTTTGACATTTTGAGAGCATAGTAATCTGTCGTTTATTATTATTATTATTATTATTATTATTATTATTATTATTATTATTATTATTATTATTATTATTATTATTATTATTATTATTATTATTAACACTCTTACCTGTCACTGTAAGGGTGTATTTTAAAATCTCAAATCATATTTTTTTTAAGTTTCATTAATCTCACACTGTTACGTATGAATTCTATAGATATGTTATACTTTTTTACTTTCTCTACTACGTATAGTAAGTAGGGGAAGTATTGCATTCCACCCAAAAATTCGATACCGAGATTTCACCGGAAATACATGTTTTGAGACCTCCTGAATCCAAAAAAAGCATTTTTGGAAACATGTCCGTGTGTGTGTCTGTGTGTGTGTGTGTGTGTGTGTGTGTGTGTGTGTGTGTGTGTGTGTGTGTGTCTGTGAACAGCATAACTCAAAAACTAACAGTCGGATAAACACCAAACTTGGTATTTACGTTCAGTATCTTCCAGAGATGCGACACGAAGATTTTCAAGAAAATCCGCCCACCCCAGACTACCCTTTACATGGAACATTTTTCGAAAATTTTAATTTTCTCAAAAATGGCTCTAACGATTTTGATGAAAATATCATATGTTTAAGATAATGTCATGAGAAATGAAATGTATATCTCGAAATTTCTGGGAATGTCTCCAAAAGTATTCTTCATTATGAACGACTTTTGCATAACTGGAAAACCATAAGAGATAGACAAAATTTTACAATACAAAAAATGTAGATCGCGTTAAAATACACAACTTATATCATATACATTTTTTTTGTTGAGTGAACCGTTTTCGAGATATTGCTTGTTATTTCCTTAAATTTTCCAATACTTATACTTTTTCTCAAATTCGTTATTCATTTTTTTATGTCCTGGACATGCAAAGAGAATGGGATGCGCCACATAGCAACCAGCGATAAAATATTTGACTATCGCTTAAAAGCTACTATATTCCCCTTGCATCTACAAGAAAATTACAAATAAGATTGACATCTCGATATCTCGATTAATATGAAGCATATGGAGAATAGGCGTTTGTAAAAATAGATTGTACAAGAATAGAGAAAGTCATGTGAGTGTAACACATCAGATTTTTTTTTTTTTTTTTTTACCAATTTTGGTAACGTGGTAGAGTCTAAAACATCTTTCATTGTCTGTTGAAATTTATTTTTGACCTTTGCAATAATTTTAGGTTAAGGGGCTAGAATTATATATTTTTCCCCTCTTCAGGCATTCATTAATTTTATGAGTAGTAGTGGTAGTGGTACTTAGACTTTAGGGTGCACAACTGCTGATATCATTAACACCCTGACAAAACCACAGAAATAAAAAATGGATACCAATCCCTTGGGCTAAAACATAAATACCAGATAAAACTTGGCTAAACAGTGTCAACAATTGCAGAACATATAGCTAAAACACAGGACAACTATCACATCCTTAGACCTTCACATAAAAGTTAAAAGAGCCAATAGGAATACATGCTCTACCTACAAAGTGTAAAATGATTAAATTATGCAGTTTATATATGATGGCTCAAACTGCTACAATGAATAAAACATAAAACATGTTCTACAGCACTTTAAAGTGTCTGCCAACACTTGGGTCAGGGTAACTGGCAAACACAAACGCTCTTAACTGAGCTATAAACTGACACTGGGTTAAAACATGTTTCACCATCAATGAAATTAAATTGAGGTTTATTTATGGGACGCTCTTTAAATACTATGAGTCTTATTGCCCCATTCTATATTGGATATGAAAGACCAGAAATTTTGCTCAGAGAACTCTTTATCAGGCTTGAGGTTCCTTTATGTGCCATAAATCTACAACACGGGACCACCTGCTTTACTTCCCTTCCAAAGGGAGCCATGCTAAGGATTTTTATGTCCCTGCCCCCCAAAGAAAAACCATCTCCCTCTGCTGGGTTTGAACCCGCAACCTCAGGAAGTAGAGGCTAGCATGGTACCCTTGACCTTGGAGAATGACATTCTATAACACTGACAGGTATTTATTGCAATTAGGATTTTTATTGTGCAATTTTGTAGATGAATATTTATTATAATTTAGACTTTTTTTTATTGCATATAATATTTTCCTGCTCTTATTGTTCTAATTCTTGTGTATATCATATGTCAATCTTATATTGTAAATGGTTCAGGTGTTTCTTCTTACTTTCCAATATTTATGTGCATAACTGATTTATTTTAATCTGCATTAGTATCTTTTATCCTGATATAGTTCAGTAATGCATCTATATCATACTGAACTGCAATAAATTGGAATTAAAAATTAGGTTGCATGAATTTAAGTTAAGTAATTTTTCTACTTTCTCCTATATCTATTGTTACTAAATGGTTAGAATTGTTATCAATTTAATTTGCAGTAGCTGCATGTACAGTGATGGCAAGAAGTTGGGAGGGGGAAGGGTGAGAAAGACTAAGGAATGGAGCAGGATATAGGAAAGTAGCAAGGTCCTTTCCCTATAACTTTGCCCCATATCTCTCTACAGTCACAAGCACTAGTCACCTCTCTCGGCTACTGTCCGGGAGTACATTATTATGCAATACAAAATAGTTTATTTAGCATGATGATTTACCTTAATATATTTGAAGATAATTATTAAATTTACATTTTCATAACCGTATGAATTAAATATATTATGTAACAGAGTTAATACACCTGAAATGCATGTAAATTCTTATCAACAAATTTGATGGAAAGAGTCTTTGGTTTAAACCTGCCTCTCAGGATGATGAAAGCATGTGCATCTATTATGACAGAGTGTTTGTATTGCTTTGATTGCCTATACTTGCACTGTATGGCTTGTTTATCATCGTTCAAGGTGTACATTAGCCATTCAGAGTTAAGGGGAAGGAAATGCAGATGGAAGAGTACATGTCTGCAGAGCAAAGTTATAAGAAATAGGGTTTAATCTCACCAGTTACTATTTGCAAGGTGAAAATTCAATAATAAAGCTGTTACCTGAAACAATGCTGGCAGAAGTACATTCAGAATGGAACTCCATAGTGTCTGTGGTACTGCAGCCCACAACTAAGGTTGTAAAGTCTTCTCGCTCTGCACATGGTTCAGGAGGAAGATTATCCAGATCACGTGATGCTCTCCTCCTCAAACCACTGTACTGCATCAACCACTCGACAGATCTTGCTCTTCTGTTCCTTCTCATGGCATTTCCGTCTGACTGCTGATGATATGATCTGTGGATTCTTTTGTTGCTAATTTTATGAATCTCATCATCACTGTCTGCCATCAAACCACTTTGAAATTTGGCAAGTTCTGTACTAAAATCAAATCCTTTGGAAATTGCATGGCTTGATTTAATATTTGCTGCCCTGATCTCTGGTTTATGATGCTGTGATACTTGTGATCTTTTTGGTCTTGCAGATCTCATTAGTTCATCCTCGCGGCTAAGCCCAGTCACACTGAATTTTCCTAGATGAGGACATTGTCTTGGTTCAGGCCTGGAAGCTGAGAAAGAGTTTCGTTTATGTATACAATGTGGAAAATCATAGAAACAACCTCAAGCAGTTGCTTTAACAGTACATGTAAACAAATAATTTTCAGCAAATAACTATCACTTTCGAGGCATCAGAATTCAAGACATTCTTACATCCACCAGTTCTCCATCAAATTATCCATCTATTAACACAAACATATATAAATTATGCCCATTCAAAATAAACACATATTAAAATAAATTACTGAACAAAGGTTGTTAAATATGAACACACAAGAGAACATTTAAAAATTCCATTAAATTAATTACAATATTTTTTTTTAAACTTCATTGTTCAGCATTGCTTCAAAGTGTGATAAACCTGAAACAGACTAGCAAATTGAAAACATAATGCAGTATCAATTCAAGTTTGTTGCCTCCTGTTGATTTTGCTAAAGTAAGTTCTAATGAGACAAAAAGTAACTTAAAAAGTTCAGTTTGAGAATAAGAAAATAGAAGTCAAAAACATAAGAGAAAACAGGTGTACTCATCATATCAGATAGGCACCTGTGGCAAGTAATTATTAAAGTGTAATTTTCTTCCCAATGTGAGGTTATGCAACAGGAAATACTATTTCTTACACCTGGAATATATATTTTAAAATTTTGAATTTTATTGGCAATTTAAGGCATTCTTGATTAAAATTAAATAGTTAAACAGAAACTGTAATAATAAATTCATGTATGTTGAAACTTCTTTCTTACGATTTTTTAATTTTATACACTATGAAAGTTTGCTCCTTCATTCATTGAATTTAAATTATATCTCCCTACATTAATTAAGAATGTTAGGCACTTTATACATATGATAAATTTTAATACATATTTTTGTCATGATTTAAGATTCCAAATTACTGTCATTATTCTTTGAGGTGATGAATCAAATGAATAAATGAGAATTTAAAAAAGCATGGAAACATACACTTAACTGATGTTAAGGTCTCTAAGGCCAAGAATTAACCAAGTCCTATCCAGGCAACTGGTATCTGGGAATAAAACCCAAGGCCATTAGCTGACTGGCAAGACAATTAGTGCCAAACCATAAAGGTTAACATTGTTCTTATTAACAATTCATATAAACTACAGAATTATCTACATACCTAGGGAAGAAATAATATAATTTTGCTGTGGTTAATGAGTTACTAGGTATTAACAAAAGGCAAGCAAGAGAGAGAAAAGTGGTAATTGCAATCGTGTTAAAGTTGGAGCATTTTGAGTGTTAATAAGGTTCCTTTATTACAGTCCTCTAACAATTCCAAAAACATTAATGTGACAACATCCACTACATCTATGGAAATTCATACTTATGGTTTCACAACTTTAATTTCAAATCTTTCAGGGGGGGGGAAGCCAGAATTTAAGCACTGTAATGTTTTTTTTATATTCACAGAAGAGTATTTAGTGGCCAATCACATCCATGAAATACTTGCACCTTTTTAAATGCATCAAGTATTGGAGGAGTGAACATAGTTATTTGCCAATATTACAATAGAAATATACTTTTTTTCTGAGAAAACTTAGTAAATAATATAATTTATGTAAGTAGGTATGTATATTATAATTATTAATGCACTTTAGAACATAAAAGTTAAATCTTCACAGATTTTTAGTGGCACACTAAATAAATACCAATTGAAGTTTTTATTTCAGATACGAGCAGAAACCAGTTATGTATGATTATGTAACAAAATATAGCCTTAAGGTCATAAACAGCAAGTATTGCAGAGGGGCATCTGCAGGAGTGGCTTGAGAGTAATCGATTTAAAAGTTGGCCCTTTTACACTACTACTGTTTTTATGTGCATTTCTTACTTTGATGAAACAGTAGGTAGTACAGATAGGTACAAGGAAGAATATAATGACTGTAACTTCAAGCTATTTCTTTCTCTTCTTCAGTTTCAGTTTCTTCTTCTCCAGGTCCATTCAGAATAAAACAAAAATCTGAAGAGAATATCAATAATAGTTAAGTGCAATAGAGCAAAAATATGGTTAACTTGAAACTGTTTCCTACTCTTGATTTTACAGTATTCATTACTGAAAATTCTTGGAAAAGTACAGAAAAATGAAAATGTTATTGGGAGCTCTGATCTGTAGAGGTAGTGGAAGCTTTTCCCTTACAGACCTTGAATAAGCCACAAAGATCCCCTTAGTTTTGAAAAAGAAAAATAGACAGTTCTGTATATTTTCTTTTATAGTGGACACATCCTTAGATGGTGATTGATCTTTCCCAGCCACATGGTAATGAGCTGCGGAAACCAAAAGAAGGGAAAACACGTAACTGACACGTCATTATAGTCACTTAGCAACCACTAGTCCACCAATCAAATGTAAATTGTTGTCATAGCAACCAGGCATGTTATAGCTAGGTTGTCAACTCTTATCATGTTATACTGTCCTTTGTGCATGACGCCAGCAGCTAATACCTCTGCTATCTGCATGCTGACATTTGGTGTTAACAGATACTACTGTTATTCTTGCTTTACTTATGATTCAGTGCTAGTGAAATGTCATTTGTTTATTGCTCTCTGTAATATATAGTAGTGAATATGTGACCAGGCGTAATGCAGTTTATCATCAATCATTCATATCTGACTTAAAAACATTTACAATAGTTTCAAATAACATATTGCAACAAAATTCATGTATTTTGGAGTGATCATATGTGCGTGTGAGTTTGTGATGTGTAACTTTTTTCATCACTCATGGCTGCAATAAACACTCATGTTGCAGAAGCAAACAAAAGAAACTATCCTTGAAGGCCACAAAAAATATACAAGTATGGCTTTTCTTGTTAATAAACTTTAACATTTGAAGTAGTTATGTATTTATTTTGGGTCCCTGCATGGATTTCGTGTGTTGTTATTGTTAGGTAATTATGCA
Organism: Deroplatys truncata; assembly: GCA_030765065.1. Lineage (NCBI taxonomy): Eukaryota > Metazoa > Arthropoda > Insecta > Mantodea > Mantidae > Deroplatys > Deroplatys truncata. The sequence goes on from CM060987.1 coordinate 92,616,165, forward strand.
CTAAAGAAATGTATAGCCAGTGTTCTGATTATACTGTAATATGCAAATAATTTCAAGGAATGCCTGTATGTGCATGTCCATTTAAGCAAACTTCTTCAAGGTGACAGCCCTAGTAGGATGGCACAGAGACTTTCAAGAGGTTCATAACAGTAAACAGACATTCCTGCGCATTTAAAGAATGTTCAGACATCCTGAATATAGCACCAAGTCTCCTTAGATTAATCCAAAAATGTAAAATGAAACTATAGGTAATCCCCAAGTAAAACTTGCATCCTCGGAGATACAATACCACTTTTTGTATCTTTCTTGCTCTCTCTGAGGTAAGATGTGGATATCCTGGGCATTACCTGATACACCTTGTTAAATAAACCAACAACAGCAATGTTCAGATCATAACACGAACACACAATTTATATCCTCTCCACTCTCTGCTATCTTTACGCATGACACGTAGGCTGGTGTGCTAAAGTGGCAACATTGGAATCCCTGCTCCTTCAACTGTCAATCACCAACTTAAGATGCTCCCATTATAGTATGCCAAAGTTTCATATTTTTATTTAAGGTTTCCATGTCACATTGGTTAAAACCAATAATTTTGAAATCCCCTTGTATATTAGCATCAGTAAAATGTTGAAGTTTTATAATTTATTTTGTGGTACCGAGAACTGGAAATGCTTTTCTAATCACATTGAGTATGTCCAGAGACATTTGACATCCGCGAGTTAAATTAGTTCATTAGAAATGAAAGATGCTGAGTACTGCTAATGTTATAACTCTTGCACATGCATGATTTATTTCTGAATGCTTTCACTCTCACATTCATTCAACATAACACTGTTTGTAAATTCATCTTGTGTAAGTATTACCATTTTAAGGTTTATACTGGCAATTGTTACTTTTTATAAAATGTAATTTTTATTAATCATTTACTTCTTGAAATAAAACTATAATCATTATATTCTATTGATTGTTGCATTTTAGTAATTGATGTACTTTGCATCAAGAGTTTGGCGCATTTGAGCCCCAACACTCACAAGGCCTATAATAATTATGTATGCATACTACATGAACCATAATATAATCTATTTAGCATGCCATAATACTTCTATTAGGTGTGATACTTAAAATGCCACAATTTGTTTATGGCAACAAATTATATTTCTGTCGTTCTCTGTGGTCTAGGGGTACCATGTTAGCCTCTAGTTCCCAAGGTCGTGGGTTCAAATCTGGGGGAGGGTGATGGATTTTTTTTTGTGTGTAAAAATCCTTAGCATGGCTTCCTTTGGAAGGGAAGTAAAGCTGATGGTCCCTTGTCATAGATTTAGGGCATGTAAAGGAACCTCAAGCCTGATAAAGAGACCTCTGAGCAAAATTTCCAGTCTTTCATGCCCAATATAGAATGGGATGCTAAGAACAATCGTAGTTAAAAAGCATCCATAAATAAAATTCAATTTTATTAAATTTTTTAAATTATATATTCAGATTGAGTTATATATTCAGATTGAGTTAAAAAACAAATAAAACAAATCTTGGATGCTATAATTGACCATATGTCGGTTAATGCCTTCTTCTATATGAAATTCATCTGCATGTTATCTTGCATTATTGGAGCGATGGATATGATGCACTCTCATTCGTTGTTGTGGCTACCAGTCGAGATTTAAATATCCATTTACTATCATGACTTTGTAGTTTGCACATAGTTGACATTGGAACAAAGAAAAAGATGTGTTTGTGAAGAGGTTAAAGAATTCAACTAACAAAAGTCTGTGGTTTCCAAAAGACTTTGTGAAGCAATTGTAATTTTACTGATTACTTTTATAAAAAAGTAACATTTCTTAAGTAGCTTTTCCCAATATTAATATTAATATCAAAGTAAAAATACTGATTCTCCCCTGCACAAAAGGCATAGCATGCTTGTGTTTTGTTTTCAGCGAGTATTACATTACATTTAAGTTTTTCTGAAACCTAATCTCTGTTGACTCCTATTGGATTTCTGTGACTGCAAGGGCAGAACCATTCAGCTGTGCCAGTAGGTTTTTCAGCAAATGTAAATGAGACAAGAAATGGAGGGAATGGAAAGGGGGATTCTGCATGCTGGGGTTGCTTCCAAAAATCCATTCAACCACCTTGTCCTGTTGCAAATTAGCATTCTCAAAACCTGGGTGCTCTATGAATGACATGATTTCAGCCCTAAGCCTTCCTACTAAACAGCGAATTTTAAGCAAAACAATATAGGAAGAGCAATTACATATATCATTATACCTATAAACAAACTGTAAGCAAAATTATTCTGATGATTTTTTATTCTGAATGAACGATTAATACTACTGTGTATAATGGGTTGCCCTGAAGCCAAGTCACATTTTAAAACATGTGTTTGTTTTATTTTATATCTTAAGTGCAAGAAACACTGAAACAATTTTTTTGAAACTTGTTATATAATATAGTATAAGTCCTACTTAGAAAATAGGCTATACAGTGCCCTAATTACTTTCTCTAATGGGAGGGGGAGGAGTTTTATCATGGGATAAAATTAAACAAATCTAGATACCTGGCTTGTTATTCAGGTTTTTTAAAAAAAATGTTACATGATAAAAGTTTATAAGCATAATATTACTGACAAGTTTTTGTAATTTACAACATTTTGGATATTTAGGAGTTGCAGCAATTTTTCATTACCATTACTGGTATATGTAAGCTGGTTACCATGAGAAACAGTGTAGTTTGATTTGGTTGCTAGCATAAAGAAGAGACAGGTTTGTATACTATCTCTTTGTTTATGTTTCAGCATCGCAGTAAAGGCAGTTTTATTACTGGTGTTCAAACCACTACATGCCATTTCAGTTGAAAAACAGATGGAGACAGACGTGTAAGGGAATGTAACGGAGATACTGAGAGAAGAGGAGAAAGGGAAGGGAAAGTGAGAGTGGAAGAGGGAGGGAGACAACAAGAAACAAAAAGGGAGAAAAAGTGAGGCAATAGAGACAGAAGAATATCTGTTTTTAATGCAATAATGCAAGCAGAGCTGCGATTCTGCTAGTTGCAAATAAAAACAGAAAATTACCAAAGTTCTCAGTAATTTGGTCCTTACAGAAGCCCAGAATCACTAACCAGTGTGTCCTGAAGAAAATAACCATATAAAAGAATATCATTATCCACTTTAAACAACAAGTTCTTGCATTATATATTAACAGATATTTCTTTAAAGCTAAGGAAACATATAATTTTGTTTTAGAGGAGCTTATCACTCAAATTTATCACACATAGAACATTGATGTTATTGTTATTTAGTTTTATTTTAATAATTTGCCACATTTAACGTGCCTTTAGAAGTAAATGACAAACATAAAATAACAAGGAGCAAGATTCACACAACAAGGAGTTGTCCAAATTTTAAGAACATGCAAATATTGGAAACAGAAGACATGCAGAAGAATTGAGAGAGATATACAGCAAGAATTTGAAATTTCTCTGTCGATGGGGGAAGTCCATGATTATTACGTCTGTTGACCTCCTGCAATTTGTAAAAAAAATAAAAACACCTTTGAAAAATTATACATCAGGAAGAGAAGTCAAATGTAGCACATTCATTAGAGGAAGTATGGCAACAGTGGAACACACACACAATAAATGGCAGCTGTTGCCAATATGTTAAATAGTGTGAGCTATTTTATTGCTTGAGTTTTTGTGATAGCAGCCAGTGTTATCATTCAACAACATTCCAATATTTGTAGCATTGCTTATTTTAAAGGGCATCAAGAAACTTGATTAGCTTTTTTAATAGAAAATTTAGCAGCAATAAAACTTTCGTCATTCAATAAATATGTCAAATTTATTTATAAATATTAATTTTTAAATTGGATCAGTATTTGTATTTTACAGATTAATATGACAGAATTATTTTTAGCAGCATATATGCAAGGAAAACGGACACTAATTTTTTCCAGCATTTATTGCTGTGAAACTTACTATGTATTGTTGGCTATCATTAGATTTTATACATAATGTCCTAATTAGTGCCTTTAAAAGACAATTCTAACAAGGTACAAACCAAACATTTTAAATTAAACTGCTTATGAAAGAGGCTTGGGAAATTGATACAGAACTAGTTTTGTAGCGATTTTTTGTAATTTACAAAATGGATACTTAAGGAGTAACCTATTACTTTCTTATTACTTGTTTGTAAATCTACTTTATATGTTATACTGTATATCACTGTGGCCAGTTTAGGCTACCATAAAATACAGTGGGGTCATAGATGCAAAACAAGAATAAGCTGTATGGTTTATGGGGAGATTAAAAGCCCTATTCTGACATTGTTAAATCTGTTAAATTCCTGACCCATTATCTCAGGTACTATTTAAGATATCAGTCTGGAATTTTTACAGGGCGTAGATACATGCTTTCTAAATTTACTGATGTACTTTTATCCAATAGTTTGTTTATTAAGGAAGCTGGAATTTTTTTTTTCAATTATACCATCTTTTGATTAAAGTTTATCAGATATTATGTTTTCTCCAAAAAATAACCAACCATTTTATTAACACCAAAATAGATCCACAATAGCACTTATAAGTATTTTATATCATACTAAAATTTAATTTAACTATCTTTTATAGCTTTTAAGAAAATGGATCATTTATACCAGAAAATGTCATTCACAGAAAAAGCTGTTCAATGCAAAAATGGAGAAAACAAACTCGCATATATTTGCAAAGAAATAAATCACATCGCTTCAGTATACTGAAGCTGCCATACTTAACAGTAGTACAAATTTGCAGAGCAAAACTTACCCTAAAAGATGGGCTAAAGGTTACCTCAGTACTCCAAAGCGTGTAGGAGTGGGGCAGAGTTCACAGTATAAAAAGTTAGATGCAGTGGCATTTTTAAAAATATATCTAAAATATCAGTATTGTACATATAATGTTAAGTAAGACTGCATAGAAAACTAAAACTGTCATTTTTTGGCAATTTCACCTCTGTTGATGGTAAATGAAAGTTATCAGAGAGTATAATGAAGACTGTTTCACTCATGTATCAAGTGACCAATCCAGCATAAAAATGCTCTGAATTTGGAATAATCACAGCTTTATAAACTCTGATTTTTATAATTTTCATTTTATTCTTCAGTGTGAAGTTATTTTTATTAAAATTGCAAACTGTGTTATTCCACAAGTAATTGTCACTTTGATCTTCTCTGTTTGACTATTAGTGGAAATTAAAAGACTGGACTGGGCATCCATAAATGTAAGTATTGCTTTTTTTCTAATTATTTTATAACTTGAGCAGGTTCTCACAAGGTAAATTCTGAAGTCCTCGTAATACTAAGACTCTATGTCCACATTGGAAGCTGGCATTTTAATGTTTAAACATGTCTAATAATAATAATACACCATATTGATTTAATACGGGAACATTTGCACCATGTATCAATGTAATAATTATAAGCAACTGAAAATCTGTTTACAATTCTTAAAAACAAACAGTTTTTTGCCTCTGTGGCTAGCGTGCTAGTCTATAAATTCAGAGGTCTCTCCAATTCCTGACTGAAGGGTAGCTTTTGTAATTATATTCCGTATCTTGCCTAAAGTTTGGAAGTAAGAATGAATATCTTTGCAATTTTCAAAGTTTAAAATTGGAAGTAGTAGAATCCAGTGATTAGAATGTAATTTTAACGTTTTTGACGGTGATATGGATAAATTTTGAAAGTTTCAATTCATAAAATGTGAACTTATGCCACTAGGTACTTTGTCTCAACAGACTAAATGCTTTTATCCTTATGAACTAATAAATAGCATAGATTCCTTTAAATTAAGAATAATGCAGTTATTACTTTCCTTTTTATTTTATGTTGCTTATTCATGCTTTTAGAGACTAACTGCATTCTATCCACTTTCATGTAAAGCCTTTGAAAAGGATTTCATGCACCAGAATTAATCTGAGAGTAGTTTTATACAAAACATTTTGTATTTACTAATGATTTGATTTACAAAAGAATTTAACTAATGAATTGTTAAATGCTTAAGTTGACTCCTTTAAAACAACAATTGTAATTTTTTACTGGTGGTGATTATTTAAGAGCAATCTTTTATGTCCTGCCAGTTTATATAATGTATTTAAGTTATTATGCAGGGTAAAAACAAAAATCATTAAACTCTGATGATGAACATTTATTGCTTAATAATGCAATCATAAAATAAAAATTATTGGTACTTTCTTTTTTTTTTTCTTATTACAACCAATTTCATTAATTTTTAAATATTTCTGGTAGGTATTGTATACATTTATTTCTGCTTCTCTAGCTGCTGCTTAAATTTATTTTAACAAAACAAACATTTTAGCACTTCAGTCTGTAATATGAAACATATTGTGTGTTCCGCTGTACCTGTGGTGAGGAACAGTGTATCTCATTTGAGTAATGAAAGAAAATTGAAAAGAAGCACAGAGTAAAATTAACATATATATACCAGACGTACACTGAAAACATGGAACTTAAAACTACAGAAACAAAAGAAATGAAAGAGCCACATAAACCAACAAGAACAAACTTTCCACGCTTGCCATACTTCCCCTAATCTTCTAATGCCATGAGAAGAAAGCTGCCTCGACATAAATCCAACCCCACTTTGACATCTCCATCAACTGTAAGCAGACAGAGCAAAAGGGGTGTGACCAAAGAAACAACAGCATTAGAAATGTCTCTACTTCTTCATGCTTGCGGCGAAGAATATTTTAAGTTAGTGTTGAAAAGAAAAGCTATAAATTAGCTAAGAATACATAGACCTTATGAATTGTGTCACTCCATCCACATACAAGTGAAAATAACATGTTTATTTTTAAATATATTAAACATTTATCAAAGAACTGATATGCAGGTGTAAATGTTTAAGCCCCAATTACTACAACTAAGTCCCTAAACTGTATTTAAGAACTGAATAAATGAATAAATAAGTACCAGTAGAGTTCAAAATAAATCCAACATATGTTGATTCTTTTATTACAGAAGAATTGGAATCTTCTATTAAATACCATTTTCAAAGTAAATCCTTGGACAGTACCACATTTCTGTCAGTATCCATACCATTTTTTGAAACAGTCATGCATTTCATTTTTGTCAGTTTCTGGAGAGCTCACATTTCATATATCCACCTTTTTGGCGGAAGCAAAACTCCCACATTGCCTAACTTGAATGGCAGAACCAGATCAAATTTGCTTTATTTTTGACTCTACTAGTGTGCATAATTGGTCTTACTGCTAAATTTAGTACCTAAACTTATGCATGTGTGCCATTACATACAAGTTATGTGAAATACTAAGAGAACTAACCTATCTTTAATTAATATGAATATTTATAATTTTAGTTACATGTATACATTGTTCATATTTGTAAAATTTGTAACTTCAAACCATTAAACATTTGTTGAGAGGGGAGAGTAATTTTAGTCTAGTAATTTCAATTCTAATGTAACAATGCTTAAAACTCGTAGTAAAGTACATGAGTAATAGATAATGATAATGATATTATTATTATTATTATTATTATTATTATTATTATTATTATTATTATTATTATTATTATTATTATTATTATTATTATTATTATTAAACTCTGACCTACTTTTCCAAATTATCAGACCAAATGGATGAATATCAGTTTTAATCTTTAGGTGAATGATATGACTATCCAATTAAAGAATGTTAAATTAGGCAAAGTTGAAAGAAGAAGAAAAAAGAAATTAAATGCCAAAAATTTCTTTATGTGTGCATCATAATATTTATCTACAATACTATTAAACAAAGTGATTCATAATAACACAGTGAAAAGTCTGACAGTAATAGTATTATGAAATAAGCTTCACCAAAGTAGGTACTTTAGTGGTTAATACAAAATATTTTGTTTCAATCTAAATTGCATTTGTTTGTTATTAAAATAAGTAATTTTTTAAATTTGAAGTCAATATTGAAAGCAGAAACTGCTTATTTGGAAAGATCGTTATCAATATTAAAAGACAACTGAACATTGTAGAATCTGGATATAATGCTGTCTCTGATATAGTAAAAAGTGCCCTATAAAGTTCCATTTTTGGACATCTTTTATCAACCTAATATGTTCAAATGTCATATACTAAGATATAAAGATGACGCAGTAATTTGTATCACAAATTATGTAAATGTAAAGAGTGATTATAGTGTGAATATGCATTATTGTGTGACATTGATTTGAGATGTTTGATGATTGTAAGCATTGTTGAGAAGTGGGTTTGTATGGTCTTACTGAAACTGACAATAATAGCGTGCAATAATGTAGCGAGGGGGTGAGCTGTTTATCATTATTAGAGACGAGCAAATGACGTAATATTGGCGCGTTTTTCTTAGAATTTGCTGGAACATTTTTCCCTAGAGCATATGTTTTCGTAATTTTCATTGGATATAAAAATAGACGCTAATGTTGGCGCGTTTTATTAACCAATAGCAGCTCGGTTATAATCTTTAGGCATATTGGGGTGTAGGAGTATAAAAAGAGCTAAGTCAGAGTTAGATCCCTTCAGTCCATCGGAAACATTTGTGCATTACACGTCGCTGAGTTCAACAGAAAAGTCATGGTGAATACATACCATAGTTTATCGATTTGCAGTGTACGCAGAGCAAAGTTATGAAAAATCTCAAGTGTTGTAAAGTTAATTACACAAAAAGTTGAAGTACGCGAATTAATAATGAGCAGTAAATAAGTTATTATAACAGTTTCAGTTTGGCGAGTGTCAAGATTAATATGTGAAAGTGAATAATGTGTTAAGGCAATAAAAGTATAAAACAAATTCTTTTATTAGTGTTATCTTTGGATAAAAACTCCTTTCCGTTTACACACCTGTATAAGATAAGTGCTCGACCAAAAAGATCATAGCTAGCCGGAGGACAGTGAACCCAAAAATTAAACACAATAACAGGCGCTCAGTAAAAGATAAAACGAAGTGACCGCGACAAATTGTCTTTTATACGTGCGGCAGATAAACAGTAGCATTTTTCAAACAAACCTAACAAAGAATACCGCCGCAAAGAATAATTATTAATTATCTGTATGTTAATATGAATATGCAGCTTGCCTTCAAAGTAAACTTAAGTTCAATGTTTTGCAATAAAGGATCTGAAGTTATTGACACTGAAAATGGCTTAATATCCTAAGTTTGTAGTTCACTATAGTGATCACTACTCCCCTCTGTACTCTTATAGATTTTTAAAAAAGAAAAAAGAATCAGAACTTTTTATTGTTTGATTTGGTGTGCAAAGGTCCATATTACATTTTTATAACAAGGAGATTCCCACCACACAATTTCAAGCCACATCTGTATATGAGGTGGTATATTCCAAACCTTATTAAGTCCATTGATATAAATTTTTCAGAAGGAAGAAAAACTGTTTATATGTGAATAAGGGAGGTAAATTGAAATACTAAAATTAATATTACTGGAAGTACTTCATTTATCACAATTCATTCTTTTTGAAATCACTTGTACATCAGACTGTCCTGAAATTCAGAAAATATCTTTGAAATATTGCATTTTATGTGAATGAGAGAAATAAAAAAAAAATAATGTTCATGCCTCAATATTTATGAAAATTCAATTAAAGTAAATTATTTAAGTAATATGTAACTACTGGATTACTGCTAGCTGATATTGTTTCACAAAGATAATATTTTGTTTAATAAGACTTAATTTGTACACTACTATTACCAGCAATTTCTTAATAACCTATAGTGTTTTACTTAAAATGTTTCCTTTTATTTTCTGTAAAGACTGAAACACACATAATGTTGACTAATTTTGAAGATTTAGAAGCTAGTAACAGTGTATGTCATAATTTAAAATAAAGAGAGTTGAAGGTTGTTACACTACATCACTAAAATATTCTTACTTGAACGTGTTTCGGGAGACGGCTTGTTCCCATCGTCAGCATGTCCTCAACTGAGTGAGTTGAGGACATGCTGATGATGGGAACAAGCCGTCTCCCGAAACACGTTCAAGTAAGAATATTTTAGTGATGTAGTGTAACAACCTTCAACTCTCTTTATTTTAAACACATAATGTTGCTTAAAAGTAATGAAAAGTGCAATAGTGGATTAATAAATGTAATAATAGAAATGACAATAATGGTTGAAATAATGTGACAGTGTTCCTTCAATATCTTAACAATGCAGAGCACTACACTTGCCATTCCTTAAGTGTTCTTAGTACCACTGAGCTGTCAACAAAAGTCAACAATTGGCATTAATTTTTCTCAGTGCTGCAAACTTAACAGTTGACACACATCTTTGGAATGAACATTTAATATTAATTGGTTTTGGACAGGTTATTTGCCATGAACACCCAGGTCCATGCATTGCTTTGAAAGGGTTGCAGTTAGATGAAAACATTCTTCACAGCAAGATGGAGCACACTCACAAGTATACAAAATCATATAAAACTCATTTTCATCCATGGATGAATGTAATACAATTTGGAACGAATCTCCTCATATCAGGAATATATTTGAAAAATAATTTTTAGAGCTTGAGAACGATACTCTGGTTCATAAAGTAAACTCACAATAGGAGTAGAGTGAATAGAGTAAAAGGAGTTTATGGATGACCAGAGACTGAAGGGAAAAATGCCTTGTATCTTTAGGCCATGAACATGGACTGCAACAGGGAGATGAGGCGTCATGGACCTTCACAGAAAACAGCTCATAACTCAACATGTGATTTACTCATCTCTGGACCAAGCTAAGTTTTGAACTATGGTGGCTAAAGACAACTGATTGGTGTAATTGACTGCACCAGGATGCTCAGTATGGTTGGCCTTCCTCAGCACAGCAATTTCATGTGCTGAGAAAGACCACATTGTCATAATGGTTGAAAACTTTTTCTGGGTTCTAGATAAACTTGGCTGGTATACCGTGAGACACTTATAAAACCAATTGTATATTATTTTGAATCCACATATTCAAAAGTTCATCTACATTTAGATTAAAACAACAGCAAATAATTAGAAAGTAGAGGTAAGGCATGTAAAGGTTTTAGTTTTGTAAATCATTTGAGAGGAAAACAAGTACAGCTGAATAATTTTTAAATATTGAAGATGCTCACAAGGTAAAGCTTCTTTTTAATATTTATTACTCCAATGGAAAGGCATACTTACTAACTAATGTGACAAATTGCAAAGAGTTCTTATCAAAGTAGGCAGGCTGGCATGCATCTTCTGGCCTTCTTGTATGTGAACCTGTAACAATTAACAGTTTATCAATCAGAATGTAACAAACAAAATGTTTCCCCAACATGCAATGGATCAAAAAGGCAGTGTTTAACTTGGTAGAAATTTTTCTATATTGGAAGTTTCTGAAAGAAGTGCCAATATTCATTTTATAATAATACTGTATATTGTAACATATTTACTTTCTCTACCCCTTACCTTAGAGGAACTATTGCATTCAATTTTGATTTTGAGATTTTTCAAGAGTTGCAAATTTTTAGGTCTGCAGAATCAAAGAACTTTTCAGGGAATGATAGGGCTTTGGTGGCTTCGGTCCACCCTTAAGCTCCTCGGAATGAAAGTGAATATCAAGTGAATAATTATGTATGATTTAAAACCCATAATAATGACATTGTAAATTTTCCAAGAGTACTACTGGGTATTCTGTCCTACAGAAAGAACATTATAATTTACTGTGCAGTTCATCTGTTAGAAAAACTTCAAAATATACAAAGATGAGCAAAAGTGTTCAATGAAAAGAACACCGTGCTTCACTTGAGTTTTGTTTCATATTTCAGAAATTGTTCAAAATGGTAGCAATAGATGTAACAATTCCTGCATAAGTACTGGGTATGAAAGAACATTTTTGGTTTTGAGGTATGTGAAAACATAGTCGGAAAATAAAATGGATGATGATATTGTTATAACTACAATGAAAACCATGGAGGTCAAGATTATCATGGATGGCTGACTTCTAAAAATATTCGCAGATTAAGTTTCACTCAATGTTTTTTATTTTCTTGTATTATATTATTCTAGTATTAACTTGGCAGTCTGTTGCTATGCCAGTAATGGTTTAAAACAGTAAAGTATTCACAAAATTTGCAGTGCAATATACTGAGGAATGCATAAATGTGCCAGTGTACATTTATATATGATTCAGAGCTTCCTGGACTACCTAAACACAAGCTAATATGCACAATATAGGTACACATATGAATTTCCAGAGTTCCATTTTGGAAAAAAATATGCAGGACCCAAGATTTTTTATGTTGTGGTGGTGGTGGTTGTTATTGTTGGTATAATAATAATAATAATAATAACAACAACAACAACAATAATAATAATAATAATAATAATACTAATAATAATAATAATAATAATAATAATAATATTGACATGATGGTCGGAACAACTGCTAGTATGCAAAGGGTCCTGGGTTAGGCTCTTGACCATGACAGAGGAATATTTTTATTCATAGAAAAACTTTTGTCCGGTTTAACACTGTGTATAATATTGTTTTATTCCCATACAGCAGAAAATGGGAAACCCTAGCAATATCAGCCCTCCTAATCCATCCTTCAAAAGATGTGGTTGTCAATCATGGCTGCTGCCGCCGCCGCTGCTGCCAGCACCACCACCAAAGTTACCTATTATCATTATTTAATTTTAAGTGAATAATGAATACTTTGAATATAAATATTATTAACCTTCATTATAACACAATTTCAGAAGCTGCCAGTATTCTAGATTTTCCTTTTGTAATATAGATACTGCTACAATAATGATGGAAACAGAAGTCTGAATAACAATTCAGATTTTTAATGACCTTCAAAGCTTATTTCATTTGTCTTTTTGAAACAAAAATGATGTAAATGGCCAGGTTCTATTGGAACTTTTTTGTTTAAAAGCTTTACAGATATTAACTATGACGTATTCCTATGTGGTGCAGAAATAATGAAAACTTTAGGGGGATATTTTGTTTTTCTCCATGATAGCATTATTTACTGTGGGACTGCCCTCTAGTAGGATTTGTACAGCCAGCCAGTATAGTTTAGAAGAGAGAGATCAAATGTGGTCTCTGGATGAAAGATTATGTTCTGGCTTCTTGACCCAGAGGCCCTGCGTTTAATTTCCCTTGGGGTGGGAGAATTTTCTTTAATTTTAATGAGTCCTTACCCTCTGCATAGTTTGGAAGTATGAATGTGAGTGTGTTTCATAGTGAAAATTAATAAAATCAATGCTAAATTGTACAGATGGTTTATGAATACCATCAGTTGTTTCTAAAGGCAAAGCCCTGAAATGACCACAGAAGTTAAAGAGGGTTATAAAAAAGAGAGGGACAGGGATCCAGGTCTAAGTACCGAACACATGGAAGTATCTGAAAATCACAAATTCTAATATTACTCCAAAAGTAAGGGAGCATAGAAACAAGTTACTTTAGATTGCTCGTTTTAATACAGAAGGTAGATCAGAAAGAAGCTATTTTAAAATGTTAAGGAAACCAAGAAATAATTGAAGAACGTTTTACTAAAATTACACACAGCATTAGAACAAAAGAAAGACTGTTTTCAAAGTTCTGATCTTTGTTTTGGTCATCTATATAGTCAATAAAACTATATATTCAATAAATAACTGATGTTAGCACATTAAATGGGCTATCCTAATAAAAAAAATGTATTAAAAGGTTTTTGTTTGTTTGTTTGTTTGTTTTTTGCATGGGTGTATTGTATTCTTTTCCTGAAGAATGACAAACTAAGTGTTGTGGAAATTGATCCCTTAACATTATTCAGTTCCCACATAGGCTCTATGACTCTTAATTACTTTTCTCCAGTGTTAAGGGTGGGTTCTAATGGAACACACAGTCAAAAAATTCCAATATTTCACTTTTTACTGAATTCTTTTAAACATTTTATATAATAAAAGTTTATAAAGTGTAATATTACTGAGAAATTTTATAATTTACAAATTTCAATAGGATGAATTACTATGAAGTTATACAAATATTTTGTTACTGTTATTCATGTCCAAAAATCAGCTATGATGGAAAATAAGTTATGATCACATAACAAGAAAAGGAACAGATACAATAGTGTTTATTAAATCTTTAACAAGTGTTTTAAGTTTCATTAACAGGCCAGAATTAAAATGCATTTTCTTACCAGCTTTCAAAATATCAAAATGCACAGAGAGGGAGCAGGTGATAGAGAATAGTAGTGATAGAGGGAGGGGGAAAAAGAGAGCGAATCTCCTTTTCTGGATTCTGCTTGTACAAAAAAAGTTCATGTGTGTAAAGCACCCTTTTTACAATAATGCAGAGAAGCATCCCTTTGTTTTCTAGTGGCACATAAATCTATTCCGTGTAGCTAATAAGAAAATTAGAAACAATTCTTAGCATATCTCATTTCTCTTATCTATTATAATTATTAACAGATTGTGAAGAAACATAATCCTGAAAGCTCATTTATATGAATTAAATGAAACCTTGTGCTGAATAAATTAAATTTTAGGTACAATTAACTTTATTCATAAATACTGAATGTGATCCAATATTTATATCACAATGCTCTGCTTGAAATAAATGCTCTAGATAATGGAAAAATTCTATTGATTGGTAAGCAAAATTATCCTAGTTTTCCCTTCAAGTTTTAAGTTTATAAATTATTATTACATGATCACAAATAAGTTTAGTCCAATTGCAAATAAACATATTTTAATGTTTTCATTATACTGAAAGCAAAATGTTTTCAAGCATTAATACATTTTATGGAATAATTCTAAGTGGGGGGAGGGGAACAACCTATGAAAATCATAAAAATGAACAAAATAAGCTGACCAAAATTGGTTTTTTATCCCAAAAATCATAACACAATGTCAAATTGCTGATTCATAGCCTTCTTTTGTTACATAAGAATACACCATTGGTGTCAAGTAAAACAACTTGCTTTTTTCATTTTCTGAAAAAGGAATTTTTTTATATTTTTTAGTTTTTGTAAAAAAAAGTCAGATATTATTGGATAAACTACATGAAATTTACTGAGCATTTTTATTGATACTAGTTACAAAGATATATATTTTTAAAATAATGTATAAAGTTTATCTATTAAAAATATACATACATTTCTTTCACAAAAGCTGAAATTTAAATATTATTTTAAAAATTTAGATATAAGTAGTTACAAAGCTTCCTCTTGCATCTATTTTTTTTTTATTGGGCATGTGTTTATAGATCCAAAATTAAGTCTTTGTACTGAAATTATTTAGTATTTCTTAATGTAGATAGTGAACGACTAATCATGAAAATGAAATCATTGTGCTAATACTGATGTGTATGATACTTGAACATAATCATGTATGAAAACGTCTTCTAGGTAAACAAATATAAGAAAATAAGGTTTTTATGCATCCCCAGCCTAATATTTATAGAATTTTTACTTGTTGCCTCACTTACCAGTTTGCACCTCGATCACATGGCCATCTCTTCGATAAAACATCATACACATGTATCCACTTTGACTGTGAACAGAAGGACAAATACAATAGCATGAGTTTTATGAAATAATGAAATGCTGGATCTTAATACATGTATATCCTGAGATGTATGTTCAGTAAGAGTGTGTTTTCAGACACAGGATTGTATACAGATGCAACTAATAAAAATGTTTCATTTAATTCAGTTCAATAAACTATGAAACTGCAGATTTTCTGCAAAAAAAAATAATGGAACTTTTGAACTGTATCCTTTGAGCAAATAAATAATCCACTATCATTACATTTGAGTAAAATGTCCTCTTTACACTTATACTTTATATTTTGCATTCTTTCTCCTTAAGCTTTCATACAAAAATGAATTGCATATCCTTACATCAAGAAGTAATCTATATTTAATTAATTTCTAATTACTGTGCCTTATTAATCTTTATGCCTGAGAAAATCATTGTGAAGATACATTAACTGGATTTATATACAGTGAAACACAAAATTAAAGTAATCTTGAGGCAGATAAACACAATAAGCTATACATGTTCTTGGTGCTTATCTAGAACATGTTTCATAAACTCTTGTTCACATCTTTAGTTGGATGTTTCCAGATGCTGATCAAAAGATCTTTAAGTTGATGATTGAGGAACCTCTTTAAGTGATTCTGGAAGTTAGTATTTTCCAATAAATGCTATGTCAGAATTCATAAGCCTTCCCTCAAATATGTTTATTAAAAATTTGAGGAAGGTTTTGAATTTTGGCAATTGTATGTGAGGAAAATACTACATCAGATCACTAAACAAGGTGCTTGAGCATCCCCTCAAACATCTTCTGATGAGCATCTGGTTGTCAACATCAGCTGAAGATGTTCTAGATAAACACCAAGAATAAGGGAAGCTTAGTGTTTATTTGGCTAAAAATTACTTAGTTAATTTTCTGTTTCATTGTATTAAAGTCTGTTAATGCTTCTTCAGTTAATTCTTCTTTACTTTGATGATAAAAAAAAGGCTATGACACTTTGATTAAAGTATCATATGTTTAAGATATGATATGACTATGAGAATGAATTCTGTTTAATTTTGTATGACAAGTAAATCATAACAGATAGACAAAAACTTCTACAAAAAACCGTAGACCTTGTTTAGACACACAATTTATATATAATTCCTTATATTTGTTGCTGATGGTTTGAATTTTCGAATACTTTTACATTTTTTGAAGTGTTAAGCCATCCTTCATTTGTTACTTACAGGGTTATGTAAAGAGTATGGAATTTCAAAGACAGCATATAGAGATGTGTTGACTATTGCTTCAGCCTCCTGTATTCTCTTATGCCTACACTGAAATGTGTAGTGAATCTATTCCTCAAAATTTTATGTAAATTAACATGAAGTAAATAGAAAATATGCTTTTATAGGAATAGTATTTAGAAATAAATAAAAGTAAATGATAGCAAGTAGAAAAAGTAATGTAAATGTAACACCATATATTCTCTTCTGTTCCACAGGCTGTGAGGGGATGTTTATCTTAAGCAGCCTGGTTTATCTTGCTTGATGCTGGTGAATCTCAGGAAAGAAGGTGAACAGATCCTGGTATGCAGCAAGTGCAAAGGCACCAATATTTGTGTTTATATTCAGGTGTTTTTCACTGACATTGATCTGAGGATCAGTTTTAACTTATTTTTCTAAATTCTCCTTTTGGCCACTAATTCTAAATTCCTTTGGGCTTATTTCATTCTGGGGTCTATTAGTTCAACTTTTTTGATTATGGATTTTCAAACCGAGTGCTTATATAGCATATTTCTACTGCTCAATTTATAATGCTCTACATGTTAGTCAGAGCTAATCAAATGAAATTTAAAGCCTGGATAATAGCTTTTTTAGACAGCTGGCACTACAAGTGCCCCCACGTACACAGGCCACATGCTAGAAATGAACTATTTTAACACTCAATGGAATAAAACTTTTACCATTGTTACCATGCTTATTTCTTGCGATGAAAATTATATGCATATTAAGTGAAGGCCTTGTATCGATTGATGTAATGGCAAATTATTTGAAAGACTTGATATGGATTCTGCAGAACCAGAAGAAATTTGCAAGCAGCAGAGAGGATAACGTAAGAACTGTTACCAAAGAATTTGAGAAAACAGTACAACGTTGCATACAGCAGATTTCTTCAATGCGTGCAAGGTAAAAATCCCATATTTTTGTGTTTTACATTCATAAACTGAAAAACAAAAACCTATAACCTTTTTTTGGGACCACGACCTTCTATGTGTTATAAAATTTTATGATTGTATAAGTGATCATGCTGTCAGCATTGGTGCTATCAAGATCAAACAAGAATGAAGGCGAAACAACAACAGACTTGAGCTCATCATTTCACATATCGGAATGCACACGGCTATTTCCAAGCAAATTTCAGTTGGATGCTTTATAATTTAATATTGAGGACTGCCTAAAAGATAGTACATAACACAGATGTTAAAGTGGATTTTATTTTGCTCGTAAGATTACTACACTCGGCTTTTAGCCTCGTTCCATAAGCATTCCTTCTCGCAAAATTAAACTCCATTTTTAACACTTATCTCATAAATATTACAATGCTGATCGTTTCTGGGTTGTGCAGTCCTTACAAAAATCTAGTCTGAAAAGAAATGGCAAAGGAATGAATCTTTATACATAAAATTAGTTTCAAATGTCAACAACCTTGGAGTATGTCATAATTAATGTTAAACTGTTTATGCAATTTGAGTACCCGCTATGAAGTGCCTATTTTTTTTTTTTCATATGTTTGAAGAGCATTTGAGAGATGGTTGCATGAATTACTTTCTTGTATTAAAGAAGGCAGTGAAACATTCATACAGTGAAAGTAACTACAGAGCAATAAAGCTGAGAGGAAAGGCATACCCTCAACAACGGAACCCACTGGCTAAAATTAAGCCCCGCTTTCATAGAAAATTGCACTAGGGTAGCTCAAATTACCTTCAATTTTTTATATACATAAAAGAGGCAGCGTTTATTCTCCATTTCCTTTTCCCTTGGAAGAGAGCGATGTTGCACCGTTTCAATGAGTAGTTGGTTAGCCCGCCCGGGAGCTGGATGGATGGATGTTTGGAGATCGTTTACAGAGAGAGAGAGAGAGCGGTGCTCCCCTAACGAACTGGCGTTGTGACCGGCCTAGCAATAGAACCGGCAAAGGTACGGCAAATCACGGGACGATCAGTGGCGTGCATTTCACTGCGTCCGTATCATAGTATTCTGGCTCATGCATCGTTATTTTACATCAGCGGGCATTTTTACTTTCTTTATCGCTTCTCTGAAGGTAAAGGAAGTACTGCATTCCGAAAATACATGCTTCGCGGTCCCCCGAATCCTCCAAAGATGCATTTTTAGAAAACGTGTGTGTTTTTTCAGAGCTATTCGGAAAACTATTAGACGACTTTACTTTGATATTTGTTTCTCAATTACTGAAAGCACCCCTCCCCCCCAAAACGAACATTACAGTTTATGTCTGAAAATTGCACCGATCTTGTGTGGTATTTACAAAATTATACTTTGAACAATCTTATTCTTTCCATGAACTTGTCAATCATCATGACATGTCTTGGAAGAAGTCGGTTTACCCACATTCGTTTGCAGCCAAACGCTTTTGATGTGTTTGACCTCTCCCTAAAAGCATCAGCCATGTTTTAATGTTTTTATTATTATAGATATCTATAATACAGTAATATTTTAGTTAAAATGTTTACCATTTTAGTATTATGTATTTATTACTTAATATGCATTTAATTCGGGTCTCATATTGATTTTCACATTAGCATCACCAGGCAAAACTAACCGAATGACCTTGTTCTTCATGGTGATTGAAGAACTCAATCTTTATTGTTTTCACAAAATATGTAGTCAATGTTTTCCAATTTATTTTGCAGTTTTTCTCATCTAACCACGTTTTGAATGTGGCTATATGTTGATTTAGATTTATTAGGAATCAAAGAAGCACAACCTGCGTGTCATGCCTCTTTAATGGTTGACTCAAAAGGTTTCCGCCATGACAGCAACCTTTTAGTGTATTTCTAATACTATAGAAAAGTAATCGATGGCAATGAACTTTCGTGGCTCGACTTCAATCGATCTGGCGTTTATTTTAACATAAAGTACGTCATAGTACAGACATACATATGCAGTATTTTTAAGGCCAGCCATGTTGATACTTGAAGCAGCTGTTAGTGAGCAGCTACGAGTAAGTAGATAACATTACAATTATCAATTGTTATCAACGATTTCCCCAAAATAGTATACTATACACATGTATTAAGTATATACCTAATAGAATCTCGGAAATAGGAAATACTTAACTTTGTCTTATATTTTCAAGCTTTCCTCGATTCTGTTTTAAAGCACTTGCCACTCTTATGTCTACTATTACATGTATATAGCACGGTAATGGTATAAGATTTGAAATTGTGATGAAAATGTGTTTTGATCTAACGGAGGAAAAAAATAAATATCAGTCAGGAATTACCAACCTTTTTATTGAACTTCCTCATTAACGCTTCAGGTTTTACGACTTCATAAAGTTATTTCACGGGACGTTTAAATCATGTGTAAGCAAAATTCTACTGCATACATATAAAATCATTTTGTATATACCACACATGAAAAAGTTATCAGTGCAGCTTTCAAAAAAATTATAAAATAAATAAAATCGAAATTTGGAAAAAGTCCAGAACACAAACTGTAATATTATGTATCCTCTATACGTATTAAAAGTGAGGATTTTCTCTCGGTTTAATTTTGCTGATAAAGTTTTTAAAGTGGGTCACTGAAAGTCATCGTATCATAGTACATAAGGTATTCCCTCAAATTTTAAAAATGGTGGGATTATAGTGTCTCCTACATTTATATTAATCATTTGGTTGAATATTAATATCAGTGGGCATTTCTGATTTTTTATTGGGAATATGGCGGAATAAAGGAATAAAAGAAGAAGGTTCAAATAATAAAAATATATATATACAGGTTGGACCATTTAAGTTGGGACTGTACAATATCTCCAAAACTAAGCGATGTAGAAAGAAATGTATTGAATAAAAGTTGCTTGATATTATGGGGAAAAGTAAATGTCATTAGTCGTGTTATTTTATTTGGAGGACGTTGTGATAATCATTTTAGGGTCAATTTAAATTCACCTAGTTGTAGGTTCCCATTTAAAAAAAACTACATTGACTCTAAAATGACCATCATAACATCCTCCATACAAAACTCGACTAATGACATTTACTTTCCTCCCATAGTATCAAGCAACTTTTATTCAAGGCATTTCTTTCTACAACGCTTAGTTTTGGAGATATTGTACAGTCTTAACTTTAAACGAATACTTTCACCATCTTACAGATTAAAAAAATATCATTCCTACCCACTTTTTCAACCACTTACATAATACACCGTTTGATCGACCTGCTTTACCTTCCAACTATAAAAAAGCGTCTTCCATTCATTCAACGTATCACTTATTACTCACGTCATTTGACTGCTCTGGACAAACTGGTTAGTTATGTTTACGATTGAGCAAAAGCTATAGACTATCATACAGACTCCATAAAAATTAAGTAAATGCAGGTACATAAAAATATCCCCTTTCTGATTTTCAAACCTTTACTTACAAATTATATTGCTTGACCTAAGTTAACAAAACTTGGCTGACCTACACGTTAGAGTCCAGCAAATCGAGCGGGATGGCTCAGGCAGTAACGTCTGTGACCCGCATTCGGGAGGTTCCGGGTTCGATCCCCGGCGACCGCCTACTCTGACTCATGGGTTTTTTCGGGGTTTTCCCGGTTCGTCAGACAAATGCTGAAGTGGTTTCCTTCATACCCTGAATTTCCTGTCCCTCCATTTCGTTTCGTCATCCTTAACCCCGTTTGGTCTATTTCAGGGTTGGAAGCGTCGGCGATGGTGTTTCGGTGCAATGTGGCAGGGAAAAAGAATGCTCTCTGTGCGTTGACTCCGTCCCTCGGCCTTCGGCCGGTTGCTAGACTATAAGGACCACCACCCCTTAGAGGGGGGGGGGGTCCCCCGTCTGCCTGTCTGACTGCCAGGGTGTCTGTATCTGGAAACTGCAAGGGCCGTGTTCATTGCTGTGCCGTCACTCCTGTGCCGCCCAGTGTCTCCATTCACCTTATCCCTCCCTTTCAGGGGCGCCTTCTCGTGAGGGCGTAGGTACACAACATCCTCATTCCTGGATCGGTGCCGAATCCCCTCCGTTTCACAATCCAACCCAATAGGACTCAACGAACATTGGTGATTATTTTATGGCTTTCAAAAATTTCTTTACTCATATTACAGTTTGTGATATATACACACCAATTATAAAAAGCATTGCCGAGTGACATAATAAGTAGCTCAATAATGAGTCCTTTACTTCATTAGCGAGTATAACAATACATCAGCTGCATAGATAAAGAGCAGAGTAACAATTTCCAACATTCGAATCACAATTAGTAGTAACAATGAAACTATTGTGTAGCTTTTTATACTATGTTCGCGTGAATTGTGGGCGATTCTGTTCAATGCTGGGTCTTAAAACATGCGTTATAAAAACAATCTTTTCTAGGCTTATGAATATTTTTATGTGCGCGCATCCGCATTGGCATCCTCCCCCTCTTTCTGTTTAGGTGGTGTATGAATATAACATCCATCACTGAAATAAATTTGCTTTGAAGATTTTATCCCATATTTAGCAGTGGCTAAGGACAATTTGTGTGATTTTCCCTTATTTTAGGAAACTCAGTGCAGCTTCTATGGTTAGAATTACGATGAAGGCATTTTGTTCAACCGTAATATGGTATGAAGTGTTGTCCTATTAATAAGGATCCATCTTCGACATATGCTGAATGTGTTTCGTAATAAATTTGTCCTTATATATATATATATATATATATATATATATAAAAATATATAAAAGTTATTTATCGTCCAACACTACCACTCCTTCATTGCTGTGGCTCTGAAATAGAACTATTCCCTCCTCCTCCTATGGCGATTTCTTCCGGAACTGTTTCCACAAAGCATACGCTTCTAATGCAGAGATGGTCGTGAAGAATCCTTTGCGTTTTACGAGGAGTGTACTAAAAGTCATCGGTCTGACCAAAGAAACATAATGTTTAAAATAAATGTTTTCTTTTTTAACATAGTCACCTTGTAAATCAATACAAAGTCCAGCGACTTTCCAACTTTTCAATACCCATAAAATAAGATTTACCCAAAATGTGAAAAATGAGCGTAGGCCTCTACTTCAACGTCACCATTTGATGTGAATCTTCGTCCATCCAGTCATTTCTTCAGGCTTGGGAAGAAAAAGTAACCGCTGGGAGCAAAATCCGGAGAATATAAAGGCAGTTGGATACGAAGATCATGGAGTTTTGAAGCATTTCAATCGTGTGTGGAGGCGCATTATCGTGATGAAAGAGAACTTTGTTTTTCGCAAGTCGTGGACGTTTCGCTTGAACAGCATCCTTTAATCGGTCCAGTAGTGTAGCGCAATACTCACGGTGATGGTTTTGCTCTTCTGGATGCAACCTACGAGCACCAACATCAGAATCCCATAAAACCATAGTCACGGAACAGTTTTTACTTTCTTTGGTGTACTTTCATCTACTGCCACCTAAGTTTGGATTGCTCCTTTGTCCCTGGCGTGTAGTCATATTTCGCACACTGTTATAAAACTTCAGAAATACTGACTGGAGTTGCGTAGAAACTGTCTAAACACTGATAATTAATGTTCATTTCGAATGCGGTTTTGGTCCATTGTTAAAAAACGCGGCAACCATCGAGTAGAAAGCTTTCTGATTCCAAAAACTCTGTTTATCGAGGTTTGTACATTGTCGGTATATCTTCATCAGCGATATCCGAGTATGACATTGAGAATTTTTGTCTCAATCTCGTCGGTCATAGCGGTTTTGAGCCCTAAGTGCTATCATATTGAATAGATGCACTATCATACTTAACATTCAGCAACCCACTTTTTGACGAAAGGGATAAAAACCTTTAAAGTTGAATCTAACTCATTGGGGTTAAACCCTTCAAAACAAGTAGTTCATCACAACTTATATTTAAGATTTTATCAAGTTTTTAGAAGTTGTTAACGCTGGTTTGTTTACACGTTCGTTACAAATAAGTAGTTACACTTGTCCGTCCTGAACTTTACAGCGCGCCATCTAAACATCAGCTTAACAACTATTTAGTAATTGTGTATTATTTTATTAATTGGAGTAGTAATTATAGCAATTGGGTCATTTTCATATCTCTGAGTCAGACTGAGAACTGGTAGAACATCCTTCGTACTCGCATCCATGTCTAGAGACTCGGCCTAAATTACTTCCATTGGCTTCTGTGATTAGATGCAATGTGCATTTTACTTTTTCTGTCGTTTATATGTTTTAGGTAGAGGAAGTATTACATTACACTCAACATTTTGTTACGTAGACTTCGCCGGAAATATATAGGGAGAAATCTGCGTCTGTGTTTGTGAACAGCTTAATCAAAAAACGAAAAAATCAAATAAATACAAAATTCGATATGAGTTACACACAGTTTACGGATTCCAGCCGAAATTTTCAACAAAATACCCCACCCCAAAATGGAAACAACTTTGTTATCTTTTAGTTTTCAAAAATAGATCTAACGATTTTAATTAAAATATGACATACCTACTCGAGATAACATGAAAAACAAAATGTCTTCAAATTTTCTATGAATAGCTAGTGAAGTCCTCTTCATTCCGACTTTTATGACCGGAAAACCGCAAGAGGTAAACCAACATTTACTGAAGAAAAAACGCAAAGCTCATTAAATTGTGCAATTTACATGAATTACACAACATTGCTGAAGACTAGCTTGACCCAAACTATAAACTTATAAAACTGACGATTCTCCCATTTCGCACGAGCTCATGGCAAACCAAACTAAACTTGCGATATAAACAGACGATTCGTTTCCATATCCATCATACAATCACGCACTTACTGTTTAATCTGAAATCATTTCTATCTACATTTTATCAAAAGTAAGCTAAAGTGGACAGAAGAATAACTTTTACTTCCTCTACCGTATACCTGAAGTAAGAGGAAGTATTCCATTCCATCCAAAAATTCGATACCGAGATTTCACTGGAAACACACGTTCCAAGGTCCAATGAATAAAATAATTCTTAGAAAAAAAGTCCCTCTGTGTGTGTGTGTGAGAGAGAGAGAGAGAGAGAGAGAGAGAGAGAGAGAACAGCATAACTCAAAAACAAAAAGTCGATTAAATACTAAACCTGGCATTTCAGCGTCCTCCAATAATGGACGCAAAGATTTCCATCAAAATCCTCCCACGCCAAACTATACTTTACATTATTTTTGGTTTTCTCAAAATGGTTCTAACGATTTTGATTAAAACGCATATCTTGAATTTTCTGGGAATAGCCTGTGAAGTTATTTTAATTCTGAATGAATTTTTTATAACTCGTAAGCTGTAAGGAAGATACAAAAAGTAGATCTGGATAAATCACACAATTTATGTAAAAATCTTTTGTGACATGAACCTTTTCCGAGATATTTTTATTATAGGTTGAATTGACAAATATTTATATCCACTTTTTTCAACTCCAAAGTGGCTTAGTGTTTTCTCATGATCTTGCAAAGTGAACGGAATTTCAAAACGAAACGTTCTTGACAGATCTGACTATCGCTTAAGCCTACTGTATATAAGGAAATATATCGTGAAACAATTTCTGCAAATGTTTATCTCGATTAACATAAACTAAGTGGAACAACAAGCTTTTGTAAGAATAGTTTGTAGAAGAATGGGTAGGGAAAGTCATGTGAATGTAACTAATAAGTTTTGTTTGCATTAATAACATAATCTATAACGCATGTATGAAGGAGTAACGTTGTGGACCGATTCGTGGAAGTTGTTGCTAAATTTAAACCGGAATTCCACTTTTGTGCTTTTTCTCCCAAAGCACTCAGCGGTATTCAGTGCATTGACACCATTGATGAATTACAGATAATTATCCGAAACTCTCGTCGGCTTAAATCCATTATTTAATTGCACTACTAACTTCAACGAACTGTAGTCGCCATGGATACCACAACGTTTTTGTTACAATGGCTACAACATTAAGTGGGAGCATTTTATCCGAATTCTGGTACGGGGGAAATGCTGTACCTAGACGCACACAATCCATCGTAATTTTGGTGAGTGGAGGTCACTTGTTTTGTTTATGTCATAGATTAAAAAGCAGCTGGAACAGGCAATGCTTTTGAATTTGTAGCCGTAGGAATCGTGCTACCAGAATATCTGAAAACGAATAAGCCTGGAGACCCTATTTGGAATTCAATGAACTCTGAATTTTTCCGCTATGCCATTAAATGTCACGCTTTTCTTCTTTACTTTCTCTACCCCGTAACTAGTAGGTAGAGAGGGTATTGATTCCACCTAAAAATTCATTATCGAGATTTCACCGGAAATACATACTTTGAAGCACCCTGAAAAATAACACTTTCAGAAAAAGGTCTGTATGAATGTCTGAAAGCATAAATCAAAAACGAAATGTTCGATAAATACCAAACTTGGCGTTAGGTTCAGCATCTTCCAAAGACGCGACACAAAGATTTTCGAGAAAATTTCCTCACCGTAAACTACCCTTTACATGGAAGATCTGAGGATTTTGATTAAAATAACACATGTTTAAGATATTTACACACAAATAACATGTATATCTTGAATTTTCTGGGAATAGCATGTGAAGTCTTCTTCATTTGCAAAAAAATTGTATAATTTTATATAGCTGGTAAACCATTAGAGACAGACAAGAGCTCAGTACAAAAATGTGGATCTCTCTAAAATACATAATTTATTTCAAAAAAATTTTCTGTAGCATCAGTCATTTCGTAGATATTCGTTGTTACTGTTATGAATTTATCAAAACTTTTATATTTTTTCAACACTATTCAGTTGTTCCGGTGTTATGAAAAGAGTATGGGATTTCTAGGCCAACATATCTACCCGGTTTTTAAACATGACTACCAATTATTTTTCCTGCATCTCTTGTACCTTTAACGAAATGTGTAATTAAACTATTTCTGCAAAGGTTTATCTCCGTTTACTTGAAGCTTTCATAAGAATATTTGTAGAAGCTGCATAAAAAGAAACAATAGTAGGTAGAGAAAGTCATGTGAATGTAGCAATACGATTTTGTTAAAAGTTGTATGTTGTTAAAAACCAGCAGTTCTATATTCCCTTCTGTTTATGTAAGGAAATAATGTAAAATTCATTACATGTTTTGCGGTCCCCTAAGCATAAGACGAAAAGGTTAACAAAAAATTTCATGCAGTATGTAAGCAGCACTACTCAAAAATGAAAAATCACACAGAGAGCAAATTGCATACCAGTCAGACATTGTTTTAGGATGCCGCCAGATGAAGTGTTTCAAGAAACCCCAAAGTACGATAACATCAAGCAATTTTTACTAAGTTAAATAAAACTGTGGTATTAACCATTTCTGAAATATTCACTGATGTTCATTTCATTTTTTTAATATTGTAAGTAGAACTTTGAAGTGCCATTATGTTATATAAAGACATTTGAGTGAGATGGCTCCGCGGCAACGCGTGAGGTTCGCATTTGGGAGGTCCCGGGTTTAATTCCTGTCGGGCTGGCCACTCTGACCATTTTAAATTTTTTTTTCCGCAACTTCCATGGGTTGTTAGGCGAATGCTGGGGTTGTTTAGCTTCTACCACGAATTTCCTTTCTCCAACATTTCCTTTCATCTGTTTCAGTGTTGCGACAGGTAGGTGTAATTTGCGCCACTGGTGCTTGGCGGGGCCGTTGCTGCCCTCTTCCTTCCCTAGATATCGTTAGGGACACCGTCTTGCTAACGCACGTTGTCGCCCGGATCTGGTCGCCTTTCGCCATCATCCCTTTCTTTCCATAAAGCACAAAGGGCCCACGTGCGGTGCGATGCTGTGCTCCAGTTACTAGAGGCCCCTCTGTCTGACTACTCTGAAGCAGAATTAGCACCACGATGAGGTGGCAGTTTGAAGCAGAAGATGGTCGGCAGTTTTGAAACCGTTTACTTTACCGCTTCATTATTGATTCTGCTGCCGTGATATCGTAGCTCATTCTGTTGTCTCGTGCGCCAGCTGCTTCAATGGTAAGCTATGAGATATTTCTCTCAGGGTATGCGTGGATGTGAAGCAATAACAGAAGCTAGAAGCGCATGTTGCAGCGAGTCGCTAAAATGCTTATTGGCTCTCGCAATAGTCGCGAAATCTTACTCGCACAAACGTGTCACTAGGCGCTTAAAATATCACACGAGCAGTATGTACCGGTGACGGTACCAGAAAGAGTAACGAATGTATGCACAACTGTGTGCACGAATGACTGGAAGTACCAGTGCCGGTACCACAGAGAGCAACTCTCTGATCTAAAATTTCACGCTTTTATTACTTTCAGCTCTTCCTAAATATTATTCCCTCAACGTTATTTTTCACGCCCAACCAATACTTAAAATCCTAAGTGTGCCTCTTAACTTTGTTACCAGAGGGCTTGGCTAAAATTTCAGAAGGCAGAAGGCGTTTGAAGGCAGCACTCGGACTGGTTTTTACCTGTCTGTTATTAACCCTTGGCCTCTATTGTTTTGCATTCTTTGTAGTGCAAAGGTTTGAGTGTAGATAACTTGAAGCCAACAACTTAAGAACTTCTATGTCTGTTTATAACTAACTTCTTACTCAGAGTTATACGAGTAGATTATAAATCTCGAATGATAATTTAATTAATTTCGTTTACATCCTTACGAAATTATGGTACAAATTAGCCCTTTACACCTTAGATCTGTAATTTAATAAAGTCCCTATGATATTCGAAAAATCCTGTGATATTCAGAGGAATTGGTATAATATATCGGCGATGCTGTATTTCTTTGGCAGATGTTTTATTTCTTATTTTATAAATCTATCCCCGATAGTCCACCAATTTGTGGAAATGTAAAGCCTGGATGTATCTTTTAGCTGTGTAATAGTTATAGGAATGCCCGAGTAATATTTTGATAAATCACAGTAGGTTGAATTTCAAACTTTTATACCCTTTCTTTAGTTTCGTAGTTATTTCGGAACATTAAGGCTTCACACTTTTTATAGGATAAAAAAACCACTGACATCCATACAACGAAATAAGGCGAAACTCTTAAATATTAAGATTCCCAGCTCTCAGACCATCAATTTAAACGTTTTGGAAATGACATATAGTCTGTAACCACTCTGAAAAGAAAAATCTTCAGTTGTTAATTATAAATATCGGTTGAGCTATTTCTGACTTAATTTTCTCTTTTATATAATTCTTTAGCATCCCCTGGAATGCAAATCTATGCGCTTGAGTCCAGGGTCTGTGAATATTCTCGGCCGGCAGCAGCGGCCCGCGAAGCAGCCGGCCAGGAGCCAGAAATGAAGTGCTGCATTTAGAACTAAAAAAGAAAAAGAAAAAAAAAATTACCACTTCTTTGTACTTTCGGTTTAATCGGAAATAACCCCAACTCTCTTATTTTAAATGAAATCCCAATATGTTTTTATATTTTCGAATGATGCTCATTAAGAGCTTTTCAAAATGTACCTACACTAGATACCTATTTCTGTTCACATTAATTGTTGCTAGATCAAGAAAACGCAACGAATAATTTGAGTAAAACGCTGCTTTTGTTTACTCTGATTTGACCTGTGGATTTGACTGTCCTTTTTTTTAACCATGGAAACTTATTCACTGATACACACACATTTCGTTTAAAGGCCGAACCTGCCATATATGCGATAATAATTCTATCTGATGTTGGGCGAAAGGGAAAAATTGTAATTTTAATGATGATTGGCTGTGGAAACAGGCAACGATCTCATTGAAAGCCGGCGAATTTATTTAAGGTACATATCTGTATCGCACTCCAATTCCACATGCATTGTTAAGAATCGTGAGGAAGTTTAATGACACTGGAAGCACATTAAAGGACTTGCCAAGATCAAATTGCCCGAAAACTAATAACTGATGAAAATATCTACTTGAATGGATGTTCTCCATGTGAAAGAACATTCAAATGTTTCTACCTCAAATTTGACGTTAGAATCCAATATAAGCCAAAGCTCAGCGAAGAAAATGCCTTAAAGCGCCTTAAAAAATCTTCATAAAGTTTAACTTTTGCATGAACTTTCAAGAGGACGATCCGGGTAGAAGAATGCAGTTTATGAATTAAAGATGTAGCACAAAAACAATAATACAGTTTTTCTTAGAAAAATTGTATTCTAGATGCAGCCACATTCTGCGTGAATGGATTTGGCAACAGACACTACTGCCGATATTGGTTAGACGTAAATCCAAAATGGAGAACCGCACTGTGTCCACGGAAACTTAATGTTTGGGCTGGTATTGTATTGGTGTCCATTATCATTGGTGCTTTCTTCATTAGACACTAAACGCTAATAGGTTTTTGGATTTATTTCGAAATCAGTAGAGCTGGCCATCGCGAACTTGTTTCCACATCCAGTCAACCAAGATGGAGCTCCAGCTCATTATGGACAGAATGTTCATCATCACTTAAGAAGGTTTTTCCACAATGATGGATTGGTAGGAAAGGTAAGAAGAGTGGCCAGCAAGATCTCCAGATTAGTCACCTTTGCACTTCTTTTCGCGAGGCAATTTGAAGTCAGTAGTATATACCGACAAAAATCCAGCAACTTAGAATATCTGAATCATCGAACAATAAAAGACGTACAATATATTCCTAAATCCTGGTTAAGTCGTTGCTTAAATGGTTTTAATGATGTCAAGTAGCTGAGGGCTACCAGTTCAACACAACATTTAGAAGGCGAGCTGCTTTGCTTTGTTTTTGTTAAGGAAGGAGTATTTTATGGTTCGATTTATGTTTTGTTGATTTAGCCACAACTAATTTGTAAAGAAGTATCTAGTGTGGGTAATTTTATGAGCATTATTAAACAATTACAAAAATATATTGGATATTCCACATAAAATGAGAGAGTTGGCGCTACTTCCGGAAGTCGAAAAAGGCCGACAATACATTTCGAGTTCTCAATATAAGCTACCACCACACACCGAGTTTCATGTCCCTGAACTCTGTTATTTAGCGACGCGGGACTTTCAAATAGTCCTGTATAGGTATTTTACAGAATGGAAGATCCGCAGCTTTTGTCTTATTTTTACAGCATTGTCTGTGGGGTAACAACACTGACGACTGTTTACTGCTCCATGACATCCTCAAAGAAAAGTCAAAGTCACCTATGCAAGTATGTTCTTTTATAGCCTCACGTTTGTATTCTAGTATATATCTTGTGTATCCTGATCTTGATATCGTGTTAATCTACTATGATTTATTTTCTTACATATTGAGCATGTATTGTGCGACACTTCTGGGATTTCTCTCGGTTTTTGCGGGTAGCTGGCTGACGGATGTGCTCTTCGCAGAAATTGACAGTTTGGTCCAAAGTAATATTTAAAACCGTTTTCGAGTGTTGATTTTTGGAGCAGTCGGCCTTGCACGATGCGTAGAAGGAACGAAGAGATGGAGGAGCCGGCAACATCAGAGAGCTAAGGCTAGCGCTCAAGTGAACCCTCTAAAACGTCCCTAATTTCAACCCAAACCGTTTCAATTACTGGAAGTAATAACCTCAGCTGGCTAGCCGTGAAACCTGAACGAAATCCCAGTTTTCTCGATTGTTCCTTTTAATATTTCCGTGAGGGTTTTATTAGGATCGCTTATGAGCAAACGCAAGAAGAATTCCAAGTTCATTGAGAGCATATACATACGTCACTGATCAAATGTGGAGAGCGTAGATTAAATTTTACGGTGACTGCAAATGCATTTAACTGCCGAAAAGGGTTTGAGGTTTAAAATGATGTATTTACTAGTTCGATTATAAACCGGAATACATAGGTTATATAGAATTTAGAGGTTTATACAAACAAATTTCGTGGTGTCACTTTAATTTCTCATTTATATCCATTTAACTGAATGTTTCAAAAGAAAGCCATAATTCTGATATATAAAACATGGTGATTGCTCACCACTTTGTTGCCTCACATTTAAGAGGTCTCAAGTTCGAATCTCGGTTAGGCTGAGTTAACCGGATAAGGGTGTTTTTTTCGAGTTTTCTCTTATCCGAAAAGATGAATATCGGTTAACTCTAAGCTCCATGGACACCAGGCTCATTTGAGCATCATTTCATTCAGCGTTCGATGACCTACCCGGTTAAAGGGCATTAAATCTGATGACTGTCTCCGTGGTCGAGTGATCAGCATTCTAGTTTCTCAGTCCAGAGGTCCTAGGTTCGAGTTCCGTCTGGAAAAATATTTTTCTATTAGAATTATTCTCTGCTATCCCCAAAGTATTAAATTATGAATGTATTTCATGGGAAAACGGATTAGATCCAACATTAAAACCTACAGCTCAGAGAGTTATCAACATAAATTGTTTCTCAAGTCAAAGCACTGGTTATGACAGGAAGTTATAAATAATTAAATAAAGAAATGATGGTAAGCTAGAGAAATGTTTGCAATAATTAATTTCAGCATATTAAATCAATGTGTAATGTAATAAGCTTGAGTTGGAAGATTTGTCCAGAAAGAAGAAGGTAATTAGCGAGCAAGCAGTCATTAGTAATAGACGAGGAGCGAACGTGTTAGTATAAAGATACCTGGAATGTAGTTAAGGTTATAAGTTCAGTATGTTTACAGAGTCACGTAGACAGAAATTCTGAGAAGGAGAAAGTAATGAAATTCTGAGTGTCAAGGAAGTACTGCCGAATAACGGTGTCACATACGCATACTTAAACATTTTTGAGATTGGAGCACATATGAAGGGATGTTGGTAAGGGAGTAATATGTAGGCGGAGCTTGACTTAATATAAGGTCATGCATTCTAATCAGAG
The DNA here is from genome assembly GCA_030765065.1 of Deroplatys truncata. Lineage (NCBI taxonomy): Eukaryota > Metazoa > Arthropoda > Insecta > Mantodea > Mantidae > Deroplatys > Deroplatys truncata. The sequence continues at coordinate 92,648,626 of CM060987.1, forward strand.
ACGATACATTCGTTCGGGCACATCTTCGTGCATACATTCGTGACACCCTTTCTTGAGAATTAGTCACCTAATCTGGTGACTACTCGTGTGTTATTTTAAGCGCTCAGTGACGCGTGTGTTGGATTTAGCGGCCATCGCGAGGGGTTTTTCCGGTAAGCATTTTAGCAACTCACGGCAAGTTACGCTTCAAATTTATTTTATTGCGAAAACAGTTCAAACCATAAAACTGATAATGCAGAAGTTAACAAGTATAATAATTCATTTGTCATAGTTTCGAGTACAACGATTCATAATCAGTTTCATTATCTTCAAACGGTCGGCAACTTGCTTCAATGGCTCAAGTATTTGATCACATTACATTTCTCGGTCAATTTAAACTGGTGTTATCCTTTCACCCCCCCCCACGCATATTATCATAGATATATGAAAGATATCATAGTCAACCATTATAGCAGCCGGCAGGAGAATCAACAGCAGATATTGAAGCAAAGGACACAACTTCCAAAGTGACGACCTACACTCGGCTTCAGACTATAGAAATTAAAGGGAATTAATAATAACAATAATATAATTTGCGAAGCAAAATAAACTTTGATCGTGGCAGAATCCAGTGAACATTCGCTCTAACCAGTGACGTCTGGAAGGCTTCTTCTTCTACTGCGTAGAATGGAAATTAAACGTAAAAGTGGGCAAGACGACGGATGAACGAGAGCCTCGAACCCAGGTCTCACAAGGAGGAACATTTAGCTCCCGTTCGGTGGGGTTAAACGTCAAAAATGCATGACGCAATTTATGGCTGGCCCCCAACCGAATCAGTTGGGTACGCCACTCCCACCAGCTGTTCTACCCCCTCCCCCACCACTCTACCCCTGGTGGATGGATCGATGGGGAGGGAAGCCATCGCAGTCTTTAACTTTCCTTCGGATCCCGTCTGGTTATCGTTTTCCATTAAGTCTTTTCACACGTCTCAACTTGGAGCGTGAAAAAGGCTTCAGACTTTGGCTTGTTACAGTTTTGCATAGCGGAAGAACAAAGTATCCGATGGCCGAAATTCACTTTTCATGTATCCCCAGCGAGGCGAATCGCTGCAAATTTGGAAAACGCTCATAAAAGAGCGGATGAAAGGTTGAGGTTATGTTTTCGGCGGACGTGAAAGGAAGATAACATTTCAGATTTTGCTCTAAATACGTCAATAAAGGCTGAAAGCGTTCCCCGACTCACAATAGAGCAATAATCATGCGGGGTTGAGTTGCTTCAGCCTTTGTCGATGTGCCCTTTACAGTTCTTTTTGTCTAACTGCGGGAGGATTCAGAAAACGTTACATGCATTCAGCACCACTTAAACGGATTTCCGTGACGATACACACAAAGCGACAGTACTATTCAAACATAAACATAATACCACAAGGGTTGTAAAGAAAGTACTGCCAACATATACGATATATGAATGCGAGTAAGCTTATTTACATGATAATAACCGTTACATGCATTCAGTGTAATCGCTCACTCTATCCTTTGACAATTGCGTGAAAGCTGTTGGACGTCGCAGCCGAGGGCTTTATGTGGAGAGCAGCTCCGGAGCCTCAGGAGGATACGTCCTCGGAAGACGTAGCTACATTCCACATAACGCACGTAACAACCAAAGATAGCTTCATGCAGTTAGTCAGCGTATATAACTGCCATTCCCGCATTTGGTTCCCGAATATACCAGACAATTAGCATTAAAAAGAGGAAGAATTTTATTCCACAAAAAATTCGGTGTTCACCGGAATTAAAGTTTTGAAGCTCCCTCAGCCCACAGAAAGCATTTTAGAAAAAGATCATCCATGTGTGTGTTTGAACAGCATAACTCAAAAACGAAAAGTCTGATAAAATCCAAACTTGCTATTTAAGTTTAAGTATTTTCCAAAAATGCGACACGAAGATTGTGGGGACGATTTGGATTATTGTACATATATAATATTTGCATGAAAAATGAAACGTATATCTTTAATTTTCTGAGAGTGACATGTGAAGTTCTCTTTATTATGACTTTTGTATAATTGATAAACCGTAAGAGATAGACAAAATCTTACTACACAAAAAATATAGATCTCGTTAAATGACATTTTTGAAGTATTAACTTTTTCGAGATATTTTTTGTTATTGGTTTGAATTTTCAAATACTAAATACTTATATGAAATGTAAGTTGCTATTAGTTTTTTTTCTCGTCATGAAGGGAGCATGGTATTCCAAAGCTACTAAATAGAAATCTGTTTTTATAAATGTGACTATCGCTTCAGCCAACTGTATTCTTCTTATACTTACAACGTGTGTAAATGTGTTATGAAAGTTAATTTCAAATGGCAATTAGTAGATAGAAGAATGAGATTTTGTAGAAGGCTGAGCAGAGAAAGTCACAAGAATGCAACACAACAGGTTAAGAATCGGGGAAGCTCAAAATGTGGGCTTCTGATGAAACGGCGATATCGAAATTTTCGGTTGAATGCAATATTTTCTCTACTTTGGTAAGCAGCAAAGAAAATAAATAATACTTAAGTAGAACTGCATGAGTCCCATATTAGTAGGTATTTAAATAGGCAGAAACATCCAAAATGTGGGCGGAAAAAACGACTAACGCAGAATAATGGAAGGTTTAGCTGGAAAGTGAAGAACGCAATGAGAATTCAGCACTTCATAATGCGGCAGAGTTCTCTCCATGGGATATTGTAGGATTGGGTCAGTGCTTCTGGCCACTGCAATCTCCTCTCTGAGGCAGGATCTTACCTCCCCACTTCTCCCGTGGGGCACCTATCCGCTTTTCGGTTTAAAAGAAGAGTTATCGTCGCCTCGGCTAAGTTAGTGGGAGATTTTCAATTTCTAATGTACGTTAATGAGCAGATAAACGGCCAATTCCCTACAGATGTGGGCTAAATCAACGAGTGGGAACAGAAGAACTCTGGTGCTGAATAACGAGAAAAATTAACTGTTGCACGACTTTCTCTAACCAGCAAGTCTACAAACCCTCAATATAAAAACTTTCCCATATAGTAGGTAAGAGGAGGTACCTATTGTATTCCAAACAAATATTCGATACTAAGATTTCGCCGAAAATACGTATTTGAGGCCCAATGAATAAAAAAAAAAGATTAGAAAATGTATGTGGAAATCATAACTCAAAAACGAAAGATCGGATAAATCCCAAACTTGGCATTTAAGTTCAGAATATTCCAAGTATGCGACACGAAGATTTTAAAGAAAATCCCCCAAACAAAGCTACACTTTACATGGAAGACTTTCGAAATATTCGATTTTTTCAAAAATAGTTACATCAATTTTATTAAAATACCATACGTTTAAGATATTTATATGATAAAATAAAATGTATATATTGAATTTTCTGGGAGTAGTCTGCGAAGTCTTCATTCGGAAGGAATTTTGCATAAGAGATAAAATACGCATTACACAAAAATTCTACATCCCTTTAAAAACACAATTTATTTCAAATAGTTGATTGGTAGTATCAGCCATTTCTGAGGTATCCTTGTTACTGGTTTGAATTTTCAATACTTTGTCACGTTTAAAGTGCTGTCGCTTTTCAAATGTTTCTCGTGATATCGTGGAAGGAGTATGCAATTTCTAGGCTAGATTTGACGATTCAGTTTCTTTTGTCCCTCTTTAAACTTCAGCGAAATGTGTAATGAATCTATTTCTGCAAAGGTTTATCTCGATTAAAGAGAAGTGGCTAACAAAATAAGCGTTCATAAGAATAGTTTGTAGAATCTATATAAAATAAACGATAGTAGGTAGAGAAAATCATATGAATGCAACACATCAGATCTTTTCTCTAACCATTTCACTTAATCGCTACACATATTTTCATAGATACTGTTTTCTTTAGGAAACCTCCCTGGGTTTGTTGTCTATAGGAGGGTAAGGCAACACTTGTTCTAGGTTCAATGCTTTCTGTTATTATGAAAGGTTCAGTGGCAAAGTGACATAAGTAATTTCCTTTTTAAAAGAATCAAATCCTGTTAGTCATGATAAATATTCGCTAGAAATGGTTTCAAAATGCTGTTGCAGGCACTAGACGAGTCTGGAGCGACTGTCTGTTGAAAAGCAACTCGAATATGCAAGGCGCGATATTACACACCAGCTGGCTTACTCGACTTTGCACTGGTAGCTTTTCAAATTCGAATGACGCTTTAATTAATTTCATTTATCTCACCCCATTCTTTATAAAATTATGGTGCAATGATCTAGAAGATTTCTTTATAGTTGCTTTTCCCTATTACTCCTTATAATTATTAATTCTGGATATCCCTAATAATGGATGAAAAATCTCCTGACATTTACACAAAAGGATGTGAAACAACAGCGGAAGATACGACCTCCCTCCCACAGTCTTCTAGTTCTGGAAATGCTACATAGTGTTTAAGAACCCTTTGACTGTGGAACTAGGTATTATCGATCGGAATGGTCGAGTATTTTTTACTTTCTCTACTACGTATAGTAAGTAGGGGAAGTATTGTATTCCACCCAAAAATTCGATACCGAGATTTCACCGGAAATACATGTTTTGAGATCCCCTGAATCCAAAAAAAGCATTTTTGGAAACATGTCAGTGTGTGTGTCTGTGTGTCTGTCTGTTTGTGTGTCTGTCTGTCTGTCTGTGAACAGCATAACTCAGAAACGAACAGTCGGATAAACACTAAACTTGGTATTTAGGTGCAGTATCTTCTAGAGATGCGACACGAAGGTTTTCAAGAAAATCCCCCCACCCCAGACTACCCTTTACATGGAACATTTTTCGAAAATTTTAATTTTCTCATAAATGGCCCTAACGATTTTGATTAAAATATCATATATTTAAGATATTTTCATGGCAAATAAAATGTATATCTTGAATTTTCTGGGAATGTCTCCAAAAGTATTCTTCATTATGAACGACTTTTGCATAACTGGTAAACCATAAGAGATAGACCAAATTTTACTACACAAAAGATGTAGATCGCGTTAAAATACACAATTTATGTCATATACATTTTTGTTGTTGAGTGAACCATTTTCGAGATATTGCTTAAAGTTTTCAATACTTATTTTCTAAAATGGGAATTCGTTATTCATTTTTTTGTCTTGGATATGCAAAGAGTATTAATCTGTGGCAAAGGGTATGGTGCTGCACCTAGCAACCAGCTATTAAGAGATATGTATGTGCTTAAAGGCTACTGTTTTTCTATATTGCCCTTGTAAATATATTTTCCCCTTACTTCTACAAGAAAATTAGCAATAAGATAAAATCTGCAAACGTTTATCTCGATTGACATGAAGTAGATGGAGAATAAGCGTTTGTAAAAATAGTTTGTACAACAGTAGAGAAAGTCATGTGAGTGTAACACATCGGATTTTTAATACTAGCTACACACAGTTTCTCTCATTATACAAGTATTTAGCTTACCCAGCCAATGAACGTGATTGCAACTAACACAGGAAATAAAGCAAAACTATCTTACATGAAGGTTATTAAAATATTTTGCATCGATACCGCATACGTATGGCACCGCTGCTAGCAGATTCGATTCTTTCTTGTTTCTAAGTTGCTGAATCGTGACCATCTATATACATTGCTTGGAATGAAATATCGTGGAATTTGTCTTATTTTACGCTGCTTTTCTGTGGATAAACAACAATGATATTCTACCCATGGTATTTTCAACTAAAAGCCAAAGCCCTCTTAGCAAATATATTATTTTGTAACTGCGTGCTCGTATTCTAGTACGTATGCTTTGTAAATCCATTTTAGTCTTTTAGTAATTTACGAAGTGGTATTATAGTCCTTGTCCGTCACAAGCACGTACGCACGCACGGGCGCACAGGAGCTGACGAGTAACAGAAAATATAAACATAAATAAATTGCACAAGGAAATAAATGCTACATTTCACCCAAAAATTTTATATGAGCACTTCAGTGCAAGCACACTGGCTTCCAATTATGTCTTCCCCGCAGCTTTGGGAGGTATCGTACTGTCCTTCACAGGTGAGTAGGAGGTGCGTGTATCTGTTTCCATTTTCGCGCATGTAGTGACGTCCTGTTTTACTGCACAGTTCTGGATTATTCTCATATGATTACACCACTTTGAGCAATAGCTTTACTCATCACTTACATGTAATAAGCATGTTTAAATATACAACTAAATAAAACCCTGTTTTGCACAATTTCTCCATGAAAAAGTATTTTAATGGCAACATAATGTAAAATTGGAATACATACTTTTATTCCCAAATATTCGTAGGATACATTTACTAGACATTATTTTAATAATCAGTCCACTCTCCATTCTTGTCCAATGCCTGATTTAGCCACCTAGGCACAGAATCACTCATCTCCTTCTGGGACATTGTCATGAAATGTGGGAATATACGCATTTAGGGTCAATGCTAGCCTGTAGTTCCCTAGGTCGCGGGTTCAAACCCGGCGGAGGGCGATGGATTTTTTTTCGGGCGTAAAAATCCTTAGCTCGGCTTCCTTCAAAAGGAAAGTAAAGCCGGTGGTCGTAGATTTACGGCACGTAAAAGAACCTCAAGCCTGATAAAGGGGCCTCTGAGCAAAAGTCTTTCACGCTCAATATAGAATGGGACACTAAGGACCACAGAAGTTAAAAAGCGTCCATAAATAAAACTAAATTTAATTTTTTAATTAGAGTCAAGAGTTCATCCAGTACCTAAGCGATTAGGTGCTCAGACGGCTAAATCAGGTATTGGACAAGAATGGAGAATGGACAGACTGTTAAAACAATGTCTAGTAAATGTGTCCTCTTTGAGAGTAAAAAGTATAACTTACTTAAGTTTTGCTTCATATTGTCAATAAAAATATTGAAGAAATTGTGCAAAACATGGTTTTATTTAGTTGTATATTTAGATTGGACAGATGTTTCCAATAATGTCTAGAAAATGTGTTCTTTTTCAGGGTGAAAAGCATAATATATTTCAATTTTACACTATGTTGCCATTAAAAATATTTTTTGTGGAGATACTGTGCAAAACATGGTTTTATTTACGTATATGTTACTTTAACATTGTTATTATAAATGATGAGCAAAGGTATTGCTCAGTTATATATTCATATGTAAATAATCTAGAACTGTGCACGTAAAACACGTGCACACGTAAAACAGGACGTCACTGTATGCACGAAATGGTAAACAGATACGCGCCCATCCTCCTTGCTATACACACTCACCTGTGAAGGCCAGTAGAATGTCTACCGAAGCTCCGGACGCATAAATGGAACTCAGTGTAAGTTTTGAAATCCCTAATTCCCCTAAATGTTTTTCAAAAATATCGGCGCGCACGTCTGTGAACCAGCTGAACTCAAAAACGGAATGACGAATAAATATGAACTTTGTTATTTAAATTCATTATTTCCTAGGATACGACGAGAAGCATTTTTAAGATTCTCTCTCCACTCCAAACTAAATTTGGCACCCCAAAATACTATTGTTTATATGTATATGCAGAAGTTTTCTTTACTTTTTATATTCTCAACTGTTTTAACGATTTAATTAAAATAATGTGTTTTTGTAATAAGTTTGCTTGAATAATAAAATGTAAACATGGAATTTACTGAACAGTCTGTGAAGCTCCCTTCATTCTGATTTCTGTATAAGTTTGTATGATTGTAAACCATAGAAATTACTAAGCGAAAAAGTGTATACCTCATTAAAATACGCAATTTTTGTGGCGTTAACAGTTTTTCGATGTTATTGCTTTGAATTTGTCAATACATCGTCATTTTTTGAAGTAACTGCCATTCAGCTTTTTTCTCGCGAAGTCATGCAAAGAATGAGAGGGATTTTAAGACCAGCATATAGCGATCCGCTTTTAAGCATTTGACAATCGCTTCGTCTCCTGTATTATCCGGGGAATTACAACGAAAAGAGTAACAACACAATTTCTGCAAACGTTTATTTCGAAGTAAACAGAAAAAATATTTCTGATGTAATACATTCATATGACTTTCTGCACCTTATATCGTTTATTAGCGGCATAAAGGTATTCTTATTTTTCTATCGACTACATTTTAATCCAAATAAACCTTTGCAGAAATAGCTGCATTACACATTTCGTTATAGATATAAAGGGAACAGCGATAGTCAAATGTTTAAGAACTGGACGCTAGATGCTGGCCTTAAAATTCCATACCGTTTCCATACAACCGCGACAAACAACTGGACTTGTTGAAAGGACTTCAAGAGACTGACTAAAAAATGAACAACTCGAATCTTTAATAACGAATATCTCAGAAATGGCTTATGCCATTAAAACTATTTGAAATAAATTGTATGTTTTAAAGAGGTTACATTTTCGTCTATCGCTTACCGTTTATCAGTTATACAAGATTATACAAAACTCCTTCCGATTGAAGAGAACTTCATTTTATATATATATATATATATATATATATTGCATTTTACTTGTCATGTAAATATCTTTCATATATGGTATTTTAAAGAAAATCGTTAGCCAATTTTTTAGAAAATGAAAATTTTCGAAAAATGTTCCATGTAAAGGATGGTTTGGGGTGCGGGGAGTTTACTGAAAATATTCGTGTCGTATCTTTGAAAGATATTAAACCTAACTATCAGGTTTGGTATTTATCCGACATTTAGTTTTTGAATTATGCTGTTCACATACACAGGACATTTTTCCAAAGATGATTTTTACTTTCTCTACTACGTATAGTAAGTAGGGGAAGTATTGCATTCCACCCAAAAATTCGATACCGAGATTTCACCGGAAATACATGTTTTGAGACATCCTGAATCCAAAAAAAGCATTTTTGGAAACATGTCCGTGTGTCTGTGTGTGTGTGTGTGTGTCTGTGAACAGCATAACTCAAAAACTAACAGTCGGATAAACACCAAACTTGGTATTTACGTTCAGTATCTTCCAGAGATGCGACACGAAGATTTTCAAGAAAATCCCCCACCCCAGACTACCCTTTACATGGAACAGTTTTTCGAAAATTTTAATTTTCTCAAAAATGGCTCTAACGATTTTGATGAAAATATCATATGTTTAAGATGTCATGAGAAATGAAATGTATATCTCGAAATTTCTGGGAATGTCTCCAAAAGTATTCTTCATTATGAACGACTTTTGCATAACTGGTAAACCATAAGAGATAGACAAAATTTTACTACACAAAAAATGTAGATCGCGTTAAAATACACAACTTATATCATATACATTTTTTTGTTGAGTGAACCGTTTTCGAGATATTGCTTGTTATTTCCTTAAATTTTCCAATACTTATACTTTTTCTCAAATTCGTTATTCATTTTTTATGTCCTCGACATGCAAAGAAAATGGAATGCGCCACATAGCAACCAGCGATAAAATATTTGACTATCGCTTAAAAGCTACCATATTCCCCTTGCAACTACAAGAAAATTACAAATAAGATTGACATCTCGATATCTCGATTAATATGAAGCATATGGAGAATAGGCGTTTGTAAAAATAGATTGTACAAGAGTAGAGAAAGTCATGTGAGTGTAACACATCAGATTTTTTTTGGATTCAGCGGACCTCAAAGCATGTATTTCCTATGAGATCTCGGTATCGAATTTTTGGTTGGAATGCAATACTTCCCCTTCTTACTATACGTAGTAGGGAAAGTAATAAACGTTTGTAAGAATGGTTTATTAATACTTTTTAAAGCACATGAGTGGGAAAAGAAAATCATGTGAATAGAACAAGATTTTTTTTTTCTAATTTTGCAGCCTCTTCTCTATTTCATTGTTTTTGTATTGTTGTTCCGATAATACATGAACTTATAGCATCTTTCTGTGATCTATAAGTAATTAAATTGATGCTACTATTTTAATAGCCTTTGTTGAAACCGCACGCTGCTTACAAGACTGACTCTTGGAGGCAATTGAGTAGTGTAGTGGGCATACATATATCGTCTTCCCCACAAAGATGCCCTCCCTTGGGTTTTCCACCGGGACGAGGGGAGAGATGCAAAGCAGATCTCACCCCCTCCCCTTCCATCAGTTTACTCAGCCCTCGCAGCTAGCTCAAAATCGGACCAAGTGTTCCACTGCTGATGCAAACATTCCGAATCCGAATGAGAGACGTGATTGGGAAGATATACACAGTGTCAGCAAATCTTATATACAGAGTGCGGCGTAAGACACCACAGGCGTAACTTAGGGGTATTCTTGGTTTCTTTAAGTAAAAGCATAGATTGTATTTTACATTTAAACTAATAGAGTACCTTTCAGCTTAAGCATCTGTGAACTATTCATTTTTATTACAGCTAAGCTACAATGAAAATTAACCATAAGAATAACGTACACTTGAAAAGCTAGATCATATGCGTTGTAATGGGACCGTTCACAATGAATCGTGTAAACGTAAACATATACTTCGAATTAAACGCCGACTTAGAAGCTTGCAAGGTCCAAGCTTTCAAGTTTATGTCGGCAACAAACATAGGAAGCTAGCCATTCACAGAGGATTCTGCTAACGTAAACATTCTGCCATCTCCTATCAGATTTTCCATCCTCATATGTTGACTTGATAGCACACCTTCTGTGCAAGACCACGGGCCAGGAATCTATAAAAATTGCAGCAAAACAAATTGTTATTGTAGGTGATGCTTTTTGTGAGTTTAACCTCCTTTAATCGGGTATGCTAGTTTTGCTCATTTTTATACATACACATAACCTCGTTTGCTCGATGGTTGCTTCGCAGGTCGCCATATTAGCTCTTAGCTGTTTAACCCTCTGTTTTGCGATTGGCTGCTACTTAAGTTTGCGGTTGTCGATATGAATGACAAAACATCGCCCTAATTTTTCAGCTGGCTCTATAAAAAACAATCCATAGCCGGGCAGACCGTCAAAAAGTATAATTAATTTCATTAATTATGCATAATAAAACATAATAACATTTGCCTCTCAGTTAGCTAACTATATGTGTACCCTGGAACAAAGCACTTGCGAATTGTAAGTCGCCATAGAGATTGCACCCTCTATAGTGAGAAGCCTTGGTGGCCTACCTGGGAAAAAAAAAGTCAGTTGCAGAATTCAATGTACTACCGGCAAGTTATCATAATAGCTCAATGTTTACAGCAACCGCACGGAAGCTGGAGAACCGTGTTCAAATCCCGATATGACCTTGAATTTTTCAGCTGACCCTACATAAAAACTATATGATGTGGTACATTCACATGACTTTCTATACCCTCTATCTCTTATTAGTGGATATACAAACTAGTCTTACTTAAAGTTATTTTTGTATCTACCTCATTTTAATACAAATAAGGTTTAGCAGAAATAGGTACAATACCCACTTCGTTATAGATATAAAGGGAACAGCGAGAACCAAATGTTAAGAATAGGACGCTATATGCTGGCCTTAAAATTCCATATTGTTTCAATGGAATCGCTAGAAACAACTGAAAGTTAACAGGACTTTAAAAGAATGACTAAGTATTCAACAATTCGAACTATTGTTTACGGATATCTCGGAAATGGCTGATGCCACAAGGTTATTCGAAATGTAGAAGTACGCTGGACCGAACATTTCGAGCCTCTTCCGATAGGAAGTTGTTCGGATTGGGTTGGACTCGACGGGGCGGTGGTTCCCGATACCTATGGGAGATTGGGTACACCTGACTGGTTTTCCGCCCAGGCGGGGTTGTGAGACGCCTTCATAATCTGTGGCACAAACCATGAGTGAGAGTTGGTAGACGGCATGCTAGATTGCTGTCAGCCCTACCGAGGTTTTCGGTAGTCATCCTTTTAAGGGTGACGCGCGTAAGTGACGTATCCGCTTCCAGTCCCGCGAAACCGGGGGTGCCTTTTTAGGAAACAAGGTATTGGACTCATGGGAAACCCCCACGGTCGGAGAGCCGCTCGGATGGTGCTGACCCTGGGTTGTAGGAGGGGTCTTGGGCTTAGGCTCTTGCCCAGGTAGACCATCGAAGCAACTTGTTTTAAGGGGATCTACATTTCTTGTGTGATACGTTTTCGTCTATCGCTTAACGTTTACCAGTTATACAAGATTATACTAAATTCCTTCCGAATGAAGAGCACTTTATAGGACATTCCCATAACAATAACGTTCAAGATATACATTTTATTTGTAATATAAATATGTTTAATATGTTATTTTAAACAAAACGGTTAGAGCCAACTTTATACAATAAACATTTCGAAAAATCCTATATGTAAAGGGTAATTTAGAAGACTCTGAACTTAAATACTAAGTTTGGTGTTTATGCGACTTTTCGTTTTTGAGTTATGTTGTTCACAGACACGTTCACGGATCATTTTCTAAAAATGCTCTTTTTTGGATTCAGGGGTCTCAAAACATGTATTTTCGGCGAAATCTTGCTATCGAATTTTTGGGTGGAATGTAATATCTTCTCTACCTACCTGTACGTGGTAGAGAAAGCCCCTCCCTCCAAAAAAAAAATCCCTAGTCGGGCAGCTCGTCGAAAAAGTATCATTAATTTCGTTAATTATACATAATAATAAAACATAACATCGCGTTAAGTGTATGTCTAAGTTTTACGTCGTTATGTTAATGCTTAACTTTTAATCTTTATTTAGGATTTAATTTATCCAGCAGCTAAGCATGAGCTGCAAGTTATTGATTATTTTAAGGTCAACAATCTGGCATGGATAATAGCTCGACACTTTGTCACCCTCGTTAATGCTGGTGACCTTGCTACTGGCACCAACATTGAACAACTGAAGTTTCGTATGGATAACTTCTTAGCTATGAAAATAAATGTAAAAAAAGTCGTGCGACTGTCACATACTGTATTCTTTTATTAGGGGTGCTAACGGACTGAAATGAAGAAATTACAGTTGTTACCGCATGGTGCCTTATGCGCGTTATAATCCGGTGTTCAGTCGAGTGATACATACGAAAAGGTTTTCTTAAAATTGACGCAGGTATTTATTTCTGTCCCAGTTTAGGCGCAATATGACGCAGCCACGCTTCGTCCTCCAACAATGAAGCAATACCTTTGCCTCACGGTTGCTGCTTGTCTCCTCCCAGTTGGTTCTTCTTTTGCCACGGCTGCTCCAGCATGAAATCTTAGCCTCAGAGTATGCGTGGGTGTGTACAGAGAAGCACACAAACGCTGTCTTGGAACACTTTTATTCACTATTTAAAATAATACTTTAGGTTTGCCGATCACTATTAAATGCATACGATGATACTTTGTCTTTACCAAGACCGAAGAATATTAACTACAGCTAAGCGTTCTACCCTCTAGCATGTTCGCCACCATTCTTCTCCACACGACGAGAAAGTCGTCCTGCACTCACCAGGCACTCAGGCAGACTGATCTACCCACGCTAATACAAGGAAAACCAACGCCTAAACTTCCCCTCTCTCCCCTCAAACGCTCGTCACCAAACTTAGCGTCATGATGCTCAGAGTGGCCTTCACCAGGCTAAGTGCAGTTGCACTCGGCTGGTACCAGGAAAAACTTGCTTCAATGGTATTTACCCTTTCTACCTGAGGCTGGTCCCTAATTAACAAAACTGTGCCTGTCTAGCCTTTCTGTCGCTTTTACAGTCAACAATTTTCACAATGCTTCTCCTTTTTATACATACACTGATTTTAAATATATTATTACTTATTTTATATCGCTATCCTTCTTAGAATATTATGATAATTATTGCCTTTATAATTTCGGCTTCAAAATTAAATGAACATTATTATCGAGAAAACGGAATAATTACAATAATAATATCTTTATAATAACAAGTGTTCAATAACAATAATAATAATATAATAATTATAGTATCTTTATAATAACAAGGTTGAAGTGTTCTTAGATTTACTTTTAAGAAAACTCTTTCGTTTTATTTGTATACTAGTCGAGATTCGATATTGTAAAACATTAATGTGCTCTTCAAGTATCGTTAATTTTCCTTTAGAGATTTTGTCATTACCGAGCGTATTCTCGGGTTTGCTAATTTGTATCTCGTTAAAACAAGGCGCAATCTTAAGTGTAACAAACTTTATTTATTAGTGGACATAATTGTATATAGCATTAATATAAAGCAACAACCTTTGAGTTAATTAACAAAACTTTGTGTTAAAGGTTGGTAGTAACATAGTAGCACAAATTACTTTAATGGCAGTTGTGCCACTTCTTGAGTTTAAATAATAATAAAAACATAATTTAATATTATATAATTTGTAATGCTTATTTAACTAACTGTTTACACAGTTAACTAACCGAGCGGGTTGGCTCAGGCGGCAACGTCTGTGGCCCGCATTTGGGAGGTCTCGGATTTGATCCCCAGCGAGCTTCCATTCTGACCCATGGGGGTTTTCCTGGGCGTCAGGTGAATACTGGAGTGGTTTCTTTCATGAACTTCGTGTGCTTCCATTTCGTTCCATTTCTCTTTTTATTCATCATTCATCCTTCATCCCGTTAGGTCTTTTTCAGGGTCGGAAGTGTCGGCGATGGTGTTTCGGTGCTGCGTGGTAGGAAAAAAGGATGCTCTCTGTGAAACTTTCTCCGTCTCGCGGCCTTCGGCTAGTTGCCGGAGTATTCGAACCTCCTTGAGAGGCGTCGGACCCCCTCTGTGTGAGGAGGGATTCCGGCCTGCCTGTGCGACTGTCGGGGTGTCACACTCTGGAACCTGTAGGGAACCGTCACTTCTGGTTCCGGCCGCTCGGTGTCTCCTCTCATCTCATCTCCCTCCCGGGACGCTCACTCGTGGGTGTAAGTACAATACCCTCTCTGATCTGTGCCGAGTCCCCTCCATTACGGAACATAAGATACGCATGACTATTGAGTTGTTTTTTCCTTTCGCAGAAATTCCAAATGAAATTGTATATAAAACTTGTATGATATGTATAAACATATGTTATGTTCTGTTAGGGGTAATGGCAGAAGAAAACGTGACAAAATTGAATTTCTTTATCATAAAGACTATGGATATGCTCAGGAAATGGAGGGGAGTGGACACCACGCGGATGTTTTGTGTTTACCACCCTCAGAGGAACCTCAAAAGGCTCTAGGCCGGCCGACAGAGACGCGCAGAGGTCCTTAACGATATAAAGTTTGAGGATCCGGTCACATCGGCGGACTGCTCAGGAAAGGCTTCCCTCTGATGGAACCCCGGAGAACTCGACCCACTTGAGGCGTCTTAGAGAAAGCTGCCATCTGGCAAGGCTGAAAAGAAGTTTCAAATGAGCAAGCATCTACGCCTCTCTTCTAGTGATGGGTCGAGTGCGTTACTTTACCGGAACTACTTCCAACACTTCCACTCCGCAGTCGGAGTCGTTTCAAGGAAGTAGTTCCAGTTCCACTCCGAGGAAGTAGTTCCGGCCTCTGGTGGAACTAGTTCCATTGGAAGTACTTCCACTTCTTCATTCCGGAGCATCCGGAGTATTGGTGAAAATACTTCCACTGTTTTACTCCGGAATGACTTTTCCTAGTCTATGAAGAGGAAGCATTACAAATATATTAAACAGGACACTACACATGTATTTAACAATTAATGTCTCCTGTCACATAAGCAAGTGTTTGTGATTTAATGGCTTGTAGTTCTACGCTAGTATGTTGTGCTTTTTTCCCTGTTGTATAATGAACTACAAAGTAATATTGGTAATATATGTAGTGATGTAAACCCTACGTACATGAATAATTTGTAATTCCATATGCTGTAAAGCAAATATAATTAACGGAACGCAACACTGGCTTTAAGACTGAAACTTATGCCTAGATACTTCGTAAAATATTGTTGTATTGCGTGTTAAACATTTAGGTTATGAACAGTGTGGAGGTAAATTCGTTTGCAATAAATGTGATTTCAGCAAATATAAAACATTATTTTGGGAAATTAACTTAAAATATACTCATAATCTCTAGGAGCTGCTTTTTTATGTTATTGTGAAGCGGAACATTTTGAGAATTTAATAAAAAGTGGTATGCTCCGATTTACATTTATTTTATTTATCCTTCTGAACCGTAAGTCTGCGGGACAAAGTTTAATGCCTTAAGGCAGTTTAAATTCTTAAGGTATTACTCTAACTTTGTGAAGAAAAAAAAACTAGGTTATAAAATTCAGAATAATGCAAATGACAAATTGGAATTAATTGTTCTTTCACACAAGCCGTGTGTTGGACAGGGTTGGAAAGGTAGAATCAGATGACTGAAAAATTCAATGCCATAGCCGGGTTTTGTACCACGGATCTCCCGGTCTCCGTCCGGTTCAATTACAAATTGTTTGTCTTAGCTACAGCCACAGAACACCAAAGTATAAGAAGTGCTACCCTAGTGTTAACAACTATATATTATATTAGTGTTATATAATATACAACTATATATATTAGTGTTAACAACAAGGCTCTATATGTAGAATTATCAGCTGTTTTTGTTGTTAACGACTACTAATCTACGTCATGGCACATAGCCAACAACGAAGCGGATAAGGAAAATGCGCAATGTAGAGTACCAACATTTTCAACTGAAATGAGGTTGGCGAAACTGGAAGTAACATTTATCAGCTTCAGCTGATTTAAAATGAGGTTATGTGACGTATGGCAATTCATAATTAAATACTATTGTAGCTTTGTCCTAATTATGGTGCTTTAAGTGTTTTCTTGTTTCAAAAAGTTATTTTTCTCGCAGCGACAATGTAACAAATGAAAAATATATTTTAAATGGGTAATTATGCATAATTCGTGCTGTTCACGTAAAGGGCTCACTATTAATTTTAAGGCTAAAACTCCCAATCAACATAAAATGTTGCTTTAAGGAGTTAAAATGCAATATTTGCCTACAGACATACTGCAGTATTATATTATTATAACTGCTACATATGTGCGAAGTAGTAAGCGCACATGTAACTAGAAATTGGAATTTTCTCGTAGAAGCATAATTGGAATTAAATGATTACAACAGAAAAAAACAGGCTTCTGCGAACTTTTGAAATTCTGTACATAACGTTCAACTTAATGCAATATTCCTTTATTAAAATCACGACTACATGACGTGGGAAGTATGAGCAGATGAAATATAACTAAAAAGATTGGTTTTTATCATGGAAGCATAATTGGTATTGAACCATACTTCGGGGTGGGGAGAAAGTTTATGCGTATTTTTTAGAAGTCTGTATTAACGTTCAACTAAAAGCGTTCATTGCATTTGTCATATTCAATAGGGCATTTAACATCAATTATGCATAAATGACACAAACCCGAATTCATCACTACTTGAGTCAGAATTGACTTAATTTACTTAAACATTTTTTCTCAAATTGCAACGTGACGCAGGCTGCATTAATGCCATTTCATTTACCATAAAGGAAATGATTTCCAATGTTATGGCGACTTCTAAATAATACGCATAACGCAATGCTGGTTAGGTATTGTATTGGCAATGGAATTGATGGAATGATGCAATTGGAAGTGGAAGTAACTCCGACGGAGTTGGAAGTAAATGTCTTGGAAGTACTCCGGCGGAGTGGAAGTAAAACTCCTGTGGAAGTAACTCCGACGGAGTTGGAAGTAAATGCCTGGGAAGTACTCCGGCGGAGTGGAAGTAAAACTGTTGTGGAAGTAACTCCGAAGGAGTTGGAAGTGATTGGAAGTAAGGAAGTGCCAGTTCCGAATAATGGAATGGTTACTTCACACTTCCAACGGAGGAAGCGTTCCTTTGAAACGACTCCGACTCCTTCGACCCATCACTACTCTCTTCCGACACCGACCGACTCTTCACAGCCCCTAAACTCACCTGAACTTGAAAGGGGAAGCGAAATGACAAGAAATGAGAGAAAGGAAATTCGTGGTAGAATAGGAACCACCCCAGCATTTGCTTTGCCAATCAGGAAAAGCCACGAAAAACCCATGGTCAGATGGCCGGGCCCAGGAATCGAATCCAGGACCTCCTGAATGAGAACTTCCTACGTTACTGCGGGGCCATCTCGTCGGTTGTGTATCATAACTTGTTAAAAGAAGTTTTGCCCGTAACAATAGATAGAAACGAAGTCTAAAACGCAGTAACAAGGCACAATATGCTGTCATTCATTTGCCTAAAACATGAAGCAAAAGGCCCAACAACAATGCTTTGCTGCGAACTGTCGAACAGTAAATGTTCATTTCCCACGAGAGCGCATATGAAGCCGAAGCTCAAATTTAGTTCGGTATATTCATTGGTGCTTTTTGAACGAGATGGGCTCGAATAAACGAGCGAGAAAAATGTATGTCCTTGACAGCTCTAATACAGGATTCCAGTTTATATAACTGCAATGTTCTTATGGCGTGGTGTAGCATTTGGTTCAAGAAAGTTGTGTATACCACAGCTAGCCTCCTTTCCCTTAATTAATGTTTATTTGGCAACAACGTATCTTGCCATTCTAGAAACTAATCACCACCCCCGAACGTTATTAGTGTTAAATAAAGACGATAAAGCATAACGTTAGCAGGCGGAAAAAACTGGATAATTCTGATAATGCTGTATTACTGCTGTGCTTTTTCATTGCAACTCTCCATTGTATCTTTTATCTACAACCGCATGCTGATATTGCGTGTATTGCTGTGAGAAGCTTTCACAACAGTCGCTTTGCTAACCGAAAAGACGAACCGTGTTCCAGGTGGCAATCGAATGGCCAAGCTCAAGTACAGGGTTGTTCAAAAAGAAGGAACAGACTTTAAATATTTATTTCTAATGAACGACAATAGATAGCGACAAATACCACACGGCATTGAATAGAGCAAAGTTCAAAGTTTTAAGTCTCACCTATTAGTTCCATTCAATGCCTACATTGCCGCTGTGTTTGTTTACGAGAAAATGGTTACGCCACAGGAAAAGTCGTTTTGTGTGCTGCATTATGCAAACAATGAATTCATTGTTTCATTGCAGCGTGCATCAACAACGAGCTGCCTCGTCATAAAAAATTTACAATTGATAGAATAACTTCCTAGAAGGTGGTTGCGTGTGCAGACGAAAAATGACTGGTCGTCCTCACACAACAAATGTTGCTCATTTTGAACACACAAAATAAAATGTTGAACTATTCTCTATTCAGTGATGTATCGCATATGTCGCAATCTATTGTTGTTCATTAGAAATAAATATTTAAAGCCTGTTACTTCTTTTTGAATAACCCTATATTAACAAAAGCACGAAAAGTTTAGGAATATCTTAAATCCCGAAAATGAAAGGTGGTTCATCATAAAAGTTTATAAACACGTATGTTTTTGAATAGACAAAGTGCATTTTAGTTGCCTAAAATAGCTTCCCTTGGTACCTCATTAAGGCTATATAAACAAAAAATGGCTCTAAAAGGTTGGTGTAAAATAGTAAGGATAATATAAAAAATGCACATTGAGAAATGAGTATATTATTGTTTATTTAAAACAAAGAAAATTACAATATGTACAGTTGCACAACATAGCAAACTTAAATGTTCAAACTGTTTATGAAATCATTCTACTCTTTATAAGTTAGAAACGCCATATAGAATACATATAGGTCTTTGCTGAAATGGATAGTATTAAATTTGCGAATGTCAGAATAACCAGTGGTTTCTAACATTCAGTCCATAGTAGGATTTACAAGTCACCAAAAATCGTTTAAGTGTTCCAGAGAACACTATAACGTTTCTCAATCAATATAAGTTTATGTACTGAAAAAGAACGTTCTACATCAACGGATGTGACGGGCACAGAGGCAGGGATGCTACAATCAAGTGAGTTTTCCTGTAAGAATGTCTATTGCTGCACACAAGTGCTTCAAGCCGCTCTTTTGCAGTTTTGCGTGCACTTTGCCTTCCACTTCACCTTGTGCCCGACTAATTCTCTTTTTAACCTCTTCCGGTGAAGAAACGATCTCCTAGATTTTGAAGCAATTCTAATCTTTTAAAACCGTAGTCAATTTTTAAGCAAAATTCTGAATTTTATTTTATATTAAATGATATACAGTTATTCAAGAAAGTATTCGTCTGCAATTTAAAAGATCCTAACAGCCAAATTAATCGAGGGAAACAAATATATTCTTTTTGACATAAATATCAAATGGTATTACAGTTTATGGGTTTTAGTAATTTTTCAGATCGTTAATTTCATCAGTTATATACACTATGTGATCAAAAGTATCCGGACGCCCCACAAACATACGTTTTTCATTGTGCATTGTGCTGTCACCTACTGCCTGGTACTCATTATCCGCGACCTCAGTAGTCATTACACATCGTGAAACAGCAGAATGGGTCGCTCTGTGGAACTCACGGACTTCGAACGTGGTCAGGTGATTGGGTGTCACTTGTGTCAGAAGTCTACGAGAGATTCCACACTCCTAAACATCTCTAGGTCCACTGTTTCTGATGTGATAGTGAAGTGGAAACGTGAAGGGACATGTACAGCACAAAAGCGTACAGGCCGACCTCGTCTTTTGACTGACAGAGACCGCCGACATTTGAAGAGGGTCGTAAGGAGTAATAGGCAGACATCTATCCAGACCATCACACAGGAATTCCAAACTGCATCAGGATCCACTCCAAGTACTATGACAGTTAGGCGTGAGGTGAGAAACCTTGGATTCCATGCTCGAGCGGCTGCTCATAAGCTACACATCACGCAGGAAAATGCCAAACAACGCCTCACTTGGTGTAAGGAGCGTCAATATTACACGATTGAACAGTGGCAAAACGTTGTGTGGAGTGACGAATCACGGTACACAATGTGACGATCCGATGGCAGAGTGTGGGTAGGATGAATGCCCGGTGAACGTCATCTGCCAGCATGTGTAGTGCCAACAGTGCAATTCGGAGGTGTTGGTGTTATGGTGTGTCGTGTTTTTCCTGGAGGGGGCTTGCACCCCTTGTTGTTTTGCGTGGCACGATCACAGCGCAGACCTACATCGATATTTTAAGCACCTTCTTGCTTCCCACTGTTGAAGAGCAATTCGGGGATGGCGATTGCATCTTTCAACACGATCGAGCACCTGTTCGTATTGCACGGGCTGTGGCGGAATGGTTACACGACAATAACATCCCTGTAATGGACTGGTCTGCACACAGTCCTAACTTGAATCCTATAGGACGCCGACTTCGTGCCAGGCCTCACTGACCTACATCGATACCTCTCCTCAGTTCCACACTCCGTGAAGAATGGGCAGCCATTCCCCATGAAACCTTCCAGCACGTGATTGAAAGTATGTCTGCTAGAGTGAACGCTGTCATCAAGGCTAAGGGTGGGCCAACACCATATTGACTTCCAGAATTGTCGATGGAGGGCACCACGAACTTTTACGTCATTTTCAGCCAGGTGTCCGGATACTTTTGATCATATAGTGTACATTTTTGAAAAGTATGCCAAAATTACAACTTTTTGTATGTGGTGTTTTCAAAATTTCCTTTCATGCACTGGGAGGGCATTTTTCGTGCACACATCCACACACTTTCATCGACATGTGACAAACTGGTGGAGAAATAAATCCGTGAAATCGTAAAAAGTAAGCAGAAAATGAGGAAAAAAAAAACGTTGAAAATTCTCAACTTTGACATTTCATTTCCTCCGTGAAATAAAATCCTATTTTCACCGCAAAAATCAAGTCAAAATTGCTCTACTCAATGCATGTAAGATAATTTTGAAAACATCACGTACGAAAGTGTTGCAACTTTGGCACATTTTTAAAAAAATTGTAAAACTGATAAAATCTGAAAAACCGCCAAAACCCAAACTGTATTACCATTTGATCCTTTATGTCCAAAAAGAATTAGACTTTTCCTTCCAAAATTTGGTGTTAGAATTTTTTAAAGTGCAGACGAAGACTTTGAGTAACTGTATGAACGTTTTAGGATTTTAAAGGTAAAATAGACAAAAATAGGCTAACGTTAAAATAAATTTTTATAGGTGCTATACAATTAACATTTTCTAGCTTAATTAGTCATGAAACGCAACCAGCAACTCAGGAAAAGTATAGGTTTTAACCTAAAGAGCCAAGGTTTTTGATATTTGTTTTGTGTAAGAATATGGAAAAATGTTCATTAACATTGTTTGTTAAAAGTATTTATTAACCAAGTACGAAAACATCTTGGATGTACCATTAGATACAAGCTGAAGGTTAGGCAGTGTCGCTGTTGATCACTTCTAATGGCCGTTTTGCACGAATGAGGTTCCCCTTTCCCCGACTTCCAGCTTTTAAGAGATCGCGTGAATGAGATAGGATCAGGACAAATGACGGCAGACACAACAAACCCGCAGTAACGTTATAATAACCAATCACGTGATAGTGCGTCACCGAGGTGAACTTTATTTAGCAGCGAGTTTTACCCGATGGCCCCTCCGACAGAAAGTTCGTAAGGTCCTCATCCACCACGCTATTCACAAAATTACGTTCTGTTGCCTTTACACATATCATGTAGCAAATTTTTTATTAAAAATTCTCGATGGTAGACTTAAAATAAAACTTATATCACTGCTCATAGTTAATTACAATAAACGTAATGAAATTGTGTTGTCTAAGAAGTACATGCTTTTCTGTTTAAACTTAATACCACTGATGTTTCGAGTGACCGAAGTCGTTAAGACAGGGACTATGAACGGGAGGTTCTCGGTTCAAATCCCGCCAGGACCATCCTCCCTGACAAGTTTTCTTCAGTCCTTATAACTGACAAATACCGAGGAGGTACCCTAAACTTAGGCCTGTAACGTTTCCTTTCCCAAATATAGATAATTTAACTGCATGCATCATCAGTGCCCACAGCCTGTGGTACCGCATATAGTAAAAATCTGATGTGTTACACTCACATGACTTTCTCTACTCTTGTACAAACTATTTTACAAACGCTTGTTCTCCATATGCTTCATGTTAATCGAGATATCGAAATGTTAATCTTGTTGCTAATTTTCTTGTAGATGCAAGGGGAATTGGTAGGCTTTAAGCGATAGTCAAATATTTTAAGAGCTGGTTGCTATGTGGAGTGTTCCATTTTCTTTGCATTAACAGGACAAAAATGATTAACGAGCTCCCATTTGAGAAAAATATTGGAAAATTTAAGGGAATAACAACCAATATCTCGAAAATGGTTCACTCAACAAAAATTTTGTCTATCTCTTATGGTTTACCAGTTATGCAAAAGTCGTTCACAATAAAGAATACTTTTGGAGACATTCCCAGAAAATTCGAGATATACATTTCATTTGTCATGAAAGTATATTAAATATATAATACTTTAATCAAAATCGTTAGAGCCATTTTTGAAAAACTTAAAATTTTCGAAAAATGTTCCATATAAAGGGTAATCTGAGGTGGGGGATTTTCCTGAAAACCTTCGTGTTGCATCTCTGGAAGATACTGAACCTAAATACCAAGTTTGGTGTTTATCCGACTGTTCGTTTTTGAGTTATGCTGTTCCCAGACAGACACATGTCGTCCTCCGTGGACTAGTGGTACCGAGCTAGCCTCTAGTTCCCATCGGCGGAGGGCGATGGATTTTTCGGGCGTAAAAATCCTTAACATGGCTTCCTTCGTAAGGGAAGTAAAGCCTGTGGCCCCGTGTCGTAGATTTACGGCACGTAAAAGAACCTTAAGCCTGATAAAGAGGACTCTGAGCAAAATTACCGATCTTTCACGCCCAATATAGAATGGGACGCTAAGGACCATAGTAGTTAAAGAGCGTCCATAAATAAAACTCAATTTAATTTTTTACAGACAGACACTCAGACAAACAGACAGACACGGACATTTTTCCAAAAATCCTTTTTTTTTTGGATTCAGGAGGCCTCAATACATGTATTTCCGGTGAAATCTCGGTATAGAATTTTTGAGTGGAATGCAATACTTCCCTTACTTACTATACGTAGTATAGAAAGTATAAATGGGCTTTAAACACTAATTAAAAATCACTAATGACGATAAATCCGTCGCAGGCTGTCTTTTTAAGTTTCTATAGCACCTACCTGTATGTTGTATTCCACCTTCGATATCGAAATTTCAATAGAAACACAGGTTTTGAGATATCTAAAAAAACAAAAGCATGCATGTCTTATTTGTTGTAGTTTAACCTCCTTTAACTGGGTAGGTCATATCGAACGATGAATAAATGAAATGCGTGAAGTTGGACTGAAATGAGCCCGGGATCCAAAGAGCTTAAGTTACCAATATTCACCTTTCAGGATAAGCGAAAACCCCGAAATAAACCTTATTCGGATTACTCACCCTATCCGACAATAGAACTCGGGGCCTCTTGAATGTAAGAAATTAAATTGTGTTTTATTTATAGACGCGCTTTAACTGCTATGGTTCTTAGGGTCCCATTCTATATTGGGCGTGAAAGACCGGTAATTTTGCTCAGAGACCTCTTTATCAGGCTTGAGCTTCTTTTACGTGGCGTGAATCTACGACACGGCACCACCGACTTTTTCTCCCTTCTGAAGGAAGCCATGCTAAGGATTTTTACGCCCGAAAAAAATCCATCACCTTCCGTCGGGTTTGAACCCGCGATCTCGGAAACAACTTGAATATAAGGTAACACGCTACTCCCACACCACAGAGGTGGGCTAATGTATTTCTTTAACACCATAATAAAAAATGAAAGTTGGATCAATTCCATGCTTGGTTATTTTAGTTTAGCTTACAAAGATGCAACATGATTTTCAAGAAAATTCCCCAAGGTAACCTTAAATGTAAAATTTTTGTTTATTTTCTAATTTAACAGAATGGCCTAACGTTTTTATTAGAAAACCCTATGTTGTAGGTATGTACATCACTTCTAAAACGTATATCTTGAATTTTCTATGAATAGGCTACGAAGTCCTATTTATTTGAGCAATTTTTTGTAATTTTGTATTACAGGAAACCCTAAGAGATGGACAAAATCTTAGAACAGAAACATGTAAAGCTCATTAAAATACACAGTTTATGTAGAATAATTTTTTCGTAGCTTTAACCGCTTTCTAAATATATCATGTTGTAAGTTTACACTTTTCCCAAGTGTGCCTACGCCATCTAATGGATATGCTTGAAAGCTTGCGATTCTTCTTCTTTCCTTCCATCTGAAGAGCTTGTTACCTCTAATAAATTTTTGATGCTGTATCCGTATGTTGTCACTAAGCACTTATTGTTTACTTAGAAAGCATAAATATGTGAGTAGTGTAACGTGATTAGAAGAATAACTTTTTATGGGAATTCTATTAACTATATAAGATATATGCGAATTTCACGTTGATAGAGTTGTCCTCCATGCTAACCTCTAGTTCCCGAGGTCGCGAGTTCAAACCCGGCGGAGGGCGATGGATTTTTTCGGGCGTAAAAATCCTTAGCATGGCTTCCTTCGTAAGGGAAGTAAAGCCGGTGGTCCCGTGTCGTAGATTTACGGCACGTAAAAGAACCTCAAGCCTGATAAGAGGCCTCTGAGCAAAATTCCCGGTCTTTCATGCCCAATATAGAATGGGACGCTAAGGACCACAGCAGTTAAAGAGCGTCCATAAATAAAACTCAATTTAATTTCATTGATAGAGAAACCTGTGTGAATGTATCATCACACTTTTGTCTTCTCTACCACTTACCTAGCAATGCTCGTTATAAAAGCAATACTTCTAACCAGTAGTATAATCTATACTCACATTGTAAAGAGAGAAAATGTATATGTGTGGGTGTGAGTGTGCGCGCGCACGTGTGTGTGTTTGTGTTTTTAATCGTGGAAACCACTCGACAGACTTTCATAGTTATTCTTATGCCATTGAATGGCACAGTTTTTCCGGACAGACAAAGGCTACATAATGTTTCCAATACATTTAAAACTAAGAGACTTTAGGAGGATTTTAATATTCATGTCACTATTTGACGGTTTCGTCGTATATGAAATTCAAAATACATTTTTTTGAAATTTATTGCCAACCAGATTTTTAATGACATTCATCCCAAAGGTGTAAATGGGGAGTATAATAATGATGTAGTGTATTAATAACTTGGGGGTTACATTATTGTTATACATTGTCATTACCAAATACATTGTTGTTTACGTCACTCTTGACTGGTAGCTTTGCTAGCCACGAGTGGTGGGGATAGGTTTGTCTTAGGATTCCGTGAGTAACGGACCGCGAGTGTAAGTCGGTCTTTGGATCGGTGGACACCTTCCATTTTTAATAATGTAGGAACCCCAAACGGTTGGGAAAAATCTAGGAATGTGTGAGCAGATTTGAGTTATGGATTTTGTACAGTGAAAAGCCCACGCTTTCTTCTTAACCTCCACACCACGTTTCGTTCCTCCACGTAAGTATACGTCCCCCCTGCATGTACGTGCTGGGTACTCAAAATTAATTTAATTTTCATGTGAACTTTTAGACCATCTACGCAGCATGTAACGATATTTTGTTACTGAGTGAAAAACTGAATCACCGAGGCTTGCCAAGGATGAAATTTTCACGAAATTTTAAATTGATTTTAATCTCATGTGGCATACAATATTTTGTTAGCCACTAAAACGTAAATCAGAGTACTATTTTAATTATTTATATCATCATTATTTATTATTGCTGAATGCGAACATTGAACAACCATTGCTGGTTGTCTTGGAGATAATGGACATCAATAAACTATATTCATGGCAGACAGTATAAGAGGAGACAAAGTCCTATCCCACTAATGTTAAATCTGCTAAATTCGTGACTACTTCAGATTTTATACTAAAATTTTTATTGCATGTATACACGCCTTTTAATAGAGCGAGGTGGCGCAGAAAGCGTGTGACTTGCGTTCGGGAGGTCGTGGGTTCGATTCCCACGGCTGACCTGCCTGACCCATGTTTTTTGGGGGTTGCCCCGGGTCGCTAGGCAAATTCTGGGAATGTTGATTACTTTCCTCGAATTTCCTGTCCCTCCATTTCACCTCCTATCTCATTTCACTTTACCTTTCATCTGCTTGGTTGTTTCAGAGTTGCAAGTGTCGCGTCGGCGGGAATCTGGGAGTTGCATGGCAGGGAAAAAGGATGCTCTCTGTAACATTTCGTCCTCCGGAATGGGAGAGCCTGCAGGGGGAGAGGGGAGCCGGTTGTACTTAGCTGCCACAGTGGAGTTTCAACCTGGAAAATGTAGGAAACCTGCCTTCTGCTTTGTTGTGTCTCCTGATCCGGCCGCCCTCTCTCTCCTCACCCCTCCGCCCCCTCGAGGGCGCGCTATTAGGGGCCTAGGCACAAAGGATCTCCTTAAATCGAGGTGCTAAATCCCCCACTCCTGGTCATACGTCATATATGTTTTCTAAGTTTGTTTATTAAGGAAAGTAGGATTGTTTTCTTAATTATACAATTTTTTGAATAAAAGAAAGCATTTTTTAGAAAAAGGCCCGCGTGTGTGTATCTGCGAACAACATAACTCAACAACAAAAAGTCGGATAAATACCATACTTGGTATTTAGATTCATTACCTTCCAAAGATGCGACAAGAAGATTTTCAAGAAAACCCCCATCCCCAACTACCCTTTACGTCAAATATTTTTCGAAAATGTTGATTTTTTAAAAAATGGCTCTTAACAATTTTTTATTGAAGTATCATACATTGAAGATATTTACATGTCAAATAAAACGTATAGCTTGAATTTTCGGGAATAGTCTGTGAAGTCCTCTTCATTTGGAAGGAATTTTGTATACTCTTGTATAACTGGTAAACGTTAAGCGATAGACGAAAACGTACCGTAAAAAAAACGCAGATCTTTTTTAGAAACACAATTACTTAAAATAAGTATTTTTGTGGCATAAGCCGTTTCTGACATATCCGTTCTTAAACGTTCGAATTGTTCAATATTTGTCATCAATTTTCAGTTGTTTCTCGCGATTGCAGGAAACGGTATGAAATTTTAAGGCCAGCATATAGCGCCCAGTTCTTAAACGTTTGACTATCGCTGTTCTCTTTGTTTCTATTATAAACTGTGTAGTGTAGCTATTTTTGAAAAGGTTTATTTGTATTAAAATGTAGTAGATAGAAAAATAAGAAAGAATACCTTGCAAACCCATTAATGAAGATGGTAGAGAAATTCATGTGAATGTATCACAACAGATTTTTTCTATCCACTTCAAGTTAATAGAGTTAAATGTTTGCAGAAAGTGCTTTAATTACTCATTTAGTTGTAGGTGCAAGGGGATAAAGAAGGTTAGCAATAGTCAAATCTTAAAAAGCGGGTCGCTGTTTGTGGCTTTGAAAATCCATATCTTTTACATAATATCACAAGAAGAAAAGAATAGTGAGTTAACAGCTCAAAAAATATAAATTATTGGAAAATTCAAATAAAAAACAACGAATATCTCGGGAATGGTTAATGCCACATAAAATTTAATTGACTTAAATTGTGTGTTTTAACAAGATATGTATTTTTTTCCCTAACTTAGCGGTTGTCTATCTCTTACGGTTTATCTGTTATGCAAAAGTTTTAAGAATATATTCAGAATGAAGAAAATGTAGATTTTATTAATAGGCAAATAATGATAATATATAGTATTTTGTTCAAAATCGTTAGAGACAGTTTTGAGACCATAAAAATAACAGGTATTTTCCATGAAAGGGATAGTTTGGGATGGGGATATTTTCTTGAAAATCAGGCGCGTTGGTTTCTGAAAATGTTTTTTATAACTATTTAAAACATCAATTTCCAGTGAAATCTGTATATCGAATTTTCTTATGAGGTACAATACGTCCTCTACATACGTGGTAAATGGCAGAGAAAGTCAAAATTATATATTACTATATAGATACAGAAGAGCTGATTTACTCTTTAATTGAAAACCGACTTTCTTTAATGTCTATATTACCGTCTGTACTGAATGAGCTCCCTTATTTGTGCAGCAATCATGGAGCGCATTTTTATTAAAATAGTTCTCATGTAGGTCATGTGTGTCTGGGTCACCGTCGCGGTATCTGATACAATACATGAACTTTTTTTTAACTGCGCTGTAACGACAGAAGTAAGGTTATGTTTTCACATAAACGTGATATAAAGCAGAGATACGCGTACGCAGTCACGATAGCTAACGTTTCCCATGCGCCAGGGTTTCCTATTTTGTTTTACGAGATATTTATACAGCAAGATATCGATAAGTACTTGGAGTGTATTGATTGGAGGTCGACTGAGACTTTTTAACATTCCGCGCGGACAATGCCTTTCTTTGGAAATGCTCTGTAAAACGCGGGAGGCCTAAATTGAATTGTTTCTTTGGGTCGCACCGCTCACTCTGTGGCGTGCCGAGCTGGTCTAACCGATGCGCGACTGTTTCTACCCTCATTCTTTTCACACGCTAATTACTGACGATGATCGCTAACACTGAATTACTGCCCTGCAGAATTACTGAAGTCCAGGAAAGGAATGCATCCTTTCGTAGTTTCGCTATCGCTAACCTATGAAACCACGAGAAACAGAAGACCCAAAAATTCGATATCGAGATTTCACCGGAAATACATACCTTGAGGTCCCCCGAATAAAAAAAAAGTGTTACTCCACATAACTTTCTCTAATCATTATCATTTATTAATTCTTTATATAACTTCTACAAACTATTCATACGAAATTATTAATTATCAATATACTTCGTGGTAATCGAGATAAACTTTTGAAGAAATAGCTTCATTACATATTTTGTGGAAGGTACAAAGGAACAGGCGAACCCGAATAGATGATTAAAAACCGGGTCGCTATTTACTGGCCTAGATGTAGCATACTCTTTCCATAGCATCGCAAGAAACAACTGAATAGAGACAGCACTTTAAAAAATGACAAAGTATTGATAAATCCAAACCAATAACAACGAATATCTTGGAAACGCTGTTTGGAACAAAAAGTTATTTGAAACGTATTGTATGTTATAAAGAGATCTACATTTTTTGTATAGCAGATACTTTTTGTCTATCTTTTGTGGTTTACCTGTTATTCAAAGTTGTACAAAATTCCTTCCAAATGAAGAGAGCTTCACAGGCTATTCCCAAAAAAATCAACATATATATTTTATTTGTCATGTAAATATCTAAAACATATGATATTTGAATCAAAATTGACAGAGCCATTTTTGAGAAAATCGAACATTTCGAAAAGTTTTCCATGTAAACGGTAGTATGAGATGGGAGAATTTTCTTGTAACTCTTCGTGTCCCACCTATGATAATCTTCATTTGATCCATAATAATCTACTTGGAAGATGCTAAACCTAATTACCAACTATATTTAGCTTTTGTTTATGTTGTTTACACAAACACACATTTTTCCAAAAATGCTTGTTGCTTATTCAAAGTTCCTCAAAACATGTATTTTAAGAGAAATATCGACTTCGACGTTTTGACTGGAATACTGTGACGCAGCGGCAATGACCCAAGGTTATCGGGAGCTCGGCGCCGAGCGGTCCGGGTAAACAACGACGAGTTGGCCTCTTGCCACGTAAACATCGGGTGCACTATCGGGAGATAACTAGAACTTTCTGGGAGCGTTATCTCCCCCATTCTTCAGAAAGTGTGTTGATAGTTTTAGAACGTTCGAAAACCTTCTGTGGAAGATTCCACTGTCTATATAAGCGAGCGCTGTCGCGGGCAGGCGGACTTCGCTTCGAGCTCTCAACGAGTCAAAATGGGTCGGAAGAAGACAGCCGCAGCCTCCAAGATTTCTCCTCGTGAGGAAGCCACCACCAGCGCCGCCACCGACGAAGAACAGCTTCCAGCCTCCACAACGCCGCCGCCAGCTGAAGCGCCCAGCGCCATCTCTTCAGCCAGCGCAGCCAGTCACACGCCGCAGAACAGCGTGCCTACTAAATGATAAATGTTGCGGCTCCGCTGTTGTCCGGGGAGTGCATCGTCAGCTCCCTAACACGGTCTTGCTCACCGCCGCTCAGCGCTTTTAGCCGCCTGCGGCCAAGGCGACTAGAATTCGCAACGACAGAGGTCCGACACCGCTGGTCCGACTCACCTTTATGGACGAGGACGACTACTCGGCGGCCTTGTTAGGGCAAACCCTGTTGCTCGAGGCCAGTCGCAGTGTGCGACCAACTCCATGCCGCCGCTGCTGCCTTTACGGGTACACCGACGCGTTATGTGACGCCGCTCCCCGCTGCCACTACTATGGTAATGGGACATTCACAGCAGGCTGCAGGGCACACGACCTGTCACACCGCCGCCGCTTCTGTACCTCCTGTGAGGGCAAGGGGCACTTCACCGGCCAGGCCGTCTGCCCACTCTACCCACGTAGAGCATCGCCGACCAGCACCATCCACAAGACACCGCAGACCAACATTCTACCACCGCAGAACTTCATTACACCACCGCAGTTCGACGCCTATCAACTAGAGCACCAGTTGGCGAACACCAACGCGCTAGTTGAGAAGAACACGACCAACAACAACAACAGCATCCTTGAAGCAATTCAGGACCTTCACGCCGAGTTGCTGGCAGTATCTACCAGACTCACCGCACTTGAAAACCAGTTCGCCACACACTTCTACTCCATCATAGAAGCCATGGAGTCACAACACGCCAAGACCATCAGGGACATCGACACAACACACGCACCACTATACGCATGGGAAACGAGTACCTGCGTGATAGGATCGCAGACCATGCGGCCAGGGTGATCAACACTCTCCAAACGGACATCACGACACCTCCAAGACCATCACCGCAGCACCACACTCGACAACGCTGTCCAGACTTCCCTGGACATACCCCGAATGCCCGAAGGTAACAGGCCCGTGCTCGGAACCTCAAGACACTGTTACTTCACCACTGTCCATAGGTCCCTGTCAGGGCTTCGTCCATGGCATTTACCTAATCACCACAGCGGAGATTCCGCAACATTTATCATTACCCACGAGCCTCCGGAGCGCTTCGGCGGAACCGGACACCATGATCACCAATATGCCCCCAATAAATAGTGACACCACAGTATAAAATCCTTTCTATTCCTCTTCCCTTTTTCCTTCCTACTATCTTTTTATCTTTGTTTCTCCCTTATACCTTTATTCCTGTTCCCCCCCTCCCCCAAAAGGCAGTCAGTCAGTGCGTGACGAGTACGAATCGAGTGAAGACAGCAGAGCGAATCGCCTCAGTCAGTTGCGAGTCGAGTGCGACAATGTGAAGTCAATGTGCGAACGAGTTAACGATTGTGTTTCTGGTGAGACATCAAGAGCGAGTCTCCGAGCGAGTTGGTGAAAGCTTCTGTGACGTGCAGCGAGTGCTACCGTGGAGCGACGGTTGTGGAGGACTTGTGTTCGACTCCATAGTGAAGTGAATCGTCCGTCGTGAAGAGGCTGCTTCACGAAGGAAGGAAGTGATGGAGAATTGAAGTACTTCACCGAAGTGAAGTGACATTAGTGAAGTGAACTCCCAGTGAACTTGGACTAGATAAGAACTTAAAACAGTGATAGTGAGAGCTGAGAAAAGAGTGAAAGTTGAAAAACTGGACAAAGCTACAGTACTTTCCCTTACCTATAGGTAGGTGGTGGAGAAAGTAAAAGAAAATTTAATGTAATACATTCACATGACTTTCTCTACCCTCTAACGTTTATTAGTGCGATACGAGTTATTATTAAAGCTTTTTTTTCTATCTAATACTATCTAATTCTATCTATTAATTTTAATCCAAATAAACCCTTGCAGAAATAGCTACATTACACATTTCGTTATTCGTAGATACAAAGGGAACATAGATAGCCAAATGCTTAAGAATGCTTTATGCTGGCCTTAAAATTCCATACTGTTTCCATGCAATCGCGAGAAACAACAGGAATTGAGAGAATGACCAAGAAATGAACTATTCGAACCTTTAATAACGGATATCTCAGAAATGGCCCATGCCACAAAAAAACTTAAATTGTGTGTTTTAAAGATAACTACACCTTTTGGTAATTCGTTTAACTTTACCAGTTACACAAGATTATACAGAATTCCTTCCGAATGAAGAGGACTTCATAAGCGCTTCTCAGAAAATTAAAGATATACATTTTGTCTGTCATGTAAATGCCTTTCATATATTGTATTTAAACCAATTCGTTAGCGCCATATTTTAGAAAATAAAAACAATTAGAAAAGTGTTCCACGTAAAGGGTAATCTGGAGTGGTGGAGAATAGCCAAGAATACGTTTGATATACGTTTGTTTTTACGCCCGAAAAAAATGTATCGTCCTCCGCCGGGTTTGAACCCGCGACCTCGGGAACTAGAGGTTGGCGTGGTAAGTACTACATCACGGAGGACGACATAACACAAATTCTTACCACACAAAAAATGTAGATATAATTAAAACATACAATTTATATAAACATTTTTGTGGCATAAATCTCCGAGATATTTAGTGCTGTTAATTTACACTTTTTGAAGCGTCTCCTTTCATTTGTTTTCGCAATGTCATGCAACGGATATGGAATTTCCCAGCATATAGCAATCCGCTTTTTAAATTTTCGCCTTACGCTTTAGCTTCCTGATCCCTCTTGTATTTGCAACGAAATGTTTAAACTCGGTTAACATGAAGCAGACGGCAAAGTAAGCTTTTATAGAAGAGAGATAAAAATAAACAACAGCGGGTTTAGAAAGAAAGTAATGCGAATGTAATACATCCGTTTCATACAGAATGAAATGTGTGAAATGATGTTCAAATAAGTCCGGGGCCCACAGAACTTATAGTTACGGACAATCGTCTTCTCAGTTACCTTATCCGGTAACTCACCCTAAGCAAGGTTTGAACTCAGTACCTCTTGAATGTGAGGCAGACACTCTTACGCCCACACCATAGAGGCGGGAAATATTGATATTGATGTTGGTACTCCCACCATACATTGTTGCCTTATGACTATTAGGTATTGTCTGTTGGTAGGTAATTAGTTTGCATTTACAAACGAACATGCATTTCTCAATTCGGCAGCCTGTTTTTCTGGCGAATACATATTGGCAGACCAAATAATTTTTTGTTTATTTTTTATTCTATTTTATTTTACGTCGCTTTAACTCCTTGGTTATATAGCGACGGATCTGTTGGTGGATAAATCTTAGAACGATATGTGATGGGCAGTTAGCCTTCTAGGTCTCATCCCTGTAACCACCCGCTCCGTCACGTGTCACAGCTACCGAATCTTCTGCTTTCGTGCCGTGCAGACTGCATTAGGGTGCCGTCCAGTCCAACCGCCGCTCCCATATAAAGGCTAACAGTTGGCCTTCTAGGTCTCATCCCTGTAACCCCTGCTTCATGCCGTGCAAATGGCATTAGGGTGCCGTCCAGTCTAACCCCCGCTCCCACACAGAAAGGCAGACAGTTAGCCTTCTAGGTCTCATCCCTGTGACCACCCGTTTCATGCTGTGCAGATGGCATTAGGGTGCCGTCCAGTCCAACCGCCGTCCCCACACAGAAAGGTGGCTAGCCTTCTAGGTCTCATCCCTGGAAATACCACTTGCTTCGTCACGTGCCCACAGAGATCCCCAGCGTGTGGCAGCCGGATCTTCTGCTTCGTGCCGTGCAGATGGTGTTTACCTTGGCAACTGAGGAAAACCACGAAAAAAACCTCAGACAGATTGGTCGGCCCACGGGATTTGAATCCGGGACTTCTCGAATGCGGGCCACAGACTTTACCTGAGACCAAATCATTGATTGAAATACAACTGGCGTTTCGAAGACAAACGTTCTCAAACACCATCTACACGTTTTTGTCACATTGCATGTCTTTTTCGCAGTCTCGTTGAAAAGAGAGCCAGTTGTCTCCAGCTTTCTTACCATCGATAAAATTGTTGCCCTTGTTGGAACATTGCACACATTGAATTGTCTGAGAAGACGAATGTCGGTAACTTTAAGCTCTATGGACCCAGAGCTCATTTGAGCATAATTTAATACATTTCATTGATTCATCGTCCTATATGACCTGCCCGGTTAAAGGACGTTAAATTAAAAAAAAGAAAATAGAAAAAAGAAGCCAATATAGTGTCTCCCACAGACCCTGAAATAACAAAAATAATTTTAATTGTTTATTACGAGAGTGAAATTATAAGTCTTCAAAGATGTTCAGCTTTATATAGATCGCCCTGAATAACATGTAATGGATAGAGATAGTCGTGCAAGTCTCGCACACCGGACTTGCATATTTTCGAGGGTGGGGATTGTTTCAGGTCGCTTTAACTGTAAGTTCATATTGCGAGGATTTCCTGTAGCTTCCTTTAACGTATACAGGTGAACAAAAACTCCAACGGCAAACTTTCAGAGGTTCTTCAGGGATACCTTCCGAGTATTTTGGTAGGGACCCACGGTCTCTAGCGGCTCGTTACAGAGTAATTGCATTTCGTATGGTTTCTTGCCCTAATTAGCTTTCCATCTGTTTTGGCAACAGTGCAAATGTGTATCTTGTTTGTAAACAGTTTCCATTTGCTCACGATACCTGCTGTTGACAACAATAATGCCCGCTTTAACTCGCCCTCAAGTTTACATTCAGTACTGCTCGGTTCTGCCTAGGGTTTTGTTTTTCCGGCAGTGGTAGTTGTGCATTAACAGCAATACACAGCAGTATGGATAGGTTTACTGATGAAGAGTTGGCCGATGTGCACCTCGTGTATAGGTTCACTGAATGCAATGGAAGAGCGGCACAACGACGCCATGCTGAGCTGCTCCAGCACCGACAGCAACCACGTCACAGTACTTTTGCATCTGTACATAGGCGCCTACGAGAAACTGGATCCTTCCGTGTTAGCATGGAATATACTGGCCGTGCGAGGTATGCCAAAACACCCAATCTGGAAGAGAGTGTGTTACACGCGATTGGTGACAATCCTAGCGCTAGTAGCCGGTGCATTGCACGAGCCAATCAACTGATTTGAGAGTCGTACAGAACAATAATTGTACCCATATCATCCATAGAAGGTGCAGCATTTCGAGTGGGGTTTGTAAATTGGTTCCTATAGCAATGTGCAGAAAACCACAATTTTCCTGCGTTGGTCTTGATTACACACGAGGCCAAGATTACAAGAGAGGGTGTGTTCCACAGTGGGAATAGCCATGCATGAGATTACGAAAATCCACATGTACTGGAGTGTGGATCCCATTAACAGGAGCTTGCTGTGAATCTATGGGTCGGTATTGTCGACGATTTTGTGATTGGACCTTACGTACTTGATACACTGAACGGAATCGCGTACAAAACGTTCCTTCAACATGTCCTCCCACAATTGCTAGATGTGCCGCTGAGAATTCGTCAGCTTATGTGTTTCGACATGACGAGGCGCCGGCACACTTTGTATTCGAGGTTAGGAACCACATTGATATACAGTTTTGACAATAGATTGGCCGCGGTGATCCTGTTCCATGGGCAGCTGGGTTACCAGATATGACACTAATTGATTACTTCTTCTGAGAGCATGCGAAGAGTCTAGTTTACGAAACTCCGGTCGATAATCGCATAGACCTGGTTGCTAGGAATATCGCAGTCGCAGAAGTAGTGCAACAAACTCCTGGAATGCTGAGCGTGTAAGACAGTCGATGGTTCGTCGTGTGCACACTGGCGTGATCATGGTGGTCGACATTTTGAATAATACCTGTAAGGGGACAGTTCTGCATTTGCTACGTACTGTACTGTACCATGACAGATCAGAATGAACACACTGTGATAAAATTTTACGTGTTTCGTCTGTGAGATGTTGTATTCCTCATTGTTGTGATCGTATTTTCACATAAATAAGGGTGATTGGAATACCAAACCGAGGTATCCCTAAGCAACCTCTGAAAGTTTGTCGGTGGAGTTCTGGTTCAGCCTGTATAAGAGAGTGTATGCCGAATGGATGATATTAATTGTGCAATCAATTTTAGTTGCTATTGATTAATCTTTCATGATTGCGGAATAGTAGACCGTTCTGTGACAATGAAGTCGGACAGACGGCCGTAGTTGCATAGTCGACTGCCAATACTATTTTGTTTCTATTTAATTTATTCTGTAGATGGAACTTTGCGTTGCATATTGAATATCAATTTGGTATTTACCTGCGACGAGTGAAACCACGAAATTACTTCAAAAATGGTTTGAACCTGGGGTCTCCTAATGTGAGCCACTTACTCTGAACATCTAAACCAAGTTTTGCCTATGAAGTGCGTTCTGTCTATATTAATATTAGATTAACATCATTAACATAATTCTATCCACTTTAACAAAAATTTGTATGTGGGTGTAAGTATGTAGGGTTATCTCAAACCCCAATCAACCATTTCCATAATTCTTTCCCTATTAGGAAACCCTATTCTTTCTGACGGACATCTATAAAATACCTTCTAATTTCAGTTCATAGAACACTAAAAGATTAAAAATTCTTCTACTAGAATACGAACACATTGGAGTTTTAAAAGAAGATGTTTGCGAAGAAGGCTTTGACTTTAAGTTGAGAATGCCATGGAGTAGAAAATAGTCGTTATCCTCAAACATGCGTGTAAAATAATACAAATGCCTTGGATATGTCTCTCTCTCTCATATAATAGAGGGGGTGATCAGAAACTAAGGTTACAAAGCCTGCAGTGAAACGTGTACATTTTATTTATACAACCAATACAGCCAACTGATGGTAGATACATTAGGTTATTTTTCGACATTGTCTCCATATCGGTTTAGCCACTTGTCGCTTCGTGAGATGAGCTTGAATATTCCCTTCTGGTAAAACTCTTGTCCTTGGGTGATCAGTCACGTCGCGAATTGTTTCACCTCCTCTTCTGAAGCGAATCGTCTGCATCCTAGTTGCTCCTTCAAGTGGAAAAAGGTAATAGTCGCTTAGAGGAGGTCCAGGCTGTAGGGAGGGTGGTCGATGATGTCCCAGCGAAACTGCTTCAGCAGCGTGGTGGTCTTCTGGGTTGTATGAGCTCGTGCGTTGTCGTGAAGGAAAATGACGCCCTCGGTGAGACGTCCTGGTCATTTCCTCCTGATTGCTTCGCTCAATCGTGTCAAGGTCTCGCAGTATTGGTCATGAGTCACTGTGTGCCCCCTTTACAAACTCTTCACGAATATGACACCCGCGCTGTCCCAAAGTCCTGTGGCCATCACCTTTCCGGCAGATAGCGTCATCTTAAACTTCTTTGTCTTTGGAGAGAAGGGGTGTTTCCATTTCATTGACGACCGCTTATACTGCTGGCGGTGTAGTGGTGGGTCCATGTTTCGTCTATTTGTGACAATTTGGTGAAGAAAACGTTGCAAAAGCTGCAGACTTGCCCCTATGTACTTCTCCTGTGTTTGGGCAGATTTCGTAGAACTTGCCGGGAACAAACTTTCCGGTACTGCAGAATATCGTGAACAATGTTCCTAACGCTTCCGAGCGACACTCCCAATTCTACTGTCATATGCCGTAACGTGATCTTTCTGTTGTCCTGAATCAGCTCCTCCACGCGAGTTGTGTTCAAATCTGTTGATGCGGTACTGGATCGTCCCTGCGATCCTCGTCGTCCTCCGTGGACTAGTGATACCGTGCTAGCCTCCAGTTCCCAAGGTCACGGGTTCAAACCCTGACCTACAAATGGAGCATTTAGCACTGTAACACTCAGTGAAATAAATGCTTTATAAAACTCCAATGTTACTACCCTTGTTTCTTGCGATGGAAATTAAATGTAGAATTTTTACTTTCTCTGCCACATACCTGTCGTCCTCCGTGGTGTAGCGATTACCATGCTAGCCTCTAGTTCCGGAGGTCGCGGGTGATGGATTCTTTTTCGGGCAAAAATATCCTTAGTATAGCTTCCTTCGGAAGGGAAGTAAAGCCGGTGGTTCCATGTCGTAGTTTTACGGTACCTACGTAAAAGAACCTCAACCCTGGTAAAGAGGCCTCTGAGCAAAATTATCGGTCTTTCACGCCCAATATAGAATGGGACGCTAAGGACCATAGTAGTTAAAGGACGTTCTATAAATAAAACTCAATTTAATTTAACTGCGACCCTCGTCGGTGACGTTTTCACTAGCGGTCGCAAACTTACCACACGATTCTGCGACATGCTGACGAGATATTACAATCTCTCCGTAAACCTCTACCAGCTGCCGGTGAATTTCAGCCGCGGTTACATGTTTCGCCCACAGAAATTAAATACCGGAGCGGATTTTTCGCGAGACCAGTTTTCCAAACGAGTCGCCATTTGTGTCTACCTACAACTAGCACTATAGATGGCGAGGGGCTGAAACTCTGCAGAGATGCCAACCGCATGTATTAGAATTATCGCACACTACTAATTTCTTTATATCGGACGAAACTCTAGGAATATCGGCCTTGTAGCCTTAATTTCTTATATACGATTTAGCAAATAACACATAATAAAATAAAAGAATTAAATATGCTTATAACGATACGATATGCATGCGATACCAATACTAACATTTTTAATAATTCTCAAGTATGGATGTTTTGCTTTATGTCTTTTGTATCATTAGTAAAGTATGTTAAATAATTGTATAAAGAAAGAAAACTGTATCCAGCTCACCTTAGAAATCAGTCAAGCGATGTTTTATCATTAACAACTGAGAAGATTATTTTTCTCGATGGTAACAAAGTGGTTGGTTAACTTGGTGGCCTGGGAATGGGAAACCTTCATGTACAGATACACCAGCTTCACCTCCGTTTCTCTAGTTCCCGAGGTCGCAGGTTCAAACCCGGCGGAGGACGATGGTATTCTTCGGGCGTAAAAATCCTTAGCATGGCTTCCTCGGAAGGGAAGTAAAGCCGATGGTCCCGTGTCGGCACGTAAAAGAACCTAAAGCCTGATAAAGAGGCCTCCGAGCAAAATTACCAGTGTTTCAAGCCCAGTATAGAATGGGACGCTAAGGACCACAGTAGAAGAGCGTCCATAAATGAAACTCAATTTAATTTTTAACCTCCGTTTCTTTGTATATGTTAAGGTTCTATGTATTATGTGGAAACTATGTACCTTCTATTACTTTCTCTACTACGTATAGTAGGTAGGAGAAGTATTGTATTCCACCCAAAAATTCGATACCGAGATTTTAACGGAAATACATGTTTTGAGACCCCATGAATCCAAAAAATGCATTTTTAGAAACAGTCCGTTTGTGTGTCTGTGAACAGCATAACTCAGAAACGAACAGTCGGATAAACACCAAACTTGGTATTTAGGTGCAGTATCTTCCAGAGATGCGACACGAAGGTTTTCAAGAAAATCCCCCCACCCCAGATTACCCTTTACATGGAACATTTTTCGAAAATTTTAATTTTCTCAAAAATGGCTCTAACGGTTTTGATTAAAATATCATATGTTTAAGATATTTTCATGACAAATGAGATGTATATCTTGAATTTTCTGGAAATATCTCCAAAAGTATTCATCATTGTGAACGACTTTTGCATAACTGAGCCATAAGAGATAGACAAAATTTTACTACACAAAAAATGTAGATCGCGATAAAATACACAATTTATATCATATACATTTTTTTGATGAGTGAACCATTTTCGAGATATTGCTTGTTATTCCCTTACATTTTCCAATACTTATACTTTTTCTCAAATTCGTTATTAATTACTTTCTCTACTACGTATAGTAAGTAGGGGAAGTATTGTATTCCACCCAAAAATTCGATACCGAGATTTCACCAGAAATACATGTTTTGAGACCCCCTGAATAAAAAAAATCTGATGTGTTACACTCACATGACTTTCTCTACTCTTGTACGAACTATTTTTACAAACGCTTATTCTCCATATGCTTCATGTTAATCGAGATATCGAGATGTCAATCTTATTGCTAATTGTCTTGTACATGCAAGGGGAATATGGTAGGCTTTAAGCGATAGTCAAATATTTTAAGAGATGGTTGCATTATCTTTGCATTACCGGGACAAAAAAAAATCTGATGTGTTACACTCACATGACTTTCTCTACTCTTGTACAAACTATTTTTACAAACGCTTATTCTCCATATGCTTCATGTTAATCGAGATAAACATTTGCAGACTCTATCTTATTGCTAATTTTCTTGTAGATGTAAGGGGAATATATATTTACAAGGGCAATATAGAAATACAGTAGCCGTTAAGCACATACATATCTCTTAATAGCTGGTTGTTAGGTGCATCACCATTCCCTTTGCCACAGATTAATACTCTTTGCATATCCAAGACAAAATAATCGAGATATCGAGATGTCAATCTTATTGGTAATATTCATGTAGATGCAAGGGGAATATGGTAGCTTTTAAGCGATAGTCAAATATTTTAACGCTGGTTGCTATGTGGCGCATTCCATTCTCTTTGCATGTCCAGGACATAAAAAAAATGAATAACGAATTTGAGAAAAAGTATAAGTATTGGAAAATTTAACGAAATAACAAGCAATATCTCGAAAACGGTTCACTCAACAAAAGAAATGTATATGACATAAGTTGTGTATTTTAACACGATCTACATTTTTTGTGTAGTAACATTTTGTCTATCTCTTATGGTTTACCAGTTATGAAAAAGTCGTTCATAACGAAGAATACTTTTGGAGACATTCCCAGAAAATTCGAGATATACATTTTATTTGTCATGACAATATCTTAAACATATGATATTTTAATCAAAATCGTTAGAGCCGTTTTTGAGAAAATTAAAATTTTCGAAAATTGTTCCATGTAAAGGGTAGTCTGGGGTGGGGGGATTTTCTTGAAAACCTTCGTGTCGCATCCCTGGAAGATACTGAACCTAAATACCAAGTTTGGTGTTTATCCGACTGTTCGTTTTTGAGTTATGCTGTTCACAGACACACAGACAGACACACAGACAGACACACAGACACACAGACACACAGACACACAGACAGACACACACACGGACATGTTTCCAAAAATGCTTTTTTTGGATTCAGTGAGTCTCAAAACATGTATTTCCGGTGAAATCTCGGTATCGAAATTTTGGGTGGAATACAATACTTCCCCTACTTACTATACGTAGTAGAGAAAGTAAAAAAATCTGATGTGTTACACTCACATGACTTTCTCTACTCTTGTACAATCTATTTTTGCAAACGCCTATTCTCCAAATGCTTCATGTTAATCGAGATATCGAGATGTCAATCTTATTGCTAATTTTCTTGTAGATGCGAGGGGAATATGGTAGCTTTTAAGCGATAGTCAAATATTTTAACGCTGGTTGCTATGCGGCGCATTCCATTCTCTTTGCATGTCTAGGACATAAAAAAATGAATAACGAATTTGAGAAAAAGTATAAGTATTGGAAAATTTAAGGAAATAACAAGCAATATCTCGAAAACGGTTCACTCAACAAAAGAAATGTATATGACATAAGTTGTGTATTTCAACGCGATCTACATTTTTTGTGTAGTAAAATTTTGTCTATCTCTTATGGTTTACCAGTTGTGCAAAAGTCGTTCACAATGAAGAATACTTTTGGAGACATTCCCAGAAAATTCGAGATATACATTTCATTTCTAATGACTTTATCTTAAACATATGATATTTTCATCAAAATCGTTAGAGCCATTTTTGAGAAAATTAAAATTTTCGAAAAATGTTCCATGTAAAGGGTAGTCTGGGGTGGGGGGATTTTCTTGAAAACCTTCGTGTCGCATCTCTGGAAGATACTGAACCTAAATACCAAGTTTGGTGTTTATCCGACTGTTCGTTTTTGAGATATGCTGTTCACAGACACACAGACACACACACACAGACACACACACACACACACAGACACACACACACACACACAGACACACACACGGACATGTTTCTAAAAATGCTTTTTTTGGATTCAGGAGGTCTCAAAACATGTATTTCCAGTGAAATCTCGGTATCGAATTTTTGGGTGGAATGCAATACTTCCCCTACTTACTGTACGTAGTAGAGAAAGTAAAAAGCATATTTGGAAACATGTCCATGTGTGTGTCTGTGTGTATGCTGTGTCTGTGTGTGTCTGTGAACAGCATAACTCAGAAACGAACAGTCGGATAAACACCAAACTTGGTATTTAGGTTCAGTATCTTCCAAGGATGCGACACGAAGGTTTTCAAGAAAATCCCCCCACCCCAGAGTACCATTTACATGGAAGATTTTTCGAAAATTTTAATTTTCTCAAAAATGGCTCTAACGATTTTGATTAAAATACCATATGTTTAAGATATTTTTATGACAAATAAAATGTATATCTTGAATTTCCTGGGAATGTCTCCAAAAGTATTCTTTATTGTGAACGACTTTTGAATAACTCGTAAACCATAAGAGATAGACAAAATTTTACTACACAAAAAATGTAGATCGCGTTAAAATACACAATTTATGTGATTTACAGTTTTTTTGTTGAGTGAACCATTTTCGAGATATTGCTTGTTATTCCCTTAAATTTTTCAATACTTATTTTCTCAAATGGGAATTCGTTATTCATTTTTTTGTCTTGGATATGCAAAGAGTATTAATCTGTGGGAAAGGGAATTGTGCTGCACCTAGCAACCACCTATTAAGAGATATGTATGTGCTTAAAGGCTACTGTATTTCTATATTGCCCTTGTAAATATATATTCCCCTTACATCTACAAGAAAATTAGCAATAAGATAGTCTCTGCAAATGTTTATCTCGATTAACATGAAGCATATGGAGAATAAGCGTTTGTACAAGAGTAGTGAAAGTCATGCGAGTGTAACACATCAGAATTTTTACTTTCTCTACTACGTACAGTAAGTAGGGGAAGTATTGCATTCCACCCAAAAATTCGATACCGAGATTTCACTGGAAATACATGTTTTGAGACCTCCTGAATCCAAAAAAAGCATTTTTAGAAACATGTCCGTGTGTGTGTCTGTGTGTGTGTGTGTCTGTGTGTGTGTGTGTCTGTGTGTGTGTGTCTGTGTGTCTGTGAACAGCATATCTCAAAAACGAACAGTCGGATAAACACCAAACTTGGTATTTAGGTTCAGTATCTTCCAGAGATGCGACACGAAGGTTTTCAAGAAAATCCCCCCACCCCAGACTACCCTTTACATGGA
Organism: Deroplatys truncata; assembly: GCA_030765065.1. NCBI lineage: Eukaryota > Metazoa > Arthropoda > Insecta > Mantodea > Mantidae > Deroplatys > Deroplatys truncata. The sequence continues at coordinate 92,692,538 of CM060987.1, forward strand.
ACATTTTTCGAAAATTTTAATTTTCACAAAAATGGCTCTAACGATTTTGATGAAAATATCATATGTTTAAGATAAAGTCATTAGAAATGAAATGTATATCTCGAATTTTCTGGGAATGTCTCCAAAAGTATTCTTCATTGTGAACGACTTTTGCACAACTGGTAAACCATAAGAGATAGACAAAATTTTACTACACAAAAAATGTAGATCGCGTTGAAATACACAACTTATGTCATATACATTTCTTTTGTTGAGTGAACCGTTTTCGAGATATTGCTTGTTATTTCCTTAAATTTTCCAATACTTATACTTTTTCTCAAATTTGTTATTCATTTTTTTATGTCCTAGACATGCAAAGAGAATGGAATGCGCCGCATAGCAACCAGCGTTAAAATATTTGACTATCGCTTAAAAGCTACCATATTCCCCTCGCATCTACAAGAAAATTAGCAATAAGATTGACATCTCGATATCTCGATTAACATGAAGCATTTGGAGAATAGGCGTTTGCAAAAATAGATTGTACAAGAGTAGAGAAAGTCATGTGAGTGTAACACATCAGATTTTTTTACTTTCTCTACTACGTATAGTAAGTAGGGGAAGTATTGTATTCCACCCAAAATTTCGATACCGAGATTTCACCGGAAATACATGTTTTGAGACTCACTGAATCCAAAAAAAGCATTTTTGGAAACATGTCCGTGTGTGTGTCTGTCTGTGTGTCTGTGTGTCTGTGTGTCTGTGTGTCTGTCTGTGTGTCTGTCTGTGTGTCTGTGAACAGCATAACTCAAAAACGAACAGTCGGATAAACACCAAACTTGGTATTTAGGTTCAGTATCTTCCAGGGATGCGACACGAAGGTTTTCAAGAAAATCCCCCCACCCCAGACTACCCTTTACATGGAACAATTTTCGAAAATTTTAATTTTCTCAAAAACGGCTCTAACGATTTTGATTAAAATATCATATGTTTAAGATATTGTCATGACAAATAAAATGTATATCTCGAATTTTCTGGGAATGTCTCCAAAAGTATTCTTCGTTATGAACGACTTTTTCATAACTGGTAAACCATAAGAGATAGACAAAATGTTACTACACAAAAAATGTAGATCGTGTTAAAATACACAACTTATGTCATATACATTTCTTTTGTTGAGTGAACCGTTTTCGAGATATTGCTTGTTACTTCGTTAAATTTTCCAATACTTATACTTTTTCTCAAATTCGTTATTCATTTTTTTTGTCCTGGACATGCAAAGAGAATGGAATGCGCCACATAGCAACCAGCGTTAAAATATTTGACTATCGCTTAAAAGCTACCATATTCCCCTTGCATCTACATGAATATTACCAATAAGATTGACATCTCGATATCTCGATTATTTTGTCTTGGATATGCAAAGAGTATTAATCTGTGGCAAAGGGAATGGTGATGCACCTAACAACCAGCTATTAAGAGATATGTATGTGCTTAACGGCTACTGTATTTCTATATTGCCCTTGTAAATATATATTCCCCTTACATCTACAAGAAAATTAGCAATAAGATAGAGTCTGCAAATGTTTATCTCGATTAACATGAAGCATATGGAGAATAAGCGTTTGTAAAATAGTTTGTACAAGAGTAGAGAAAGTCATGTGAGTGTAACACATCAGATTTTTTTTTGTCCCGGTAATGCAAAGATAATGCAACCATCTCTTAAAATATTTGACTATCGCTTAAAGCCTACCATATTCCCCTTGCATGTACAAGACAATTAGCAATAAGATTGACATCTCGATATCTCGATTAACATGAAGCATATGGAGAATAAGCGTTTGTAAAAATAGTTCGTACAAGAGTAGAGAAAGTCATGTGAGTGTAACACATCAGATTTTTTATTAAGTAACCATGGGACAAAGAGAAGATACAACGCTTAAAACATCACCTCTATGAATATCTAAACGACAATAATTCCGATCGATGATTGTTTCACCATCAAAGGATACTTATAGGTTATGCAGCATTTCCAGAGCTTGGAAGACTGTCAGGGGGAGGTTAAGCCGATATGTTTCACACGTTTTTATGAATATTAGGGGATCCTTCATTCATTATTAGTAATAGCCAGGGCTATATGAAATTACAATTATAAGGTATAAAGGGGAGGATTCACCATAAAGGTCTTCTAGATCATTGTACAATAATTCATAAAATTGGGAGAGGTAAATGAGATTAATTAAATCGTCATTGAAGTTTAAAAAGCTAATGATGTAACGTCGGGCAGGCACCTAGTAAGCATACAATACAAACTTTGAGTATGCATTTTTAAAATGACGCGAATAAAGTGTGAAGCTAAGCCATATCTGTAACCTATTCCTTACGCTGTTATGACCCCAAAAGAAGGCACATTTTATTTTGCTGTGTCGAGATAGACATGTAAAAGCATCCCCAAGATAAAACGTCCCGTGGCGGTCGTATCAGTGCACACAAGCAGTATCATGCCCCGCCTAAATGCCATAAAGCATTCCTCCCTCCATGCATAGGAAATGAAGTTTTCGATTTAAACCAACACCAAAACAAGCCACACTCTGACAGCCTGTCTGTCACTCCATTTTGTTTCCACTGTCCGCTGGAAATGAGCTGCGACAAACTTCCAAAGTGAATTTCTTCGTTTAAATATCGAGTTGACGTGAATGCGGTTGCTAGTTCATGTTTAAACAGACATCTCGTCTATTTCTGGAAGCAGAACAGTTCAAGTTAGACGAAGATGGGGATGTTGTATAGAAGTGATATTGCAGGTAGAATCATTCATTTCAACATTTCTGGGGCTACTTGCGCAAGGTGAAACTGGAGATGGGAAGAATGACTTTTTAACAGTTCAAAACATTCCAGTTGCAAAAGAGTACTACGTTTACAACATAACCGCGAAGTACGTTTACAGTATTCATTGTTTACGACTAACCTTAACAGCAGGATACTCTTACTCCCATTGTTATGACTGACTCGGGCTGCTTCGCATCGATTCGTGGCTCTTCGTTCTTTACGAATATTGCCAAAATGCAAACCGATGCTTCCCTCCCATTCCCCGCCTTTCGTCTCTACCAATTTTTGCCTTGCACGCGGAAACTCGAGTTTGACAATATATATATATATATATATATATATATATATATATATATATATATATATATATATGCCGCGTTATGTCTGAGAGTTACTGATTATTTAACTGATGCTAAAGGAATCCACTACATCCTCATTGTCATCATCAGAGTAAGAGTCTTGATCAATTTAAATTATGCTAATTATTATAAGTTCCAAGGCGTTTTGTGTTACTGTTTTAGTACCCGTATAGCAAGAGTTCGTTTTTATTTAATTATTTTGCCTACACTCAAGGGAAAATTAGCTATCGGGTATAACAGTAGCAGTTGATAACGTACTACGTTATCTGAATTTTTTAAAGCCGCGCGACAGTTTTGAAGCAGCATAAAATTGACTTATTATACCTGCTAACTTCTGTAGTATCAGTTTTACGGTTTGGAATGACTTTTTCCGCAATAAATGAAACTAGAACCGCAATTTTCCGTGAGTCGCTAAAATGTTTACCGGCAAAACCCTTCGCAATAGCCGCTAAATCACTCAAGCCCGTCACTGGCCGCTTGAAATAACACACGAGTCGTCCCAAGTATCCAGAGCGACGAATGTATGCACGAACGAATGTGTGTCTGATTAGAGTACACGCCCTTATATTAATTCAAGCTTTGCCTACATTTTACTCCCCCACCAACATACCTTTATATGCCCTCCAATATAAAAACCATACGTATGCGTATGTGACTGTTACTATGCCATACCTCCCCTTGTTGCTATGCTATGGCTCGCCTAAATCTAGGAACCTTTTACTTTTCGAATTTCCAGAATTGGTACGTGATTTTGCAAGTGTACTGAACTTATAACCTAACTGCATTCCAGGAATCCTTATGCCCAACACGTTCGCTCCTTGCTATTTTCTTAACATGACTTGCTAATTATCTTTTTCTTTCCGGACAACTCTTTCAACTTAGGTAGGTATATACATTGATTTAGTATACGAAAATTATTTGTTGCAGTTCTCTATCTTACTATTTCTTTATTCAGTTATTTTTATCTTTCTATCAATAATAATTATGGTGTCATAGTTACAGAAGAATTGGTAAGGAACAGAGCAAATAGAGCGGGAAGGCTTATTCAGCAACTTGGAAGAACTGAATCAAAACTGGTTTCCGAGGAGTATATAAAAAGGGCTGACGCTAAAATTTAACAGAAACAGTATAGAATTGAAAGACACTGAAGAAGGTAGAAGGTTGACATGTGAACAACTAGACAATAGGTACATAATGGTTAAGATCACCTAGTTCTGGAGGGTCATAGGGACAGACTGAAAAACCGGATATGCGTATACTTAGTACGGTGGAGGTCTAATTACATGTTGATGATGCTGACATATTGACGTGCTGTGTGATAAAATAGTAAACCATGGCATTTTCGGTACCCTTTCCTGAATTGTGGCATAATATTTGCATTATGAGGATTTCGCAAAAGACTATTCGTCGCTCCAGCGCCGAAAGACAGCGCTACAAAGGTTTGGTAAAATTTCTTTAATAAGGAAGTCCGATCGCTTGAATCTCTGTGTAATGCTCTGTTTAGATAGTAAGAGCTCAGTGGGATAGTTAAATCTGATCGGCGTAGCCCTCTAATGTATCTGGGAAGCAGGGACTGTTCCAAGGTTTCACATCATATAAATATCTTGTACAACGATCAGAGCACTACTTGTGAACTGGTTATAAAACTAATCGAAAAATCGCATTGTTTGGATTTTGAAAATGAGTAACCGATCTATGGTTATTTTAACGGTTGCATAATTTTCCCCTACCTCTTTAAGGAGCTAAATGCTTGCTATTGTTAGGATTTGTTAGCTTACATGTCACTATTGGCATGCTTAGTTAGGCCCGCGACACAGTGGTAGTCGCATGGTCTCAATGTATAGGTAGTTAAGTTATATTCCAACCCACTCGCGGCCTCTTTCTACTGCGCGAGACAGCCGGCAGTCGCCGGGGAAATTACGCCGGCAGAGGCAGACTAAAATCCTTACTCTATAATAGATGCTGGAAATGTTGACCTTCTGCTCTCAAAAGGCAGCATATCTCGTGTAAATATTCTCGCTCACTCCCCGAAGCTCAGCAGCAGGAATTCTTGTGATCTCTTGCACAATGTTTTCTCTAAGTTCCTGTAGTGTACGAGGATTGGAACGATACACTTTGTTTTTTAAAGGACCCCATAAATAAAAATCATAACTCATTAGGTTCAGGTGTTTGTTGACAGAGTAATTAGTGTTGATTTGTGGCCCCCTCGTTCTCCTGACGTATCCACATATTTTTGCCAGGTTCCAGTTAAGGAAGATGAACTGGGTAATAAACTCTCTGTGTGTGTGTGTGTGTGTGTGTGTGTGTGTGTGTGTGTCGGTCTGTCTGTCTACATCTATATGTGTGTGTACGGGACATTGCAACATCTTTGAAAGAGCCTATTGTTCTCCAAATGTTCGACCAACTCTTGTGGATTGCATCTCGTAATTGCGTACAGCAGTGCTCCGCCACCGGGTTAGAAGACTGCTGTGTGTTCCAAACAGCAAACGAAGGGAAGGGGTGAAGGTCGCTTGACATGCGGTGCACGTGAGGTCAAGAATGCGCACACTTGCATTATACTGTACCACCCGGCATGGGCCCGATTCTCTAAATTTGTTTTAAATAAAATTATTTTTGGAGTGATTGATTATTACTATTATTGCCTATTACTGCACTCTGTCCGAGATAAACTAGGTATGGATGGATGGAGGCGGTGTTTGCCTCTGCCGTGCTGTAATTATTATTATTATTATTATTATTATTATCGTCATCATCATCATCATCATCATCCACAGTTGGTCAAGCGAGCATTTATTTATTATAACTATTATCACCACCGATGTGGGTGTGTGCATGCTGCGATAATAATTGTGCCAAACATTGTGGACCAAAACTGAAATCAATTAATCTTTTTCGCATTTTATTTTCTCTTTACATCGAAGCGAACGTTCGCTATTTGTTTAATTTCTCAAAAATGGACTTATGATTTTAATTAAAGTATAACATATTTAAGATATTTACCTACTGAAAAATAAAATGCATACGTTGAATGTAATAAATTAATATTTTCGTCTTTATTTTCAAGCCCGGCCCCAACAAACATTTTTCAATTTAAGCCCCCGCAGGCCGCGCCGGGCCTGGACCCCAGCCGTGCAGACCTCTAGTATATGGGTCTGTTTATGCACGTCGCATTGCCGCATTGTAAGCGAGACAATCGAGTCAGTACTGCCAGTTTGGAAAATCCAGAGTTATAGTTTTCACTTTTCTGTACGGTTTATGTTTTCACGTGTAGGAGTGATCTGATTTTCGTCGCTCAGACTTTTATCAGGTATGGACACATTTCACACAAGACATATTTTGAGTTAATAGTTCAACTTGCGATGTCGTCTCAGAAAATTACTATTTTCGCCATCTTCTCTCAATTTCCTATATTCCTTTCTACTAACCTTGCATCGTTTATCGAATGTACACTCCAACGTCATTTTCGTCTGTTTTTCGAGCTAAGAGTTTGTAGCAATATTACAACACACACAGATCCATACTAGCTGTCAAACCACATTTAGAAACGGGCTGGTAGAACTCAGCAGTACACAGGGCTATCCAGTAGTTTCCTCTTCTAGAACATGACACGTATGCGGGGCCCATATAAGGGGATGCTCTGCCCATTGACCGAGTTTGTTCAGTTAGTCAAGAAGTTGAAAGTGGACAGTGCCGAGTGTAGTTCATTGCTAGTTGTGATTTAGCAGTTCAGTTGTGAGTTGTGATTCGATGGATCAGTTGTATTCTGGGTGTGTGTCAAAAAAATCTGTAACGTTTGAACTACGCTGAGCGCCTAAGTGATAAATAAAGAGTGTTTTTGCGGCAACTGGAGTTCTCATTTGTTACAATATTGGTACTAAGACAAATCCGATGCGTTACATTTGCATGACTTTCTCTACCCATTTTTCAACAAACTATTCTTACAAAGGCTTATTCTTCTATCTAATTGATTCTGCTAGATAGAAACATTCGTAGAAAGGGTTTTATCTACATATTTCCTGGATGTAAAAGGGGAATTAGGGAACACAGTAGGCTTAAGCGATAGTAAAAGCTTTTAAGAACCGATCGCTATATGATGACTGAAAATCCGTTCTCCTTGCATGACCAGAACCCCCCCCCCCAAAAAAAAAAACAAAAACCAATAGCGATTTTGCAATTGAAAAATTATAAAGTATTTGACAATTCAAACCAATAATAAAGAATATTTCAGAAATGGTTAATGTCACCATAACTTTTACATGACATAAATTGTGTGATTTAACGAGATTTACATGTTTTTTTCAGCGAAGTTTCATGTATCTCTTACGGTTTACAAGTTACAAAAATGCATTCAAAATTAAGAGGATTGCTCATACTATTCCTAGAAAATTAAAGATATAATGTCATTTATTATTTAAATACCTGATATGTTAATAAAATAGAGCCATTGTTTTTAGAAAATTAAAAGTATTGAAAATTTGTTCATGTAAAGGGTTATTTGGGCTGCGCTATATCTTCTTGGAAATCTTAAGTGGAAGCATTCGTGAAAGAGGAATATAAATACCAAGATTGGTATTTAACCGACTTTTTGTTTTAACATATGCTGCTCACATATGCACGGACCTTTTTCCAAAAGTGTTTTCTTTGGATTCAGGATGTATCAAAATGTGTATTTCCAGTGAAGTCTCAATATCGAATTTTTGCTTAGAATACAATATGTTCTCTACCTACAATAGGTAAACAGTAGAGAAATGTAAATACAGAATTTATATAAAATAACACTTTTGTTCTGATACTGATTGGTTCCGAATTATTCATTGTTGTTAGAGTAAAATTTTGTTATGTTTTAAGCGATGTGCTTAGAAATGGTTGATAGTATGTATTTCTTTCATTTCTTATGATTAAGAGGAGAAGGGAGAAGAATGAAATTTAGAGAGAGAGAGTGAGAGAGAGAAATAGAAGAAGCTCTTTGGTGGTTGTGTATCAGAGTTTTAAAGCAAACTACAGATAATGGGTGACTTCGACAGTAGCGGAAATTAGTACAATGACATGGCTATTTGTAATAAAATGAACACATTCTGTTGGAATATTATTGCAGTCAGTGTATCTACAATAGTATGAGATTCAGCACTGACAAATGCATTCAAAAGAGTACCTCAGTTGATGTCAGTAGTACAGTATGACAAAGAATCAACGATTCAGGTGGTAGAGAGTGGAAATCAGAGCTGTGTGGTGTTAGGGTTTGCATGTCTACCTCTACTGAGTCAGTAAACAGATACCACTACTGACTGCTTGACGTATATTGCATAAACCATTATTGTGACAATGCCGTGTGGAACATGGTTATCATGTAATGAAAAAGGAAAAATCAGTGTGTACAAGAAAATGGAACTGTTTAGTCGTCCGATGCCAAGAAGTTAAACCGTTGCAGTTCAATGATTGATAGTTTTGTTACATTGGATGCACAACGTGGAAAGAACATAAACTATATGCAAAGTATAAAATTATCTGAGGTATCTAAACAGATACTTTTGAGCAAAACAAGGGTCCAAAATTGTTAATTCTTCCCAACCTGTTGCTGATTTACAGTTGCCAGTAATTGCCATATGTGTAAGATAAATTTTGTCAAATGAGAAACATCTTAGATTCAAGAAACAACTGCATAATCCAGCTCTAACACTCACTCATAAGAAGGCTTGAGTGGATTTTGCGAAAAAGTATGTGGACTTCAGAATGGGAGAAAGTGATCTACAGTGATGAGAGGAAGTGTAATTTAGATGGGCCTAATATATTTCAATATTATCAGCACGATCTTAGAACAGAGCAGCCAATAAGAATCAGGAGAAATTTTGGTAGCACAGGTGTTATGATTTGGGAATCCTTCTGCACTAAATGTAAATCATGCATTGTTTGGCTGAACACTAGAATGAACTAACATGCAATCTAAGCTGCTAGAGACAAAATTGATTCAAATGTATGAGGACCTAAGGAAGAAAGTATAAATTTCAACAAGATAATGCATCTGTGCATTCTTCTGTTACAGCCAAAATGTGGTTTGAACAAACAGATATTGCCTTGCTCAGGCCAGTATGCAGCCCAGTTTTGAATTCCATGGAATACCATAGGGAATACTTGCAAGGCATCTTTTTCGCAATGGAAGACAACTTCAGGCCATTCTGGGCTGAAAAGAGCAATGCCAGAATAGTGGGCCAAACTTTCAATGCAAGAAATGAAACCCCACCAAAAAAGGTCCTAAAATACTCCTTAATGTAAATAAGAATAAAGGTGATTCGACAAAGTACTAACAATGCAATAACCAATAGGACAGAGGGTGCCTTTATACCAATTTCCATCCAAGAAATGCAAATGTCTTATTTTGTTGTTCGTTTTATGTTAGAAACTAATTCTGTCATGACTTTTATATGCTTACATCTACTACTTTCATAATAAATTAGATATATACTAATTGTACCTCTTACCTTTCAGCAGGAAACGCAGTGCCTTTGTACTGATTTCCACTACTGTATTGTAAAATTGGCCCTGAAATGTCAATACTGTAGCCAAGTGCTACTCCACTCCCGCCCTAACCAAAGCTTTTCTTTGGGGCATCAAGTCGACTGATTAGTTTCCCTATTAAAATGTAAAGAAAGCAATTTCCTGTACTGAAATTGTACATCCAGAACGTAGCAGTGAAACGATGATACGCACAAAAACCATGCGTATTGATTTCAGACGTATATATTTGCATCTTGTGACGTCAGATGCCCACAGCATGATGACCCCTCTAAGTGATTGTCCATTGGCAGCCATTTGTCACCATGAAGAGGAGGGGAGCCGAGGGATGATCCTCCCCCGATGCGATTCCTTCCCCTAATCTGATGGGTTCTTACACTGGGGACCGCGTGGTTACTAAATTCCGTCGGCAGGGTGATCAAATCGCATTCCCTAGTGCGTGTTTGCTAAACCTTGAGGAATGTCTTCCAGCATAGAGGATGCGAGTTCCATGGTGTCTCTTGTCTGAACAACCACAAGTGAACGAGAAATATCAAACACAGTAGGTTAACATGAAATTTATGAAACAGTTTTGGTGTGAAGCATTCACACGACTTTCTCTGCTTATTATCATTTGTTTCTCAGCTACTATATGTATAGGCAATTAATACCGATATGGACAGCCGAGGTCGTCAATGCACACACTTATGAACGGGAAGTCTGCGGTTCAAACCTCTTCCAAGACTGTCCTTACTAACATTTTTTCCAGGTTTTTCTCAGTCCTCATTGCTGGCAAATACTGGGGAGGTACCTTAAACTTAGGCCCGAAACACTTCCTTCCCAAATTTCCTTTTTCAATAATCATTCATATCATGCGTCATCAGTGTTACCGCCTGTGGTGCCGTTTGCAATAAGAACGGGCGTTAAACACTTCTAAAATGATTACTACAACAGCTTACTTTTATACTCTAATTCCCTTTAATCTTGATAATTATTAACGAGACATGGGTTCAGATGAGTAATACTATAGCAATACAAATTTTGGTGCAGAAATACAGAGGAATGAGACAAACGAGCTCGCGAGTAACAAAAGACAATACAGCATTTCAAAGTGCAATGTGAAAAAGACGAAACAAAAACCAATATATTTGAGTATCTCGGAAATGTCTAAAGCTACATTTTATTGGCATACATTTTTACTTTCTCTACTAGTATAGTAAGTAGGGGAAGCATTGTATTCCACCCAAAAATTTGATACCGAGATTTCACCGGAAATACAAGTTTTGAGACACCCTGAATCCAAAAAAGAAAAAAACATTTTTGGAAACATGTCCGTGTGTGTGTCTGTGTGTCTGTGAACAGCATAACTCAGAAACGAACAGTCGGATAAACACCAAACCTAGGATTTAGGTTCAGTATCTTCCAGAGATGCGCAACGAAGGTTTTCAAGAAAATCCCCCCACCCCAGATTACCCTTTACATGGAAAATTTTTCGAAAAGTTTAATTTTCTCAAAAATGGCTCTAACGATTTTGACTAAAATATCATAGGTTTAAGATATTTTCATGACAAATAAAATGTATATCTTGAATTTTCTGGGAATGTCTCTAAAAGTATTCTTCATTGTGAACGACTTTTGCATAACTGGTAAACCATAAGAGATAGACAAAATTTTACTACACAAAAGATGTAGATCGCGTTAAAATACACAATTTATGTCATATACATTTTTTTGTTGAGTGAGCCATTTCGAGATATTGCTTGTTATTCCCTTAATTTTTTCAATACTTATTTTCTCAAATGGGAATTCGTTATTCATTTTTAGTTTCCCTACTACGTATAGTAAGTAGGGGAAGTATTGTATTCCACCCAAAAATTCGATACCGAGATTTCACCGGAAATATATGTTTTGAGACCCCCCGAATCCAAAAAAAAGCATTTTTGGAAACATGTCCGTGTGTTTGTCTGTGTGTGTGTCTGTGTGTGTGTCTGTCTGTGAACAGCATAACTCAAAAACGAACAGTCGGATAAACACTAAACTTGGTATTTAGGTTCAATATCTTCCAGAGATGCGACACGAAGGTTTTCAAGAAAATACCCCCACCCTAGATTATCCTTTACATGGAGCATTTTTCGAAAATTTTAATTTTCTCAAAAATGCCTCTAACGATTTTGATTAAAATATCATATGTTTAAGAGATTTTCATGACAAATAAAATGTATATCTTGAATTTTCTGGGAATGTCTCCAAAAGTATTGTTCATTGTGAACGACTTTTACATAACTGGTAAACCATAAGAGATAGACAAAAGTTTACTACACAAAAATGTAGATAGCGTTAAAATACACAATTTATGTCATATACATTTTTGTTTGTTGAGTGAACCATTTTCGAGATATTGCTTGTTATTCCCTTAAATTTTTCAATACTTATTTTCTCAAATTGGAATTCGTTATTCATTTTGTTTTGTCTTGGATATGCAAAGAGTATTAATCTGTGGCAAAGAGAATGGTGCTGCATATAGCAACCAGCTATTAAGAGTAATGTCTATGCTTAAAGGCTACTGTATTTCTATATTTCCCTTGTAAATATATATTCCCCTTACTCTACAAGAAAATTAGCAATAAGATAGAATCTGCAAATGTTTATCTCGATTAACATGGAGTAGATGGAGAATAAGCGTTTGTAAAATAGTTTGTACAAGAGTAGAGAAAGTCATGTGAGTGTAACACATCAGAATTTTTATTTTAAGCAGCTCTGCATTTTGCTTGTAGTAAGGTTTTGTGTACTTCGTTTAGATCTATGGTTGTATAGCATTTACGGAGAATGGAATGACATCGCGGGATATTTACAGAACATTCAAACAGATATATAAAAATTTATCGCAAGGAAAAAAACAACAACATAGATTTGTTCAGTGTATGCAGCTTTTGACAAAAAAAATTCTGTATGGCATTAATTATATCGAAACATTAACTGTGGTTCGTTTGAATTTCCCAACACTTCATGAAGTACATTTTGAAATGTTAAGTGAACGTTTATTTTTCATCAGTTCATGCAAAGGGTGTGTTACTCAGGACCAGTATTATCGAGCCGCTTTGAAACAACTATCTCAAGACTCCTGTATATCGGAATTTGCAACGTTAAAATACTGATGTAAAAAAAAACTTTATTTACAGCCAGTTTTTATTTCTTACTGCAAGACAGTTATGTTGCTGTTTATCATGTTTTTTCTGTACTTCTCTTTGGCCAACAGATTGCCATTAAACGCAGAAGGAATGGGACTGGTTTAGGAGAGAATGTTATGTGTTCTCCACCAATAGTATTGTAATTACGTCTGTATGGTAGGTGTTACTCTTTCTAGCACGCAAAGAAAACGCCCAAAATTCAATATCGAAATTTGTGGGTAAACACATGTTTAAGGGTCCCATGAATTAAACAATGCATATGGTATTTTAATCGAAGCGTTTAGAGCCATTTTCGAGAAAATAAAAAATAACGAAAACTTTTCTAGGTAAAGTGTAATTTGGAGTGTGTGATTTTCTTCGAAATCTTTGTGTTGCATTCTTAGAGGGCCCTGAATTTAAATCATAAGTTTTGTATTTAACCGATTTTTCATCTTTGACACGCACGCACACACGCAAGCACGCAAGCGCATACACACATGACCTTTTTCTAAAAATGTTCATTTTGGTTTAATGGGGCCTCAACATATGTATTTCCAGTGAAATCCCGACATTGAATTTTTTGGTGGAATACTACTCTACTTATTGCAAGAACGTAGTAGAGAAAGTAAAAATCTGATGTGATACATTCACATGACTTTCTCCACCTATTATTTATTAGCGAGCATACAAACTATTCTTACAGACGCAACGCAACCTTCTCCTAGAAGACTTCGACAGCGCCACTGAAAATGTCTACCGTAAGTTATAGACGAAACGTCTGGAACATCTATCTCCAGCAAAAGAGCCCGCAAGTAACTTCCAATTATATTCTTACTAAAGCTTATTTTTCTATCTAGTACCTATTATTCCAAATAAGCCTTTTGCAGAAATAGCTACATTATACATTTCGTCATAGATACAAAGAGAACAGCGGTAGTAAAATGTTTTAAGAACTTGGCGCTATATGCTGACCTTAAAATTACACACTGTTTCCATGGAATCGCGAGAAACATAAATGTTGTCAGGACTTGGAGAGAATGACCATGTAATGAACAATTTGAACCATTATTAGCAAATATCTCAGAAATTGCTTATGCCTCAAAAAACTTATTTCAAATAAATTGTGTTTTAAAGAGATTTGTATTTTTTGTGTAGTACGTTTTCGTCTATCCCTTAAGTTTACCAGTCATACAAGATTATATAAAATAACTTCTGAATGAAGAGGACTTCGTAGGCTGTTCCCAGAAAAGTTAACATATACATTTCATTTGTCATGCAAATATCTTTAATATATGGTATTTTAATCAAAATCGTTAGCTATTTTTAGAAACTCAAACGTTTCAAAAAATGTCCCATGTAAAGGGTAGTTTGGGATGGGCAGTTTTCTTGAAAATTTTCGTGACGCATCTTTGGAAGATAACTGAACCTGAATATCAAGTTTGGTATTTATCCGACTTTTCCTGTTTGAGTTATGCTGCACACACACACACGCGCGCGCGTGCGCGCGCGCACACACGCCCCCCACACACAGACGTTTTTATAAAAATACTTTTTTTTGGATTCAGGGGACCTTAGAACATGCATTTCCGTTGAAATCTCGGCATCGAATTTTTGGGTGGAAGGCGATACCTTCTCTACCTACTATGTACGTGGTAGAGAAAGTAAAAATGTATAATTAACATGCATGGCTTAACAGGAGAGCTGTAATTTGAATACTGAAGATATCTGAGGAAAAGTTATTCCAGTGATCTTATTAATTTTATTTTTTAGAAAAAGCTCCATGTGTGTGTGTCTGTGAAGGCTGGATAAATACCAAACTTGGTTCTTAAGTTTAGTATCTTCCAAAAAATGTGACTGGAGGATTTTCAAGAAAGTCCTCCCACCTCAACTAGCCTTTACATGAAGCATTTCTCTGATTTTTTTATTTTCTCAAAAACGGCTCAAACAATTTTGATTAAAATACCATATATTAAGGATATTTACATGAAAAATGAAATTTATATCTTGAATTTTCCAGAAATAGCCTATAAAGTTCTCTTCATTCGGAAGGAATTTTGTATAATCTTATATGCGAGGGTAATCCAGAAGGTTTTGAAATAAACAATTAACTAAATGCAAATATCAACGTTTATTATCTACATTTTAAAGGTACACTCTTAAGCTATTTTTCTACATAATCGCCATTCAAATTGAGACATTTATCATACCGTGGAACAAGTTTTTCAATACCCTCTCTGTAGAAATCTGCCGCCTGCGACTTCAACCACTGGTTTACACCGGCATGCAGTTCAGCGTCAGTATCAAAGCATCAATTTGATGCACCAAACTCTGTGAAATTTGGGGAAAATGTTTCGAAAGTTCTGTAATCGTGAAACGACGATTTTCACGAACTTTGTCATTGATTTGCATTGATAGTTTATCAGTCATAAGGCTAGGCCTACCACTGCGATCCTCGTCGTGAACATTGGTACGGCCATTTTTAAAATCAATGCACCATTGCCTGACTCGACTTTCACTCATTATTCCCTGCCCGTAAACATCACAAAGTTGACGATAAATTTCAATTGGTTTGTTCTTTTTAGCCAACCGCACTTCACAAGTGGCGGGATTTTCTATTGCAGCGCACATTTTAACAACTCACAGAGAGCACAGTAAGGAAGGCACAGTCCTCACGCTACCACAGCTGGATCCGTAATGAATGTAGGAACGTTGTCACCAAGATGGCGCTCTAGCCATCATCGCCACGATAGGCCAAAACGTCTGGGACTTTCTGGACTGCCCTCGTAACTACGTTAAGCGAAAGGCAAAAACATACTGCACAAGGAATGTAGATAGGTTTTAAACACAATTTATTTTAAATAAACTTTTTCGTGGCATCAGCCATTTCCGAAATCTCTGTTACTAACGTTTCGAGAGCTTAGTGGCTCTCGCACCTCGACCTAAGATCTTTTGTTACGACCCTATTCTTTTCAGAGGAATTTGAGTTCCTCGGAGCTTGTTAGCTCCAGGTCTCCTTTCCAGAGATTGGATCTTTAGATCTATCCAATGTTGAGGTCGCAAAGAGTCGATGTCTTCTTCTCCCTAGCAACATGCAATCTAATAGTAAATGACTGGTTTCTTCTTGCTGCCCACAAAGTCTGCAGCTGGTATCCCCTTGGAGGATACCTACAGTTCGTAGGTGCTTTTTGAAGTTTCCGTGTCCAGTTAATAGTCCAACTGCCTTCCTGATTCTATTTCTACTTAAATGCGAAAATGATCCAGTAAGAGCGTCATTGGGTCCGTTAACAATATATTTACATAATATTTGGCCACAGACACTTTTCCATCTTTTTGAGTTCCGCTCTGGTCCATTTTTATTACTGCGATTCTGCATATGAATTGCTTATACCGCAGAAAGGTTTAACTTTAAGTTAAATAAAACTCAATTAATTTTTTGAAATGGTAATGTAGCTGTTTATATATCGATTAAAATGAAGTAGACAGAAAAATGTTCTTAAGAATAGACGACAGAGGGTAGAGAATGTCCTGTAATATAAGACATCAGATTTTGTATGTCGAATTGAGGTTCGAAATGAATAAAGCTGTATTTTACAGACACTGTAGAAGATAAGCATCTCTGATACCGGTCACTTCACGGAAGGAAGACAGCTTTGTCAGAGAAGAGACGAACTGCCTCTGGTTTACGAAGAGCATATGCTGTACAGGTGTGAAGTGCAAGAGCAGGGATGACGTATAAACCCCCGGGGAGGGACAAGATACAAGCCTCCCTACCGAAACTGATGACGATCATTCCAAGAGAGAGAAAAGAAGGAACTGGAGCTGATTGAGTAGGACCACCCCATCACGTGATGTAGGGTATCTCGTTTCATCGCGACAGGGGATTATCATCCCCAAGGGAATGTCCTTTATCTCTCACAGAGCAAGGGCTGCAGCTCTCACATCTTCAGCTGCAAAAATACACATGTGCTTAATTTAAGGCGGCTTTTCTTGTTTACAAGAAATAAAATAATTCCAACAATTTTCATCTGCAGATTTCGGAGATATTTCCAGAAGTCTGAAACACAAAGCGTTTTCCTCTGCTACTTTATATCGACATTTAAGATTATTTAACAGGAGAAAATGTAGACATTTAACATTTATATCAGCTTTACTACATTGGCTGCCTCTAATTATTTATTCGAATACTGACCGGCAAGCTAGGAGATCCCGTGTTCGGGTCCTTTTGGGGCGGTGGGATTTTTCTTTGTTTAGAATTTTACTCTACCCTCCACAATGTCTAGAACGTATGAGTTTAGAGAAAGTAATAAGCTTTGGTAGGAATAGTTTGTATATCCACTAATAAACGATAAAGAGTAGAGAAAGTCATGTGAATGTAACATATAGATTTTTAGAAAAAGGTCTGTGTGTGTGCGTGTGTGTGTAAGAGAGAGGGAGAGAGAGTCTTAATGTGACTGAACAGTCTAACTCATAAAAGAAAAGTAAGATAAATACCAAACTTGGTATTTGGTTTCAGTAACTTCCAAACATGCGACACGAAGATTTTCAGGCAAATCCCTCACCCCAAACTACCCTTTACATGGAAGACTTTTCGAATTTTCTTATTTTCTAAAAATGCCTCAAACGATTTTGATTAAAATATCAAATATTCAAGATATATACATTGCAAATAAAGTGCATACCTTGCATTTTCTGGAAGTAGCCTGTAAAGTCCACTTCCATTCGGTAGAAATATTATATAACCTGGTATAATTGCTAAATGTTAACCGATGGACGAAAACGTACACATAAAAATGTAGATCTCCTTAAAACACACAATTTATTTCAAATAAGATTTTTTGTGAGATACCCGTTAGTAATGATTTGAATGTTTCATTACTTGGCATTAAGTTCTATCAACATTCAGTCGTTTCTCATGATTGCATGGAAACAGTATGGAATTTTAATGCTAGCATATAGCGTCCAGTTCTTACATTTGACTCTCAGTGTTCCCTTTGTACCTATAACGAAATATATAATTTAGCTATTTCTGCAAAACTTTATTTGAATTAAAATGTAGTAAATAGAAAAATAAGCTTCAGTAGAAATAGTTTGTATACCCACTGATAAACGATAGATGACGGAGAAAGTCATTGAAGTATCACATCCGATTTTTTTTAAAAAAAGGTAGGATTTTTAGAAAAAACACCAAATTTGGTATTTAAACTCAATACCTTCCAAAGATACGACACGAAGATTTTCAAGAAAAGTCTCTTCCCAAAGCTACACTTTACATGGAAGATTTTTACGAAAATTTTGAGTTTGATGGTTGTAACTATTTTGATTAAAATATCATATATTAAAGGCATTTGCGTGACAAAAAAATGTATATCTCGAATTTTCGGGGAATAGCCTTTGAAGTCCTCTTCATTCCGAAGGAATTTTGTATAACCTTGTATAAAAACAAAATGTATTTAATAGTTTTTTGTGGCATAAACCTTTTCTCGGATATCCGTTATTAAACCGGAAATTCTTCATTTCTTTATCATTCTCTTAAAGTCCTGTCAACATTCAGTTATTTTTCGAGACTGCATGGAAACAGTGTGGAATTTTAAGAGCAGCGTATAGCGCCGTGTTCTTAACATTTGACTATCGCTGTTCCCTTTGTATCTATAACGAAATGTGTAATGTAGTTATTTCCGGAAAGGTTTATCTGGATTAAAATAAAGTAGATAGGAAAATAAACTTTAAGAATAATTTGTATACTACTAATAAACAAATAGATGGTAGAGAAAATCGTGTGATTGAAGTACATAAGAGTTTTTCGATTTAGGATAGCTCAAAACATGTATTTCTGACAAAATCTCGATATAAGATTTTGTGAAGCGCAATACTTCCTCTACCTACCATCGTTAAGCGGCAGAGAAAGTAAAATTTGCCTTTTATTATCTGCTTCTTCCCACCTTCTATGGAAATATAAGTAATGTAGAGTAAGGCTATGCCAATGCAAATTAAATGTTCTAAAGTAGGTACAAAGTAAGTTTTTGAGCAAAATCCAATTATTCAGAAGTTAAGTTCTTTGTAAGACAGTGAACGCAACGCGCTCTTTGCAATTTCATTTCATAGAAAAGTTCATCATATCTTGGATTTCAGAAAAAGGGCATCTTTTTCATTTCTGGGAATATTTGCACATTTTTGCTGTTTTTATCACTGTAAGGACATATAAAACTAAAACTGATTACACAAAGGATCTTTTCCTTAATACGCTTTGCGGTTGGAATAGGACCTACGAGAAACCAAAATCTCCCAGCAGTACCATTTTGGTGACAAAGCACGCTATGTGTTCAGGCACGCAAATCTGCAGGATTACCCAGGGTAGCCAACGTATTTTTCGGAATAAAGTTACGTGCTGTAAAATATAACGCTAATCCCTGAAAGCGCCCTCCCGTTTAATCTTAATGGTTATCGAATATTTTTTATCGTTCACATATTTTACATTTTTGCTTTCGAAGCTTGCAGTCCGCAGCGCAGGTTCGTGGGGAGGCTGAAATTTCTGTCATTACGGTACATACCTGTTACATGTTAAATGTACACTTTAATCTACCGTCGTTGCAAAACTGGATAAGAAACTCATTGCTTCCATTTACAAAAGCGAATCTTTACAAGCATGTAAAACAAAAAGATACGCTAAACGAAAGTCACGCCTATTCAAAAACAAAATTCACTTCTTTTTACTTTCTCTACCACGTACATAGTAGGTGAAGGCATTGCATTCCACCCAAATATTCGATACGGAGTTTTCAACGAAAATACACGTTTGAGATCGCCTGAATCAAAGAGAGAGAGAGAAACATTTTTAGAAAAAAGTCCGTATGAGTGGCTGTCTGTGTGTGAGTGTGCTTGTGAACAGCATAAACTCAAAAATGAGAATTCGGATAAATACCAAACTGTTATTTGGATTTAATACCTTCTAAAGATTCGAAACAAAGATTTTCAAGAAAAGGCCCCACTCCTAACTACTCTTTACATGGAACATTTTTCAAAATTTCTAATTTTCTAACAATGGCTTAAGTGATTTTATTTAAAATACATATATAAAAGGTATTTACATGCCAAATAAATGTATATCTTGAATTTTCGGGGAATAACCCATGAAGTCCTCTTCATTTCGAAGGAATTTTGTATAATCTTGTATAACTGGTAAACGTTAAGCGATAGGCGAAAACATACTATACAAAAAATGTAGACCTCTTTAAAACACATTTTTTTAAATAATTTTTTGTGCCATTACCCGTTTCTGAGATATCCGTTATTAAAGGTTCTAATGTTTCATTTCTTGATTATTCTCTTAAAGTCCTATCAACATGCAGTTGTTTCTCTTGATTGCATGGAAACAGTATGGAATTTTAAGGTAGCATATAGCGCCCTGTTCTTAAACATTTGACTCTCGCTGTTCCCTTTGTATCTATAACAAAATGTGCAATGTAGCTGTTTCTACAAAGGTTTATTTGGATTAAAATATAGTAGATAGAAAAATAAGCTAGAGTAAGAATAATTTGTATACCCACTACTAAACGATAGAGGATAGAGAAAGTCACGAGAAAACATAAGATTTTTTAAAAGCAACGGTCACACCTTTGTTACTAGATGATTTTCTCGTCTGCGTCTTTTCATAAAATGTCATTCTCTCTCAGTATGCTCACCAGTCACTGAACTTCGTGTAAATGTTAATATATTATGTTTATATTGATTTTTACTTTGCCACCTACCTTGTATTTCACCAAAAATTTCATGCTAAGATTTCACCGAAAATACATGTTCTGAATCCCCCAAAAATGGAATTTTTATAAAAAAAAGTCCATGTGTGTGTTTTTGTATCTTTGCACAGCCTAAATAAAAACCGACGGTTGGATACATACCAGGACTGGTATTTAAGTTTAGATCTTCCAAAGATATCGTCCTCCGTGGACTAGTGGTACCGTGCTAGCCTCTAGTTCCCGAGGTCGCGGGTTCAAACCCGGCGGAGAGGGATGGATGTTTTCGGGTGTAAAAATCCTTAGCATGGCTTCCTTCGGAAGGGAAGTAAAGCCGTGGTCCCGTGTCGTAGATTTACGGCACGTAAAAGATCCTCGAGCCCGATAAAGAGACCTTTGAGCAAAATTTCTGGTCTTTCACGCCCAATTTAGAATGGGACGCTAAGGACCATAGTAGTTAAAGAGCGTCCATAAATAAAAGTCAATTTAATTTAATTTCTTCTAAAAATGCGACAAGATTATTTTAAAAAAACACCCACTTCAAGCTACCCTTGACAGGAAAATGTTTCTACGTTTTTTATTTTCTCAAAACTGGCTCTTACAATTTGGATTAAAATAGAATATTTTTACTATTTACATGACAAACACACTGCATATCTTGAATTTTCTGGAAATAGCTTGTCTCTTCATTCGGAAGGCATTTTGTATAACGGGTAGAAAGACAAAAACGTGCTACACAAAAGTGCTGTAGCTATTCAGTTGTTTCTGAAAGATTATGAGCGACGCATTGTTAAATATTTGACTATCGCTATCCCATTTATACCTAAGTAAAATGTATAATGGAACTATTTATGCAAACGTTTTTGACAATTAACTTGAGCATACAGGAATAAGCTTCTGCAACAATAGTATGTAAAGGCTATAGAAAATAAAGATAATGGGTAGAGACAAATTATGTGAATCTAACACATCAGATTTTTTTCTGGCAGAATGCCCAACATTGCTTGTTCAACTGCTTCTCTTATTTCAGGTGGTGGAGCGTCAAAACTGCCTTCCAAGCTCATTATAGACATTTAAAATGGCGAGTGGTAAAAATGTTAATTGATTTCTACAGCATTATCTTGTTTGTAACAACTGATGAACGAACCATTGCCCTCCTTTAAAATTAAAATTTTTGTCGAGGAAAATAAAACACAATATTTTGCTGGGAAAGCAAAAGACTGAATAAATAATACGAATTTACTTAAGGTAATTGGTCAATACTTCTAAATTTCGTTAAAAAGACAAACGCAGATAACCCATTGTAGGCAACACGTTAAAAAATTAGCCTCGGTAACAGAAGTGGAGAGGACTGCAAAAAATAACTTACTAACACTACGGTAATTATCTCATAGACTCCATATTTGATCAGATATTTCATAGATCTCATTTCAGTTACGTATTAATGGCGTAGGTTTTACATCAAAACTGTAAGTAGCATATATTGATAATGTAAAGTATTTTTATTTTACATTATAGAATACAGATGCATACGATGAAAGTGAATTTTAAAATTTCCTAGAAAACTTAATTAATCAAACCGTAATACTTCATTTGCTGATATGTACTTCCCTCTACCTTTTGTGTCTAATAACACTCATGGTCTTCAGATTGATTCCACCCACTTGAATCCACTACACTTAGTTTACTAATTAAAATCGTTTGTATTTTACAAATAAACAGTCGTGCAAAAATATTTTAAACTACAGTTTGTGAAAAGTTTTATAGAACATTTTCCTGGATACTGTAAAACCTCCCTAAACATCATAGTATACTATCGTAATTGGTTTGAAGACAATTCGTTGACACTTTTAAACGGTTAAAATCGTTACAATATTTAAAGTAAAGAGCCTGCGAATCGATGTTGCATCTGAATATTTCCGAACTAAAATATCTTTAAACATTTGCTAGCTTAAAGAAATGCTGCGATGAAATATGCAGGCATATATGTCTTAATCGGCTGTAAATCG
The DNA here is from genome assembly GCA_030765065.1 of Deroplatys truncata. Classification (NCBI taxonomy): domain Eukaryota; kingdom Metazoa; phylum Arthropoda; class Insecta; order Mantodea; family Mantidae; genus Deroplatys; species Deroplatys truncata. The sequence continues at coordinate 92,715,097 of CM060987.1, forward strand.
ATGGGAGAAAATAAATATTCTGGATTTGTTTTATTTTTATTTAGTTTTTATTATCATTAGAACCGGAAGAGAACAATATTGGGTCGTACTCCATGGTAGTGGTTACCATGCTAGCCTCTAGTTCCCGAGGTCGCGGGTTCAAACCCGGCGGAGGGCGATAATTTTTTCGGGCGTAAAAATCCTTAGCATGGTTTCCTTCGTAAGGGAAGTAAAGACGGGGTCCTGTGTCATAGATTTACGGCACGTAAAAGAACCTGAAGCCTGATAAAGAGGCCTCTGAGAAAAACTGCGATCTTTCACGCCCAATATACAATGAGATGCTAAGGACCATAGCCGTTAAGGAGCGTCCATAAATAAAATTTAATTTGAACAATATTGGAATTCAGGACAGTGCCCAAAACGTTTGAGGTATTTATGACGTTTCCAAGCTACTACTGCGTCGTGTGGTGGTTTGTTTTTTCGCTGGTCATATGTGAGACCGGGTTCGATTCGTTAGTACTCCAGACTCCGGATTAAATTTTTAGTCTAACCTTATTGGTCCTTATAGGGGTTAAAGGTAGTCTTAATTATCTATAACAAAACTGAAGGACGTAAGTACACCCTTCTTAAATGTATTGCAATGCATTGAAACGTTTTATAACATTCAGGTCCCTCGGCATGCCTGCTTTGCCTGGGCACCTCTTAAGGAGTCTTTAAAAATTAAAAGAATACAAAAACTACCACCTAAAGTAAATAAAACATTAGAAAATCTCACAGAGCTACAAAACTTCCTATTGCACAACGTAAAAAGGTAAAATCCCGTTCATGTAGGTCTGATGTGTGTAATTAAACACTATTTTATCGGTTACTTCGGTATTATTTAAATGCTAGGCGAGTATTCATGGATACAATTTGTTTTAAAATCAATAGAAATTTTAATAGATGATTTACATGCAAGCGCCTCTCAGCCAATATACGGCCTAATTGATGCCTTATTCACCCATCAGAATCTAACTTAATTCGTGGTTTTAAAGCATGGTGCTCAAAAATTAATAACTGATAGTTTTCTTCTCCGCATTCGTTTCTTTTTTACGCCTATACTCCTTGCTTCTACTTGACTGGGAATCTAGGAGCCTATTCTTATGTATTTTATAATCAAAAGCAAATTAACATTTAGAGGTTATAATAACTGTTTATAACCGAGCACCATGACTAAGGATGTCTTCTGTGGCCCACTTAGGTAAATATCGGTTTGGATATTAAATACCATGACTCCAAGTTACACGTTAAGTCTAAAATAACAGTTAACAAGAAAATAGATGGTAATAGCGAATGCTCTGCCATCTAGCCACAGATAATGAAAGTAGGTAGACTGGACGGCATCCTAATGCCAACTTTCCGCCACGTGTAGAAGCAGAGATGCAGTTGTCTAGTCTCGTACTAAGGTCTCTATGGACATATGCCGAAGCTGCCATCTACCCGTCACAGAAGCAGAGGCACAGTTGCCTAGCACTAAGACCTCTGTGGACACGTGACGAAGCAAGATGGTACGGTACAGGGATGAGACCTGGAAGGCTAACTTTCCGCCACACACCGATCCACGGGATCCGTTGCGGTATGACCACGGGTTTAAAGTGACGTAAAATGAATAGAAAAAAAAAAACACAGTTCATAGTAAATTTATTTATTCCTTACACATGGCCACACTTGAAATAAATGTTAATAAAATTAGTGTATATTTATATGAAGATAATCTGATGTGTTGCACTCACATGATTTTCCCTACTCTTGTACAAATTGTTTTTACAAACACTTATTCTCCATCTACTTCATGTTAATCGAGATATCGAGATCTTAACCTTATTGTTAATTTTCTTGTAGATGCAAGGGGAATATGGTAGGTTTTAAGCAATAGTTAAATCTTTTAAGAGTTGGTTGGTTGCAAAAAAAAAAAAAAAAAAAAACAATTCGCACTTAAGAAAAAGCTTAAGTATTGCAACATTCAAACAAATAAGGTATATCTCGGAAATGGTTCACTGGACATGTTTTTTTATGTCCTGGACATGCAAAGAGAATGGAATGCTTCACAGAGCAACCAGCGCTTAAAAGATTTGTCTATCGCTTAAAGCTTACCATATTTCCCTTGCACCTACAAGAAAATTAGCAATAATATAGTTTCTGCAAATTTTATCTCGATTAACATGAAGTAGGTGGAGAATAAGCATTTTTAAAAATAGCTTGTACAAGAGTAGAAAAGGTCATGTGGGTGCAACACATCAGATTTTTACAATAATTTCACAAAGAACGTGGGAGGTAAATCTAAATTCAACGTATCATGACGTTTTAAAATAAACATAATAAATGTATTATTTTTGTGATCATACTGGTAAAGCGAGCATCAGTTATAATTATTGAGGCAGGAAGATATTAATGCAGTCCTACACTAGCGGTGTCTTGTGGGAATATTTATGTGTTTGGCTGACTGCCTCTCCCCTCACGTCTGCGTTAGTGTTACTGTCCTCACTCCCAAGTTCGGCGTGACGACGACAGAGCTTCTTTGTCTCACTTTGGCTGGAAGGGCGACTCTTGTTCCTCTCAGATGCACTGCTCTACTCACTTTTTCTTGTGCTGTCCCAATGATAATGGCGCAGCAGTGGCGGCACTCTGATTTTAACTCTGTCGTACATTTCGTTTTTACTTCAAACGAGATCGTATACAAAGTTACGTTCCATGGTCGTTGGCAACATTTATCTCTTGCCTTATGGAATTTAGTTGACACTTCATTAAATAATACTAAAAAAATCATAAATTTTTATCAGACTCTCCTGATAAACTACGAGAGTTATCCAGAAAGTAACTACCGTTTGCCTTTAATATATTAAGAAAAAATATTTCATTAAAATAAACATGTCAATTATAAATTTAAAGTTTACTTTATTTCTCCACTTATGTAATCATCTCCGTTATTTAAGCATTTGTCATATCTGCCCACGAGCTTTAGAATTCTCATGTTGTAGTTGGCTGCCGCCAGTCCATTAACCCAAGATGTTCAGACAGAATTTCACCAAGCAAAGCGAGAAAAGCCTAGGTCTCTCCCTCCGTCCCTCCCTCCCTCTCTCACTCTCAGAGTCTGTCTTGTACGACTTTATTGTTCACTTGATTCTTCAAATCATCTATGAGTGACGAACTTCCGCGTTGAGTTTCGTAATGCACATTTGTTGGTCCATTGTTGAATATTTCACACCATTTCCACACATTTTTTCATTCATTACTGTATCAACATACACTTCCTATAGTTGACGGTAAATTTCTGCACGTTTCAACTTCTGAGCATTAAGAAACCTAACACCTCTCTCCTCACAGACGGCCGGACTTGTATCATATAGTTCATTTTGAACAATTATCTACAGAAAGCACAATACCTTATTTCGACTGAAACTTAAACAACACTGAGAAAAGATTTCGAGGAAATAATCTGCGATCTGTGCAGCGGGAATGCGCATACAGTGGTTACTTCCTGGCTTACCCTCGTACTTCAGCAATACCATGGGTGCTGATAGTTTTTCGGTAACAAAACTAAGGTTAGCTAATGCTCGTTGTCATGATTATTGATTCTAATGACAACAAGCATGAGTTTGAAATCTCCATTAAATTACTTAAGAAAAGTTATAAGCAAAAAGGGCGATTGGTAAAATAATTAAAATGTGAGAAAGATGCCCGCCATTTTTACTTTCTTTACTACGTATAGTAAGTAGGGGAAGTATTGTATTCCACCCAAAAATTCGATACCAAGATTTCACCGGAAATATATGTTTTGAGGCCCCCTGAATCCAAAAAAGGGTATTTTTGGAAACATGTCCGTGAGTGTGTCTGTGTGTCTGTCTGTGAACAGCATAACTCAGAAACGTACAGTCGGATAAACACCAAACTTGGTATTTAGGTTCAATATCTTTCAGAGATGCAACACGAAGGTTTTCACGAAAATCACCCACTCCAGATTACCCTTTACATTTTTCGAAAATTTTAATTTTCTCAAAAATGGCTCTAACGATTTTGATTAAAATATCATATATTTAAGATACTTTCATGATAAATAAAATGTATATCTTGAATTTTCTGGGAATGTCTCCAAAAGTATTCTTCATTGTGAACGACTTTTGCATAACTGGTAAACCATAAGAGATAGACAAAATTTTACTGCACAAAAATGTAGATCGCGTTAAAATACACAATTTATGTCAATTTTTTTTATTAGTGAACCATTTTCGAGATAGAAAATTGTTATTTCCCTATTGCTTGTTATTTCCCTAAATTTTCCAATAATTATACTTTTTCTCAAATGGGAATTCGTTATTTACTTTTTTATGTCCTGGACATGCAAAGAGAATGGAATACTCCACATAGGAACCACCTCTTAAAATATTTGACTATCGCTTAAAGCCTACCATATTCCCCTTGCACCTACAATAAAATTAGCAATAAGATTAATATCTCGATTAACATGAAGCATATGCAGAATAAGCGTTTATAAAAATAGTTTGTACAAGAGTAGAGAAAGTCATTGAGTGTAACACATCAGATTTTTTTTTACTTTCTCTACTATACGTATAGTAAGTAGGGGAAGTAGTGCATTCCAAACAAAAATTTGATACCGAGATTTCACCGGAAGTAGATGTTTTGAGGTGCCCTGAATCCAAATAAAGAATTTTTGGAAACATGTATTGAAATTTTCTGCTCTAGCGGTTTTGATTAAAATACCATATATTATGGATATTTACACGACAAATACATTTATATCTTGAATTTTCTGGGAATAACCTGTGAGATCCTCTTCATTCGAAATTAATTTTGTGTAATGTGTACACTGGTCAATGTCAAGCGACAGACGAAAACGTACTACACAAACATGTAGATGTCTTTAAACCCCACAGTTTATTTCAAATAGCTGTTTTTTTAGTGTAAGCCATTTACGAGATATCCGTTATTAATAGATCGAATTGTTCCAAACTTTGTCTTCCTTTGTAAGTCCTGTCGATTTTCAGTTGTATTTCGCAAATTGCATGGAAACGTATTAAGGCCAGCATATAGGTTGGAGTTATTAAACATTAAGCTATCGCTATTCCCTTTGTATCCATAACGAAACGTGTAATGTATCTATTTCTGGAAATGTTTATCTCGATTGAAATGAAGTAAATATAAGTTAAAACTTTCATAAGAATAGTTTGTATACCCACTAATGAACAATAGAAAGTAGGGAAAGTCATGTGAATTTAACACGAAAGATGTTTAGGTTAATTACAGTAGGTTCAGTTTTAAACCTTTGTACCATCTCTTGGGTCCCACATTTGTTTAATAACATAAAAGCTACATAGTTTTTAATAATGCAGAACTCCTTAATATATTATACAACGAAATAGAGATAAAACTGGAGAACATGAAGATTCCACACTCCCAGACCAAGTTAACCTCTTTGTAGAAGACACAGTCTGTGACCACCGAGAAAAATATTCTCATCATCTTAATGTAAAATATCGGTCCACTGCTTTCTAATATTAGCAGCTTTCTCTCTTTGTACAATTATTTAGCATACCCTACTAACGAACATGATTACAACAAAAGTACAAAGGAAATAAACCAAAACGTACACTCGCTTCCATTTATACCGTCCCAGAGCTTTGGGAGTCATTATACTGGTCTGCACAGGTGAGTATGTATAGTAAGGAGGAGGTGCGGTATACGTTTACATTTTCGCTCATGCAGTGGCGTTCTATTTTACTGCACAATTCTAGACTATTCACATATGCATACACTATGTGATCAAAAGTATCCGGACACCACACAAACATACGTTTTTCATTTTAGGTGCATTGTGCTGCCACCTACTGACTGGTACTAATTATACGCGACCTCAGTAGTCATTAGACATCGTGAAACAGCAGAATGGGACGCTCCGTGGAACTCGCACACTCCTAAACATCCCTAGGTCCACTGTTTCTGATGTGATAGTGAAGTGGAAACGTGAAGAGACATGTACAGCACAAAAGCGTACAGGCCGACCTCGTCTGTTGACTAACAGAGACCGTGGACATTTAAAGAGGGTCGTAAAGAGTAATAGGCAGACATCTATCCAGACCATCACACAGGAATTCCAAATTGCATCAGGATCCACTCCAAGTACTACTGTGACAGGCGTGAGGTGAGAAATCTTGGATTCCATGCGGCTGCTCATAAGCCACACATCACGCAGGAAAATGGCAAACGACGCCTCGCTTGGTGTAAGGAGCGTCAACATTACACGATTGAACAATGGCAAAACGTTGTGTGGAGTGACGAATCACGATACACAATATGGCGATCCGATGGCAGGGTGTGGGTATGGCGAATGTCCGGTGAACGTCATCTGCCAACGTGTGTAGTGCCAACTGTGAAATTCGGAGGTAGTGGTGTTATGGTGTGGTCGTTTTTCCTGGAGGAGGCTTGCACCCCTTGTTGTTTTGCGTGGCACGATCACAGTGCAGACCTACATTGATATTTTAAGCACCTTCTTGCTTCCCACTGTTGAAGAGCAATTCGAGGATGGCGATTGCATCTTTCAACACGTTCGAGCACCTGTTCATACTGCACGGGCTGTGGCGGAGTGGTTACACGACAATAACATCCCTGTAATGGACTGGCCTGCACAGAGTCCTGACTTGAATCCTATAGAACACCTTTGGGATGTTTTGGAACGCCGATTTCGTGCCAGTCCTCACCGACCTACATCGATACTTCTCCTCAGTTCCGCACTCCGTGAAGAATGTTCTGCCATTCCCCAAGAAACCTTCCAGCACCTGATTGAAAGTATGTCTGCGAGAGTGTACGCTGTCATCAAGGTTAAGGGTGGGCCAACACCATATTTACTTCCAGCATTACCGATGGAGGGCGCCACGAAATTGTACGTCATTTTCAGCCAGGTGTCCAGATACTTTGATCACGTTGTGTGTATAACTTCGAACAATAGCTTTACTCATCGTCATTTACATATAACAGGTATGTTTAAATATATAACTAAATAAAACCCTGCTTTGCACAGTTTCTCGATGAAAAAGTGCTTTTAACGGCATTTAATGGCAACATAATGTAAAACTGAAAAATATACTCAAATAGGATACATTTATTAGACATTATTTTGGTAGTCCGTCCAGACTCCGTTCTTTTCTGATACTTGGTTTAGCTGCCTAGGCACTGAATCTCTCGTCGCCTTCTGGGAACACTGTCATGAAATGTGGGAATATGCATGCGTTTAGAGTCTGTTGAAACAATGTCTAGTAAATGTCTTCTCTTTGAGAGTAAAAAGTACAATTTGCTTCCTTTACATTATATGTTCAATTAAAATAGATGCTTTTTCATGGAGAAATTGTGCAAAACAGTGTAACTTTTAGTTGTATATTTAGATTGGACATATTATTCCAATAATGTCTAGTGAATGTGTCCACTTTGAGAGTAAAAGGTATAATATATTTCAGTTGTACATTATGTTGCCATTAAAAATATTTTCTCGTGGAGATATTATGCAAAACATGGTTTTATTTACTTGTATATCATGTTATCGTTGTTTTTAATAAGTGATGAAGAGTAAAGCTATTGCTCAAGGTTATATATTCATATGCGAAAAAACTAGAACTGTGCCCGTAAAACTGGACGCCACCGTATGCGCGAAAAACTAAACAGGTACACGCACCTCCTTGTTATACGTACTCACCTGTGAAGGCCAGTTGAATGACTCCCACATCTGCGGTGACGTCATAAATGGAAACCAGTGTACCTTCATGAAGGTTATTAGAAGATTTTAGTCTACAGAAACTTCAATGCATACTTCTGTAGAATTAGAATAAAGTTTGTTCAGAGATTTTAATACTGATTCATTACGTACACATCTGCAGTATGTGACAAATGAAAATTAAAGGAATGAAACATAACATAAGATTCCTACCGTTATAAACAGGATTAATTCGCTTTTTAAGCTGTCTCTTGTTCGCTAAAGTATTATAGCTGGTCCATGTATGTATATTACTTGGAATAAAATGTAAGCGGCTTTTGTTTTTATACTCTGCGGAGTACAGCAACTGTTTGCCACTCCAAGGCACTCTCAAAGAAATGCTCTTGTAAATGCTCTTTAATCTTTAGTAATATACGAATTGAAAGGCGCTTTATAGCCTCATGTCCGTCAGAACGAATAAGGTTTTTTAATGGTGAAATAATAATCAAAATTTGTTGAGCGATTTTTGAGATTACCCTACATACACACAAGCATACATTATACAATACATATTTTTTTTTACTTTCTCTACTACGTATAGTAAGTAGGGGAAGTATTGTATTCCACCCAAAAATTCGATACCGAGATTTCACCGGAAATATATGTTTTGAGACCCCCTGAATCCAAAAAAAGCATTTTGGAGACATGTCCGTGTGTTGATGTGTATCTATGTGTCTGTGTGTGTGTGTGTGTGTGTGTCTGTGAACAGCATAACTCAGAAACACACAGTCGGATAAACACCAAACTTGGTATTTAGGTTCAGTATCTTCCAGAGATGCGACACGAAGGTTTTCAAGAAAATCCCCCCACCCCAGATTACCCTTTACATGAAAAATGTTTCTAAAATTTCAATTTTATCAAAAATGTCTGTAACGATTTTGATTAAAATATCATATGTTTAAGATATTTTCATGACAAATAAAATGTATATCTTGAATTTTCTGGGAATGTTTCCAAAAGTATTCTTCATTGTGAACGACTTTTGCATAACTGGTAAACCATAAGAGATAGACAAAATTTTACTACACAAAAAATGTAGATCGCGTTAAAATACATAATTTATGCCATATACATGTTTTTGTTGAGTGAATCATTTTCGAGATACTGCTTATTATTCCCTTAAATTTTCCAATACTTATACTTTTTCTCAAATTCGTTATTCATTTTTTTTGTCCTGGTAATGCAAGAGAATGGAATACTCCACATAGCAACCAGCTCTTAAAATATTTGACTATCGCTTAAAGCCTACCAATTCCCCTTGCATCTAAAAGAAAATTAGCAATAAGATTAGCATCTCGATATCTCGATTAACATGAAGCATATAGGGAATAAGCGTTTGAAAAATAGTTTGTACAAGAGTAGAGAAAGTCATGTGAGTGTAACACATATTTTTTATTAATGGACGCTCTTTAACTACTATGGTTCTTAGCGTCCCATTTTCTCTCTCTATAATATTAGCATAGATTACAGTTCTCTGCTAGTTGGCTTCTAAGGTTATTTCAAAGTGGAGTAGAATACTTTCTGGAGATGGTATATTCCACAATACGCCGATGTTACGAAGGATGAAGAAACTAAACGTAATCGAATCCAAATTAAGAACAATCAAGAACGACGGCGCTAGAGCAGACGTATTGTGACTCTTCAGTTTTTAACTGTTATTTCACTAAGTTCTCACCGTTTGTTCGTGTAATGCCAAGTTTCCACTGTCACTTCGCTTTCTTCGTGACGTAGTGGCGTAACGAAATACTCACGACGGAGCTTCTTCTTCCGGACGGTTCACATACTTCAATATCTCGCGGAAGCAGCACTAACTACACGTCACAGCAGTCGCCACTAACTCTCAGGAGAACAGCACTTCTATTGCACCAGAAATACACTCGTTAACTCGCTCACTACCTGACTGCTTGCTGATTAGAGTTCCAGAACGTATTAGAAGGGCAAACTTCCAGAATATTCTGGTTGTCTGACTTCTGGTGTTTACGCTGGACGAGAGCGCTGCTTATCTCTGTTTACCTTTCCGATGCTAGGCGCCAATCTCCCGATAACCTTGGGCCACAACCGCTGTGTTACAGTTTCCATCGTTGCTAGTGGAAAGGCTAAAATCACAATCACTTGGAAATCGCAAAGCCTGAATAAAGATATTTATTACCAAGAAAATAGCAAAATGACCATCTGTGACGCTCAACATTATTGCGTTTGGATGGACAGGCAAGCAGGCATGCATATGGATATTTCCTTCTACATATTTAAGGGTAGAATATAACAGATAATGACTTCGTTCATATACACTGCATCTATTCTCTAATTATGGTGAAATTTCCCATCTAGTTAGCATATAAAAAAATCTCATTAACTTAAATTTTGCTATCACTATTCTACACTAATTATCGGTGTTCTACCCTCTAGCCAATATGAGGCGATATTAAAGCCGCGGAAAAATAATCGATAATTGCTTAAAAGAAAGGTGTTTATATGATACTACACGCAATATACAGAGGCCTCATTACTGCGTGTGCTAGTAACAACATGGTGAGAGTTGTAAAACTACTAAGTTTAATGTATAAACTAAAGCAATCGGTTTATATTACACTTAGCAACTGCAATAGTCCATTTTAAGTTTAGAATGAAGTTTCAATTACGCTTATTTAACTCCTGCAGCATTCAGAAACGGAATCTGCGTAATTGCAATGGTATAGAAGACTTTTACCTGCTCTACCACTTACCTATAATAGGTAGAGGTTGTATTGTATTCCATATAACAATTAATTATCGAGATTTCACCACTAAACACCTCCTTAAAAATAAAAGAAAAAACTATGTGTTCAATCTTTAAACAGCATACATAAAAATGAAAAGTCTGATATTAATACCAAAATTCGCATTTGAGTCTGATAATGCTTAGGCATGATAGAAAAATAATTTTAAGAAAAACTTCCGATCTCAAAATAGCCTTTAAATCAACAATTTGTGGTTATTTTTTATTTTATCAAAACCCATCTTAACCAGTTTAATTAAAATCCCATATGTTTAAGACATCTTCATCATCAATGAAACATATAGTTTGGATTTTCTGTGAATAGTGTAACCGTTTTGAATGAATTATATATAATTTTGCACAATTTCACATAACTTACATCGCGAACCATATAGAATTCGGTTAAAGTTGCGTAAAATAACGTTTTAGTTTAACATTTTTAACCGGGTAGGTCATATAAGGACGACACATCTTTTCAGAATAAGGGAAAACACTGGAGAAACCTTATCCAGATAACTCGCCCTAACTGAGATTCAAACTCGGGACCACTTGAATGTGAGGCAGACATGCTGCCTCCACACCACGGAGGTGGATTTATTCTAGTAGCATTAGTTGTCTTCAAAATAATGGTTGCTACATCTCAAATTTTCCCGTATCTTTCGGTACATATAAAGCATCCTTCCCCCCACATGGGTTCATTAATAACTAAACACTGACTTACGATGTGCGAAAATGTGCTTCATTTTAGTATCCTGCACAGTGCTTAATTTGGGATTCCTTCTGGTCAAAATTAATCGTGATGTTAGCGAAGAACGGTTCTTTAAATTGTTCCCAGGTTGCTATTTTATTTTATAACGTAATAAACTGTGTCTTACCTCTCTGTGCACACGCCCGATTTGTGGCATAACGCACATGCACATGTGAACCAAGCTCTGTTAACTTCGTGAGGCCGAAACGACGCAGGCCACAGCTTTCAGGAAGTGTTTCTATGTCTCGTTTACGTATGTCCGACTGCAGAGTGAACTAACACTTTACGAGGGCAGTCCCAGAAATACCCGACCTGACGTATATATAGCGGTTGTTGTTTCAAACAAATGACTATGGTAGAAAGTACCAGCTTATAAAGCTTAAGTTTGAAGTTTAACGATGCTACGTCGTTTAGTATTTGTTTGGTAACCATTAATAGTGAACCCTCTCAGCGAATTTGTAAACATGGATAAAACTGGCCATCGTTATGTGATACAATACTTTCATTTGAGGTGTTATTCCAACTAATATTAAAACTGAGCTAGATTCTACTCTGGGGGAGTCTGGTCCTTTGCTTACAATAGTAAAATATTGGGTGGCAGAGTTCAAGCGAGGTCGTACGAGCTGCCAAGACGAACATCGCAGTGGTCGACCAAATGAGGTGACCACGCCAGAAATTGTGAAGAAAATCCACAAAATTGTGTCGGATGACCGTCGATGAAAGTGCGCGATCTGGCAGGTATCATAGGCATTTAAAAAAGTGCTGTACATCGCATACTAACTGCAAATTTAGACATGAGAAAGCTGTGCGCAAGATGGGTGCCGCGTTTACTCACAATGGAACAAAAGCAGTGTCGTAAGGATTTTCAGTGGAGTTTTTGGCGATGTTTCGCTGCAATAAAGCCGAGTTTTTGCGTCGATTCATAAATATGGATGAAACATGGGTCCATCACTTCACACCTGAGACGAAGGAACACTCAAAACAGTGGATTGAAAGGGGAGAATCGGCTCCAAAGAAGTCGAAGACAGTTCCATCTGCAGACAAGGTCATGGCGGCAGTTTTATGGGATGCGCGTGGGATAATTTTCATTGATTATCTTCAAAAAGGAAAAACAATCAATGGCGAGTATTATGCAAACTTATTGCAGCATTTGAATGAAGAAATCAAGCAAAAACGGCCGCATTTAGCGGAAAAGAAAGTTCTGTTTCATCAAGACAATGCACCAGTTCACACATCCAATATCGCCATGGCCAAAATCAATGAGTTAAAGTTCGAATTGCTTCCTCATGCATCCTATTCACCAGATTTAGCCCCCTCTGATTATTTTCTGTTTCCAAAGTTGAAGAAATGGCTTGGTGGTAAAATATTCGCCAACAGTGAAGAGGTGGAGTTTGCAGTTGATGTCTGTTTTGCAGAACTCGACGGTTCTCACTATAAACAGGGTATCGAAGCTATTGAACATCGCTGGGAAAAATGCATCGGGCTGAAAGGAGACTATATAGAGAAATAAGAATGTTTTTTTCACAAAATTTTTGTGTTTTGTTTGTTAGGTCGGGTACTTCTGGGACAGCCCTCGTATGTCAGCTCCATGAGGTGTTCAATTGCTCTTAGAACAACTTCTGTAAAACACATTGAAATTCACAGGAAATGTGACAACAGACCCCGGGGATGATTAGAGCATAGAAAGGTAGCGAGATGCCAGCCTATACCAATGAGGACCTTGATACTCTATTAGTTTATGGCAAAAACCTCACAATGTTGCAGCCGCCACCAGATTACACCACCAAAGCGTCCCTATCCGAAAATTGCTAGACTAAAAAACTCTTGAAATCAGGAGAAGCATGTGGTTCCTACATGATGATGAGCCACTTCACATTATTCGCAATTTCGTGACTATCTAAATCATAGCTTTCCTCGTAGGTGGATTGGACTTATGGGCCCATCAACTGACTTGCAAGATAGCCAGAACCTGAATCCTCTCGACTTTTACTTCTGGAGAATATGAAAAATCAGGGTTTGTAAAGAATCGATTGCTGATGTTGAATCTTTGAGAGAACGCATTTTTATGGCTGAAATTTTAATGGGGGAAATACGTGTTTACTAGTGTACGAAACAATTCATTAAATGGTGTTTAGCAGTGTTTAACGCCCGTTCTCACTGCAGACGGATACTGGTGATACATGAAATTAAATAATAAGTTGGAAAGGAAATTTGGGAAGGAAACGTTCCAGGCCTAAGTTTAGGGTATCTCCCCAGCATTTGCCAGTTATGAGGACTGAGGTAAACCTGGACTTGAACCACAGACTTCCCGTTCACAAGTACGCGCCTCAACGGCCTCGGTTACCCGTGTCTGTTTAAAGAGATGTGAAGCTTGCAGTTGTGCAGATGGTGAGCATTGTAAACAACACTTGTGAAACAGATGAATCATTTGGTTTATTAATTATGTTTATGTCCCATGTTAAAATTTACTATTTAGTGGACTTCCTAAATTCGTATTTATAATGATTTAATTACCTGAATTTTATATGTCATGTACTTTCATTAAGTACTGATGTATTACTAAGCAATGGGAGTTTCAAAAGGTATTTCGTGGAATGAGTTGACAAAAATGTCAGCAGATTGTGATTTTAAGTTCCACAACACATTTTTGGAAGATTAGAATTGAAATTATGCTGAAGAGGTAGTACACGAAAGTTTTGTATGTTGTCATTCTTGATTGCGGTGTCACGCTGAAAGCGAAAGTGAAAAGGTTTACTCGCTGTCCTCTAACTGATTTTGATAGCGAAATTGGAGTCACACGTCCAATACGCTATAAAGTGGGTCAGCAACTTCTGTAAAATTGGCAGTAATTTCTGTTTCATTCTCTCGAAAAACTAATACTGGCTATTGAAAAACCTTATTTTACAACATGTAATCAAAATAGCGAGTTCTGCAACTGGTTTAAGTTAATGAAATACTTTCTCTCCCATCCTGTCTTAAGGATACGGGACATCAAAGATGTGGGCGGAAATGTTTAATCTGGGAACGTTAGCGACCTCGATGCGGTGCGCCTGCCGCTAACAGGCTGCCCTTCGTACTCTTTCGCTTCTTCCCTTCCACCCGGAGGTTTAATATCTTACAATAGGCCTAGCCTAGCTGAAATCCTTATCCGTTTCTAATTCATATTCATTCGTAGCTACATGATTTTGTCTTGGTGGTATTTTTATTTATAACACACATATTCCCTTAAGGGATTTGAACTGAAACAGCAATCCTTCCAATCCATTCATATATCTGCATTAACAAAACTATACTAGGCTGTTTATTAAGTAGCTGTAATGCTTCAGTAAACCACGCAGCACGTGAACTTGAGTTGGGCACCGTGCAGGCTCAGCCCCCGTGCCAATTTGCTCGCCTTTGATGGCTACCTTGTGGTAAAACACCCACAAAAGCCTGCTCGTGTTACTGTGCGACCAGCACCGCGATTTCATTGCTGAATTTAGGGGTTATTGGATTTCAGGGCAGGGCAAGACTGGTGATGTGGTTTTAATCCAGCGTTGGATTAATTGTGGTTGTGTTTCAGGTCGCTCCCAGCGATTTTTTTTGTTTTGTTTTTATGGATCCGTGTAAATGTAACAAGGACAAAACATGCTGCGCTCCCGGTGACTTAAACAAATACCACTAGCTTTTACTATTGGGATGCTAAAAGTTTATCACGCCACCGCTCATTTAACCTTAACTTTATGAACTTTGTTTTACCACTTTTACTTCATGGCCTTATTTGTACCATGAAAGTACGATTTCTTCCACATGGTTCATATTTTAGCATAGATTAACCTAAATGCTAACTTCACCCATGTAGCGACTGCATTCGGCCGCTTGGATCTTATTCACCCCCATGCTGAATGCTTACTGGGTGGTGTGAGACATTTACCTGAGGCATGTCCTGTTTGTCCGGCCCTACTTTCACAGAAAGGCAATAAAACCCACATCAGACGTCAGTATAGCTCGTATCTAAACGACAAACCTAAACGAAACAAGCATTACCCATATAAAATAATCTAAACACGCCACTTTATTGTGTAAATACCAAAGTTCAAAATAAAAGAACATAAAGGTCCAAAAGCGTAATACAGATTATCTCGAGAATAGACAGTATTTCCCAGTACACGACATAAATTTCACGTTTTAGGAAGATTTATATTTTTTGTGTAGTAAGTGTTTGTCACCTTTTATACAAAATTCAATCAGAATGAAGAAGGGATTTATACATCCTCATAAAATTCAGGATATACATATCATTATTCATGCAAATATGTTAAACATATGATATTTTAATCCATATCATTAAAAGCCGTTTTGGAAAAATAAAATAATGAAAGTATTTGTATGTGAAAAAAGAATTGAATTTTATTTATGGACGCCCAATAACTGCTGTGGTCTTTAGCGTCCCATTCCATGTTGGGCGTGAAAGACAGGTACATAGTTTTGCTCAGAGTCCTCTTTATCAGGCTTGAGGTTCTTTTACGTACCTTAAATATTCCTTCCGAAGGAAGCCATGCTAGTGATTTTTACGCCCGAAAAAATCCATCGCCCTCCGCCGGGTTTGAACCCGTGACATCGGGAACTAGAGGCTATGATGGTAACCACTACACCACGGAGGACGACCATTTATATGTAATGGGTAGTTTGGGTTCAGGGTATTTTGTCGAAATATTCTTGTTGCATACTTGGAAGTTAGTAAACTTAAATACCAGCTTTTGTATTTAACCGCTTTTCGTATATAAAAAAGCATACAAAAGCGCACTTTTTTTAAAGAAAATGCTATTTTGGGGTTCAGGGGCCTCAAAACACATACTTACGGTGATTTTAACTTTTTTGGTGTAATTCGTTATATCTCCTATTAATGCAGACACATTTTAAGAGATCAAAAAGTGTTGGATATGAGAAAATGTTTTTGAAAAAAAAAACTTTTACTTAAAAAAATTGGAGGTTCGAGAATTTGCATTAAATTAGGTGTAAAAGCTTAATAATTCAGTGAATTCTTTGTGTTTACTTAATATTAGGTGTTGTAATATGCATGACTAAGTCTTTATGTCATGAGGTGACACAGAGTAAAACATTGAAGGTATCGATATATAGGGTGATTCAAAAGGTACGATACAACTTTGATGTGGTATATCATGACTTGCAGTTTACAGATAGGAACAAACCTTGGTTTATGTAATTCACTAACTAAAAAGCTTTTGATTGAGCAATTGACTAAAGTGTTAATTCACTTCTAAATGCAAACCTCTGCCGTTACCTTCCGAAGCATATTCCTGTCAACTGTAGCAACAGTAGCTCTTATTCTATCTTTCAAATCATCAAGGTCAAACACACCTGTTCTGTAGAATTTGTCTTTGATATACTATTTCGATTGATAAGTCCATGGATTTGACGAGAGATAGCGTTCTAATCACAGGTTTCTTGTTTGCACCCAAGTCTTACATCTATTCTGGGTATAATCGCAGAAATTCGTCGTCATTTGTTGAGAGCGTCTAAAATAAGTAGATGTGTGTTGCTTCGTAGAAAATGGAGAAAATTGAATTTCGTGTTCTGATAAAGCACTACTTTTTGGGTGGTAAGACGGTGAAAAAAAGAGAAAAGCTGAACAAGTATTATGGGGACTCTGCTCCATCACATGGCATGGTTCACAAGTGGTTCACAGAATTCCAATGTGGCCATTCGAGCACAAAAGATGCCGTGATCGAGGACGACCAGTTGAGGTCACATCAGAAGAAATGGTGAACAAAGTTCACGATATTGTGTTGGAAGACCGCCGAAAATCCGTGAGATAGCCAAGACCGTAAACATCTCCAGTGAACGGGTGTACAACATTGTGCACGATGTTTTGGGTTTTGAGAAAGCTGTCGGCAAGATGAGGACCGCAACTGCTCACAATTGAGAACAAGCGGAATCGTGTGACCATTTCACAGGATTGTTTGTACATGTTCCAGCGCAACCCAAATGAGTTTTTGCGGCGTTATATCACGGTCGATGAAACTGGATCCATTACTATCAAACTGAAACCAAACAACAATCAGAGATTTCTTTTGGCGAACCTGCTCCAAAGAAAGAGAAAACCATTCCTTCGGCAGGAAAAATCATGACAGCTGTCTTTTGGAATTTACAAAGGGTGATAGACATCCACTACCTGGAAAAGGGTAAAACGATCACAGCTTCATATTAAGCCGCAATGCTAGATCACTTTCACAAGAAATTGTTAAAGAAACGACGCCATTTGGTGAGGAAAAAGATGTTCTTTCACCAGGATAATGCACCCTCACACAAGTCAGCCATTGCAATCGCAAAATTTGTGGAATTGGGCCACGAACTGCTACCTCATCCACCATATTCTCCAGTTTTGGCTCTGAGCGACTTCTCTGAGCGTTAAAAAATTGGAGAAACGTTGGACAACGTTATTGAATTGAAAGGAGACTATGTTGAGAAATAAAATGGATTTTTTGGAAAAAATTGTTATTTTGTTTATAAAAGTCACTGACTTATCAATCCGCCCTAAAATAACTCCTAAAGTGTAGTATCATGTGATCCAAACGCCAAGGAATTGGACCGTCTCTTCCAATGAAACATACATTATCCTGTTCAGGGTTCATCTCACTTCTAAGGCCCAATCTGGTGGTGCACCATCTTGCTGATAAAGGGTTGTTGGTTGAAGGTCAGCCAGCTATCGTAACTGCTCCAGCATGTCAAGCTAATTAGTAGCATTAACGACAAAAAGGATGGGACTATAATCCGGTCAACCAACAAACCGTACCAGACATCCTTGAGCTGTCACGTTCCACCTCCCTTCCCATAAATGGATTCGTTGAT
Organism: Deroplatys truncata; assembly: GCA_030765065.1. NCBI lineage: Eukaryota > Metazoa > Arthropoda > Insecta > Mantodea > Mantidae > Deroplatys > Deroplatys truncata. Next base: position 92,733,229 of record CM060987.1, read on the forward strand.
TCGGGAATTAACCTTACCGCACATATAGCAGTTGATTCATTCGAATATTGTTGCTCTCGTCCGAACGTGCAAGAAAGCCATTAGCAGATTGCATATGCATGTCATTCGGTTTCAGTGTTGTGGCAGTTGTAATCAATGTGGATACAAAAGAAAACGCAATGACATTTTTACTTTCTCTATCAGGTTCCTAGCAAGTAGAAGCATTACATTCTATCCAAAAATTCAATATCCAGATTTTAAAGGAAGTACATGTTTTGAGAGACCCTAAATAATAATAATAATAATAATAATAATAATAATAATAATAATAATAACAATAAAACGTTTTTAGAAGAAGGTCTCAGTGTGCGTGTGTCTGTGAACAGTATGCTCAAAACGAAAAGTCGGAGAATACTAAAATATTTAATTTCAGCAGGTTCCAAAGATGGGACACGAAAATTTTCAAGAAAATTCCTCCCCAGACCAAACCACCCTTTACATGGAAAGATTTTCGATATTTTGAATTTGCTAAAAAGATTGCTCTAACGATTTTGATTAAATGTTTAAGACACCGACATAAATAAAAGTATACTTTGAATTTTTTTAAAAGATTAAGAAGTCCATTCGGAAGGAATTTCGCATAATTTTGTATAACCGGTAAACTATAAGAGATAGACAACATCTACTGCACAAAAATGGAGATTGCTTAAAAGAGACAATTTCTTTCAAATAACTTTCTTTTTGCGGCACCTTCAATTTCCGAAATATCTGTTATTATTGGTTTTCATTTTTAAATCTTTCACTGTTTAAAAGTGCTGTCGCTATTCAGTCGCTTCTCGCGATGTCGCGGAAAGAGTATGGAGTTTCAAGGCTAGCATATAGCAACACAGTTTTAAGCTTTAAATACCGCTGCTCCCTTTATACCTTAAACAAAATGTGCAGTGCAACTATTTATGTAAACGTTTTCACAATTAGCTTGAAGTAGATAAAAAAACAAAAAGAAAACTTTGTAAGAATATTTTATAGAAGCTATATAAATATAAACGACAGAGGCAGAGAAAGTATTGTGAATGCAACATAATATGGTGTTGCATTCAAATTATGGTCTTGTCTTCGGGAAAAGAGATTAGCGATGTTGTAAGTGATACTAAGAATAAGTTTTAGTTGGTGAATCATATAAACCACCAAGGTTTGTTCCGCTGTGTGAATTACAAGTGTGTTATATCAAATTAAAATTACCGGAGGTGGCGCGGCGGTCATATATGTGACTCGCATTTGGGAGGTCCCGGGTTCCCCGGTGACCGCCCACTTTAACCCGTGGGTTTTTCGTGGTTTCCCCCGGGGTCGGTTGGGGCGATTTCTACCCTACCAGGATTTCCTTTCCATAATTTCCCTTTCATTTTGTTTCTTTCTCATCTTTCAGGTGTGCTTCTAGGTTTCGTGGGGCAAGTTCAATGGAAAGAGTATTCCCCGTGGACTCTAGAGGTCTTCTTGATTGATGGGTCGTTCATCGCCCTTTCTTCGTGGCCCCAGCTGTGTGAGGGTCTGCGAGCTTGGAAATGTTAGGGACTTCCGCGCTTCTCTGGTTGTCTACCTACGGCCTGTAGCCTCCTGTGGTTCGTTTATCACATCCCTTCCTCCTGGGCAGTGGTGGCCGCAATAGATTTGTGTAGGTCGCAGCGCGCGAGATGTTCCCCTTCATTGAATCACTGCCACCTCTCTCTACCTCATATTAAATTTGTATCGTATCTTTTGGGACAGCCTATATACCCGAAGAAAGTCGCCTTTGTTTCAAATGGTGCATCTTGGAAGACACACGGACATATCTAAAAGCAGGCAGTATGGACGTTAGAGGAGGTGAATAAATAATTCTCACTGTTTGAATGTGCGCGTGAGACAATGGAAAGTTTCGACAGAAACACATCCCCAATACGACGGTATAATGGAGAACCGTTTTATTTGCCCCAAAGTGCTCTCTGCATGACAATGTAAAAAGTTTATCATCCGGTGGCCAAAATAACCGAATCTCGGCGGATTCTTGAATAACAAATGAAATTGCAATTAAGTGCTTTCGAAAAGGGATGACAGCACTTAGCTGTACCGTATAGAACGGAATTTACATGCTATCGTGTCCATATGTACGACTCCTTGTTATATGCAAATTCGTGAAATGGAATTTCTCTCTCACGGCACAAATATCCCTGGCTCAAGTGGGGATAGCTGTACAGTGAGCTTTTCTTTACGGCGGAAACATCGATGTAGTGCTCTTCAACATCATGATCATCATCTACGTTTAAAGATAAGATCCATAGTGTTTTCCAAATCATGAAAATAAATTAAACCATCCCCGAAGAGCCAATGTTCCTATGTCCTTCAGATTGGTAACCAGCAGCGTCTAAACATTCCCTTCACTGAGAGTTGAAACTCCATTTTGGATGTTTGGAACTAAACCTCCAAGGTAGTCTACTTTCTCTCAGGCGTGATATATTCCAGAATTCTACCACGCATATTTTATTTCCCGATGCTGAGTGAAATATCCAGATCTTTGATTGACCGGAATGAAAAAACGAATCACGCTGCTAGTTTTGTTTAAGTGACAAGTAGTATGTATACTCCATATGAATCCAGAGAGATTTTTAATTCAAAATATGTGCGTATTAGTTTGCTTCAGTAATTCAAAGTGTCAAGTACATGGACATTATCTTTTATACGGGTTTATAGATGGAAGAATTGTCTTACGAATTATATAAGGTTCATTCCAACATACCAATCTCTGATAGGCTATTGATGAGTCCACGTACAATTATTGTCTAATACGCATGCGTTTGACCTCGGTCGCCAATCAGAATCGTTATGTACCCTTCGCTGTTTACTGACTTAGACGGTCTCTGACGGGATCTGAAGTTTGTTGGAACGCTTCGTCAGTCGGATGTCGTAGGGCAACGCATCAGTAAAATTTGGTAAAAAATGTAAAAATATTAGATTTTTGTTTTGTATTTTTTACATTTTTACTATACTTAAAACTTGCACTTTCATGTTACACAATTGTTTTTTTTAAATTTTAAAGCCACAAATGGCTATTTAATTGATTCGGTACCATTTCGGTAAAGCAACGCATTGAACTTTAAACACCATTTTACTAATTTCTTTTTTAAGCATTTTTCACTACTCAAAAACTATAAGTTATAACTCATTAGCTTGAAATTTTCAGGAGAGCTTCAGGAATTACGGATTTAAAAATTGTTGTGTGCTAATTAAAACATGTAATAGTTCAAATGAAATTATTTTTCATAACTCACACTGAAGAAGTACAATTCAACAGCATTTATAAAACATGTTTTCCTTTAAACTGATTAAAATTAATAATTTGTTTATGTAAGCTGAAATTAAAATATTGGGAACGATACAATAAGCTTTAAGGTCAATGGAGCATTTCATATTACTATATCAAAAAGTGATTAGTTATGTATAAAATTAGTATCTTAACAACGGTTTCGCATAGCTCGTTAAATTTTGTATGCACTGTGTTTTGCGTTAGGATTATACGGTAAAAAAGTTAAAGTAATCAAAAGAAACTGTATTTTAACTTTCTCTACCATGTATAGTAAGTAGGGGAAGTATTGCGCTCCACCCAAAAATTCGATACCGAGATTTCACCAAAAATACATGTTTTGAGGTGCACTGAATGCATATAAAGCCTTTTTGAAAACATGTCCGTGTGTGTCTGTCTGTGAACAGCACAACTCAGAAACGTACAGTCGGATAATCACTAAACTTGGTATTTAGGTTCAATATCTTCCAGATATACGACAGGAAGGTTTTCAAGAAAATCCCTCACCCCAGATTACCCTTTACATGGAACATTTTTCGAAAATTTTAATTTTTACAAAAATGGCTCTAACGTTTTTGATTAAAATATCTTATATTTAAGATACTTTCATGAAAAATGAAATGTATATCTTGAATTTTCTTGGAAGGTCTCCAAAAGCATTCTTCATTGTGAACGACTTTTGCATAACTGGTAAACCATCAAAAATGTAGATCACGTTAAAATACACAATTTATGTCATATACATTTTTTTGTTGAGTGAACGATTTTCGAGATATTGCTTGTTATTCTCTTAAATTTTCCAATACTTATACTTTTTCTCAAATGGGAATTCTTATTCATTTTTTTGTCCTGGTAATTCAAAGAGAATGGAATACTCCACATAGCAACCAGCTCTTAAAATATTTGACTATCGCTTAAAGTCTCCCAATTCCCCTTGCATCTACAAGAAAATTAGCAATAAGATTAACCTCTCGACTAACATGAAGTATATGAAGAATATGGAGAATAAGCGTTTGTAAAAATAGTTTGTACAAGAGTAGAGAAAGTCATGTGAGTGTAAAACATCAGATTTTTTATTTTTGCAGACACATTGTCTTAAAGGTCCGGCGTTGGGGTGGAGCTTGACGTCTACAGATGAATTGGCGAATAATCCATGTCATCAAGTTTGTAATTTTGTTAGATAAATTATGGAAGACAGAGGTGTTCCGCTTCTTTCAAAAACTGATAATTTGAGTATACGAATTGCTTGGGTATTTTCGACGATGCTTCACTACCACTGGATCCACATTTGATGTGGACTAGCACTGAAGACATAACTATTTCTGTAATTTTGATAATCAAATATATACTAACAATATAAAAATACAAAGTGTGTGTGGAATCTCAAAGACCACTCAACCGATTTTGACAATAATTCCATCTTTTAAAAGTCCTATTCTTCCAAAAGGGTATTTTAAAGGGGAGGAGTTTTATCTTCATGTCACCCATTCTCAATCCCGCTTCGTTGAAGGATATTAGGATATTAGGATCAGAGGATATTATATGTCGGTTTATTGCAAACATGGGAAATATTTAAGGACTTTCAGCCTAAGGAGACTAAGAGGGAAGGCTTAAAATCTTTAAAATTGGATTATTAAAGGGAGAGGAGTTGCATATTTTATTTATCACCGAGTTTTACTTTTAATATTGTTATCAAGGATTACTTTTTGTATTATGTTTTTGACAAAACAAGCACACTTGGGTTTTAGAGTCTAATAAATGCAAAGTGGCATAAAAATTTAAACAAATTTCATTATCTTCATTTTCAGCCCATTAGCAAATAATACTTTGTAAGAGCAGTTGAGGAAGAATGAGTAGAGAAATTCATATGCTTATAATACAATCCTTATTCTTTTGTGAAATTGTGCCGCTTGCAAGTCGGGACACACATTTATGCACTTCCACCATAGGGCTCAGTGAATACTGTAGACTATCTTAGACATGCTATTCAATGATACTTTTCGATGATAGTATTTTTTGATCGACTTCCTTTCCTGCTGTCATGGTGGAAAGTTGAACTTCCTGTATTCAGTGCTGGTAACCTAACATATCAGCACGTTCTGTCTATTTTACTGCACATATGTGCATGAACTATAATAAATCCTGTAACTTTGGATATATTTATAATTTCAGACGTATACTACAACCATATTTGATTGTTGAATTTTAGCTTTTAAATCCTACCTGGAACTTTACTTACTTTTTATTTGTCAATATCTACTTAAAATTTAATTCAAGCAGCAGTTAAGTATGAGTTGCAGGTTAGTGATTATTTCAAGTTTAACAATTATGTATGGATTTTATTTCAAGCTCAACAATTAAGTGTGGCTTATCGCCACCAAGGTTGATGTTGGTAACCTTGATACTGAAACCTCCATGTGCAACACGTGTTAAAGTTATTAATTGTTAGAACTATTTCGGTTATTCACTATGTTCGAACAAATAGTATGCAATAAAGTCTTTCGTTTTAAAATTTCTCCTCATTTTCCAATGATGCACTTACCACACTTGTATCAACATATACTATTATTTACAACAAAAGTAGGTAAGAAGAAATAATATATAACTATAGTAATAATAATAATAACTACTCACGCATTTCAAAAACTAGTCCAATCACTTTATTATTTTTAACATTTTACTTAAAGAATAGATTCGTGTAATAGTGGGCAAGACAGCTGTTGCATGCAAATGGCTAATTTAGCTTTATACAATTACTGGCTTAGTTACGCATACCTGATGTCCGTATTGATGGTCAGCATTATTACTAGGCGGAAGAGCCCAATAGATGTCATTCCTATACTCTTTCGGTCCGAGAATGGGTCCGCACATTTACAATAGACGTAGTATCAATTCGCGCTTGACATCTCGTGAATCCAGATGCTAGTTGTTTACTTTCGGGAGTTCAACACATTCAGCTCCGAGATGGCGAAGAAGAAGGTCCGCTCTGTCGCCGCTCCTGCTAAGGCAGGAACCTCTTCGTCTCCTCCGGTACCCGCAGAGGAGATCTCGCCGCAGCCGCCACAGCCTAGGGCAACCTATGCCGCTACCGCCGCTTCGCCGCCAACCAGCGCAGCTTCGCCGCGACTGCCTCCGCAGTTGCCGCCAGCTTCACCGGTGCCAAAGCCGCCGATCCTAGAAACCATCCAGCCAGCGCAGATCCAGCCTGTACTTCATGGGAGGTACAGTGCTGTCATCCGAGGGGTCCGGAGGGACCTGCCAGTCAGGTTCCTCATCAGCGCTGCACACCAGCAGTGGTCTTCAGCCTTGAAGGCCGCTCGGATCCACGGAACACAGGGACCGACATCGTTCGTCAGGATCGAGTTTGCAGACCCTGGTGACCACGAAGCGGCCTTGAGGGCGGGTCTGCCCTTATTAGGGCGGTGCTTATGCATCGAGGCCAGCCGAGTGGAACGACAGGTACCCTGCCGACGCTGCTGTGCCTACAGCCACAACGAGAGTTCCTGCACAGCGAAACCCAGGTGACACTACTGTGGCGCTTCCAGCACCACGTCTACGTGCACACAGCACGATATCCGCCGCCGTCGCCGCTACTGTGCAATTTGTGGAGGTTCGTCTCACTACACCGACCAAGCGCTCTGCCCCCTGCATCCTCGCAGGAAGGCAACGCCGAAGCCGCCAGCACCTACATCGCAGTCAGCAGCACCTCCACGGTCGCCGACACCAGCACCATTACCAGCGCCGACACCAACATCTTCAACAGCATCGATCATCGAGGAAGTCCAGTGCCTACGCGACGCCGTTCAGGATCACCATGCGGAGTTCCTGAACATAACGACGAAGCTGACAGCCCGGAGGAACTCATCAGGGACCTTCAAGACACCTCAGCTGCTCAGCAGGTTTTCTAGCTGGGCAGTTCGAGACCATCACTTCCAGATTCAGCACCATCGACAACTCCATCCAGAACTCATCTACAGCATCAGACACCATATCTCAACACCTCGACACCATCAACATGACACTCAGATCTCTGGAAGCGCAGCAACATGAACTTCGAGCCCACTTCCAGCAGCCAGTCAAACCGGAGGCCCCAAGCAACCGCCGAAGGCCTCCGAGCAGCACATCTTACGCAGAAGAATTAAAAAACCGGGCACTACATCTTCATCAGAAGTAAGTTCTGCACAACCTATCTCTTCCATACAATCACCATTCTAATTCTTTCCTAAAACCTCGATATTTTCACTAGTGTTGCAGTCAGATTTCATGACTGCAACCTAGTAGCTACCTTTACCCGCTCCCGCCCATAGGGCGGCAGCTTCCATCTATCACATACTAACGCGGGTGCTATGCGGGACCGCACAAAGCCACGCCATTCCACTTTTGCTTCTTCCTTTTTTCCATCCGGTGGAGGAGTTTTTAGTGGGTATGCCGACTATTGGTGAGTCCCACACTCTCACTCCCGACTCCCATCGGGGCTGGGGTCAGTGATTAAATCATTTTCTCCTCCACTCGAAAAAAGGGAGTTCAAGAAACTTTACCTCTCAGTGTTATCTAAACCACGGGACTATCTTTTATTGGACAGCACTGGGTGATAAAGAAATACATATCCTTATACTTGTTAAACTAAGTGTAGTAATTCAAGAATGAAGAAATGTTATGAAACATATTTTATAGTAAAAGCTCGTGTTAATCGGAGTCCTCAAGTAACAGCGCGACACTCATCTCGGAATCAGATGTGGCGATATAGCTTGTCTTCCAGGTTTATAACGAGCCTCTCTACAACTTGGTCGCACAGGATTTAGTCTCGCCAGTTGCTTCCATGTCAATTTAATGGCATCATTAACAGAAAGGGTACCATAATGTTCAAACCAAAAGCTTAATGCAATAAAAACTATCATTTTCCCATCACTTTTAAGGCTTTGCCATTTCTATGTTTAATTACACTGTTTTGACATGCTATCAGCCACCCAGCAATCCAGCAATCGAGAAAAGGTCGCCCAGGTTCACCTGGGCGGAATGTGATCGCCACAGTACCTAGCCGCGTATGCGGCTTTACCTGTGCGATAGAGAAGGTTTCAAAGAATTTACACAAGCTTTTGATTTTTGTCAATTTGCCTTGGGCGGAGTTTAGCTTACCGCGCTACCATTGGCTGGGTCTTGGTGTTCCCACATGGGCGGACTAGCGACCACGTGGTGACCAAGCCCAATGCTGCTTAACTTGGGCGACCGCTTGTGTGTCGTCAAGCCAAGCAGGCCGGTATGGCAGCAAAGCAAGATGGAAAAACTAGGTAATGGTATGGGGTCTCTGCTAGATGGTCACTCATCCAGCTGGTGACCAGGCCCAATACTGCTTAACTTGGGGGAGTTTTTGATGTGAGGGATTGGCAGACCTCAGCCTCGGGTGCCCAAGCCGTCCTTCGGCAACCGGTAACTCTTTCTCCGCCTTGGTGCCTTAAGGTCATAGCGGCCCAAAGAGTTCACCAGCTGGTTGGTGTGGTAAGTTAGTTTCGTGTACATGGTGCGGGTTCTCTCCCGCACCACGTCCACGATGTATGGGAGACTGGAATGGGTGTGTAGGATGTGTGACGGGAATCTACGCCCGGTATCATAGATCATCCGAAGCGCCCTGTTCTGGACGGTCTGTAGCCTGCGGATGGTGGACGCGATCTTCACGACATAAATAATACTGATTAGCACGACCGTTGCTTCTCTCCAGTAAACAACGCGGGAACAATGATGGCTGTGTTGTCACGGTAATAAACAGAAGCGAATTATTTAATTTATGTTTAAATAAAATGATCATTAAAATACTATGCTTATCCATCGTCTTTATCATTCGAAGTACAAAACGATAATAACGAACTATTTTCATTGGTTTTGAAAGGGGTGCTGTGAATACAGGCATGTGCGTTTGTTTATACCAGGAACGTTGTTTGAGCTGAGGTGAGTTTAGCATTTGTGCATATCTGTGAAATAAAGTGTTGGTACTCACCAGCCGGTGGTGAAGTGTGTCACTAGATAGGCGACGTCAGGACCGTTCTGTTTTATCTCCGTACAGACGACCCTCATCTCTTGGTGCTGCTGCTGTTGTTGCTGCTGTCCCACGTCACTGGTGAGACCCAGAGAAACCGCCACTGCTCCCCCGCCATTGTGGTACCTGCGTAACAAGGTAAGAATCTTCCATTCAGCATTCATGACGAGAGAAAAAAATATTTCCCTGTTCTGCATTCAGAACTACACAGTTTCCTATGAGGACCAAAAATGATGATGACTGACTTTACATGTGTCAATGAAAGCTGCAAAAAATGGTAGTAAACACTTTTTACTTAAACAGATTCAACGTAACATTAAACAGCCAGATCTTGTTAAGGCTTTAAGCATTTTAATAAATTACTTATCCAAACTATTCATCCCGTCCACACGGAGGATGTGAAACGGATAACGCTTATAAAGTGCTAACATGTTTACTTTCTCTGCCACCCACCTATAGCAGGTAGAGAACGTTATGTATTCCTCTAGAAAATTAAATATAGGCATTTCAAAGGAAATACATGTTTTGAGGTCCACCTAAAATAAGTTTTAGAGAAATGTGCATGCGCGTGAGTGTGAACAGCATAACTCAAAGCCCAAAGGCAGGATAAATACCAAACTTGGTATAAAGCTTAGGATCTTCAGTGGATACAGCATGAGAATCTTCAACAAAATACCCACACCAAACCTACACTGTAAAAAGGAAATATTTCGTAATTTTTTATTTTTTAAGAAATTTATGTTTGATTCAAATATTAACACGAGAAATAAAATGTATATTTTGAATTGTCTGTGCATAACTTATGCCTTTATGTTTTATGAATTCTGTGCAACCGGTAAGCTATTAAGAGAGAGACAAAAACTTAATTCACGAGAAATGTTAATCTTATTAAAACATACAAATTATCTAAAATATATTCTTTTGTGCCATTAAATAATTTCGAGACATTCGTTGCCATTGGTTTGAATTTTACAGTACTTGAAGATACATTTACAAGTGTTAAACCATTATTTTGTTTCTCAGGATGTCATGCAAAGAGTGGAATTTCATCATTAACAATCCACTTTTTAAACATTTGACTATCGCTTCAGTTTCCTATGTCCGCTTTGTGCTCACAGCGAAATTTATGATGAAACTATATCTGCAACTGTTTACATAGATTAATATGAAGTACATACAAAAGAAGTTCTGACGCGTTACATGTGCATATTTTTCTCTACCCTCCATAGCTTACTAGAGGGTATACAGATTATTCATAGGAAAGTTTGTTTCCTATCCAATTCATTTTAATCTAAATAAAACTTTGCAGAAATAGCTACATTTCACATTTCGTTATATATACAAAGGGAATAACGTCAAATGTTTAATAACTGAACGATATACGCTGGCTTTAAAATTCAGTACTCTTTCCATGCAATTGCAAGAAACAACTGAACTTTAACAGAAATTTAAGAGAATGACCAAATGTTGATCAATTCGAACCATTTATAAGGGGTATCTCGGAAATGGCTGATGCCACAAAAAGGTTATTTGAAATGAAGTATGTTTCAGAGATGAAGATTTTTTGCATGGTACGTTTTCGTCTATTGCTTAACGTTTACGAGTTATACAAGATTATACAAAATTTCTCCCGAATGAAGAGGACTTCGCAGGCTATTCCCAGAAAATTCAAGATATACACGTCATTTGTCATGTAAATATCTTGAATGTATGACATTTTAATCAAAATAGTTAAAGCCATTTTTTATAAAATAAAACATTTCGAAATATCTTCAATGTAAAGGGGTTTGGGGTGGGGAATTTTCTTGAAAATCTTTGAGTCGCATCTTTGGAAGGTACTGAACCTAAATATCAACCTTGGTGTGTATCCGACTTTTCATTTTTGAGTTATGTTGTTCTCTCTCTGTCTCTCACACACACGCGCACGCACACGGAACGTTTTCTAAAAATGCTTTTTTTTTATTCAGAGGACCTCAAAATCTATATTACCGGGGAAATATCGGTATCGAATATTAATGCAATACCTTTTCTACCTACTATGCACGCGGTAGAGAAAGTAAGAAGCTTTTGTGGGTATAGGAAAGGTAGAAACAGGCGACTGAAAAATTCAATGCCATAGCCGGGATTTGAACCACGGATCTCCCGGTCTCCGTCCGGTCGCTCTAACCACTGAGATACCATAGCAACATTAGAATTATCAAACCTTATTATATCCCAAATATTTAAAAGAGCTAACTGTTCAACTGGAGAGGAGTTTAAAACAATATTGCATCTTAAAGTTCTTTCCATTAGAAGCCATTAGTGTTGTGTTTTATTTTATACTACCAAGTTTTTCTTCAGATTTTTTTTTCATTTCTTCAGTGCTTGTTTACACTCAAATTGCTCCTTACGATGTACACTTTCAAACATTTAGGTACTTTTAAAATTTAACAGGGAGTCTTAATATGTGAATGAATAAATTTTAAACTTGGACATTTTCATAAAACAAATAATGATGAGGTAGATAACTTTAGAAACAAGTTTTACTAACTAAAGCATTAAAAGCAAGAAGTATATACTTTTTATTTTTTGCTCTTTTGGTTGTTTAACATCGATTTAATCATTGCCAGGTTATCGTAAGATTCGTTGGATCATTTGAGTCAGCGTATGTCAGACAAATGGCCTTAGTAGTCACCTTTCTGCGTCACCTGGTTTAGGTACTTCCCGATATCACTTTTGTATGCCATCTGTTTTGTTGTTATTGAGTTTGACAATATGGCAATTATAATTCTAAAAGCTGCTACGAGCTCATTTTCATTATGTACTTTCAATAGAAGCAGTCTTTGCTAGAATATGGACTTTGAGACTGTGGAAGTACTGGTTGCTCTTTGCATGTACACGTAATTCCGATGTTGGACGAATGGCGTAGAAGCTTTCCTGTCCCATATATTTTTACTTTCTCTACTACGTATAGTAAGTAGGGGAAGTATTGTATTCCTACCTTTTGGAAATATATGTTTTGAGACCCCTTGAATAAAAAAAAGCATTTTTGGAAACATGTCCGTGTGTGTCTGTGTGTGTGTCTGTGAACAGCATAACTCAGAAACTAACAGTCAGATAAACACCAAACTTGGTTTTTATGTTCAGTATCTTCCAGAGATGCGACACGAAGGTTTTCAACAAAATCCCCCCACCGCAGATTACCCTTTACATGGAACATTTTTCGAACATTTTAATTTTCTCAAAAATGGCTAACGATTTTGATAAAATATCATATGTTTAAGATTTTTCATGACAAATGAAATGTATATCTCGAATTTTCTGGGAATGTCTCCAAAAGTATTCTTCATTGTGAACAACTTTTGCATAACTGGTAAACCATAAGAGATAGACCAAATTTTGCTGCACTAAAAATGTAGATCGCGTTAAAATACACAATTTATAACATATACATTCTTTTTGTTGAGTGAACCATTTTCGGGTATTGCTTGTTATTCTGTTAAATTTTCCAATACTTTTTCTCAAATGGGAATTCGTTATTCATTTTTTTATGTCCTGGACATACAAAGAGAATGGAATGCGCCACATAGCAACCAGCGCTTAAAAGATTTGACTATCGCTTAAATACTACCATAGTCCCCTGGCACCTACAAGAAAATTTGCAATAAGATTAACATCTCGATTAACATAACGCATATGGAGAATAAGCTTTTGTAAAAATAGTTTGTACATTGTAGAGAAACTCATGTGAGTGTAACACATCAGATTTTTATTTATATTCTTTTGTTCTGCTGACGGAACTTTGGATCAGGCATTCAATATCCAACCGGATACTTACCCAGTAACTGAGAGAAATCACGAAAAAAAAGAAAAAAAGAAAAAATAGAAAAAAGAAAACTGCAGTCAAATTTGCTAGTATATGGGATTTGAAACTACGATCTCCCAAATGCAAGCCGCAGACGATACGGTTTTGTGAAGTAATTCAGATTTTATTTATGAACCATGTGATATGCTTCTAAGATAAATATGATTGAACTAAAAATTGAAATTTGGGGCCAACATTTTGAAACCTATACCGCAAAGAGATTTTCCTGCAGACATTAAAAATGCAGAAAAGTATTTGTCTAAAGAATTACCCAAGGAATTGATCTCAATATTTAGAGGTTTCTTATGGAATACATCAAATGTACACAATAAAAAGAAAAGCTAAAATGTATTTCATAATTTCACAAGATGATCTTAAACTAAGTTGAAAACTAAAAAAGACAAACTCATGGGACTGTTAGAAATACGTCGACAATTCTTAGAAGAAATCCCGATAACAAGCATTTCACTTTGGACGGGTCCTCTAACCAATTCAAGGGACTGCAAGAGACACGTAGTAATCCCAAAATTGGTCCTCTATAACGCAAATGACCAATCTCGCTCAATGTTTGTACAGCTGTAACTGCAAACGGATTTCTCCGCGATTCTGCGGCAGCTACTTCAGCACCCATGTGTTACGGGTTTGCATCACAGGGCCTGACAGGCGTTGTGTATGCGCTAGCACATTTCGCCGTGCCCCTGCGGCAACTACTTCAACATCAGTGTGTTGCGGGACAGTCGCACGTAATACGGTAGGCGTTACTTTAGACTGGGCCGTTCCCCTGCGGCCACCACATGTGTATTGCGAGCTAGTAACATGTCAGCTGACAGGCGTTGCATTTAATCCCACGTGTGCTAAGGCAACAATTTCACCTTGCAGGTGTAGTGCGACAGTTATGAAGCGGCGCCAGATTAATCCCAAATTACATGTGGGCGATTAAAATTCAATCAGTTACACCAAAAAGTGGGCACTTGTGGATTCTTTTTAGGAGGTGGCAAATCTCTTTTGCATAGTTTCATGGATTATACTGGGTTGATTTAGAAATGCCTGTGTGTCCTTTTTCCACTGCTGTAAGTTAGAAATTCGTAGAGTTCTGTGCAAGGAACTTACCAGAGGTAAGCGTTTTCAGAACTATGTGCTCGAGTATGACTTCTACATCACGCCCACAATATAGGCGAATACTGGAGCACAGTAAAGTGACAATAATGTAGTTAACTAAGGATGTAATGCCCACCAAGAAGAACGTTATTAATCTGCAGCAATGCCATTTCATAAATTGTATCAAACTAGTATTTGAGGCAATATTTTTAACACTTAAATGATTTCAGTCCAATTATATAATATCAAATACAATAACAGCCCGCCTTAAAACAATATGTGTATGTAACAATATATAAAAAGTGTATATTACAGCCATTGTATATGTTTATATTATTGTATACATGTTCAATAATGTTATGTGGATGTATTACGTAATTTAATAATGTAGGAGCTGTGAGAATAATAGGTTAAAAGTTGCTAACAATGAGGTAATAATGAGGTAACCTTGAGGCAATAATGAATTAAAACGTGTAATAATACTACTAGTCATTCTTGGAGCAACAATACTGTAATTTTTGTGACAGTTTATAAAATAGCCAATCAACAACCAGAAAAAGCTTTAGTTAAATGAAGGTATTCTATTGAAGTAGGATTAGCCAGTCAGAGACTTGAAATATAGAAATTTACAAATTTAGGCGGTAGAAATTAAAGTCAGTTGCTTGTAGACAGCGCTGATAACTGGACGTGTTGGTTGTAGACAGTGTTTCTAACCGAACGCGAGATGTGTCCTCCAAAAATTTAATACGTATTCGTGTGAGACGAAAATAGTTTACGTGTTAAAAAGTGCAAGTAATTAATAAAAGAATCTCACAGCTCTGTCTCTATATCAGCGAAGTGTTATTTAATTGTGCCAAGGATTAATAAATGTAGTGAAGTAAAAAAAAATTATAATCTGTTTAAGCCTACATTCTTAGCCGCAATACGCCCTGCCAAGACATTCATGTCTCTAAAAAATATAAATACTGACGCAGCCGAGGCAAACATAAATATATTTAATATTTAAAGAAACAGTCGAAATATAACAAACCTTCTTCAAATTGGCTCCCAAAGCGTGGGGCAAATAAAAAATAACACTACAACAAAAATAGCTTCTTCATATTTTAATTTTCACTTTGTTTAACAAGCACGTTTAGAAAAAGGTAGTATTGGATTAAAAAAACTTAGAAATTTCACTGGAAATACATGTTTTGAGCCCTCACAAATATAAAAAGCTCTACCACTTACCTAATAGGAAGAGGAGGTATTGCATTACACTCAAATATTCTAAACAGAGTTTAGAATATTTGCATGTTCTGAGAACCTCTGAATCCAAAAGTAGCAGTTTTAGGAAAAAGACCACGCACACAAATGTGCGGTGTGAACAGCGTTAATTCCAAAAAATGAAATGCTGGTAAATACTAAACTGACCACCATGAATAGAAAGCAGTCAAGAAATTTTAAAGTCTTTGTTTTTAACTTCAAGTTTGCAGGTTTCATTGATTCAGCCCAAAACGAAAGATTTAACAGAAAAATAAGGGGTATGTACTATATATATAAAAGGTGGTCCACTCCTGTAAATCGCAACAAGCGTTTTTCCCGCCCTAAGGTTTCCACCTTCAGAAAACCAAACTTTGGCTCCGCCCAGCCTGTATCAGTTCTCTGTGTTTTCAATTATGGGACAGAAAAAGACAGAAAAACAAACAGATAAACGGTGTTATACAAACTGATACTAATTGATGTGAAACGAAGGGGTGGCTCGCATACCGTTTCTTTGAAAGAGTTTCGCTATGATTGGTACACAAGGATAGGCTAAAACCACTACAGCATAATTGGCCTTCTAGAGGAAGGGGTGAGAATTATTTGCATGTGTCCTTAAACCAGGCGATAGCTACCACATTTATATGAGACCTTTCATCAGCAATATGGACACGGAGGTTAAAATTATTGCCATCCGGTCATTAAGAAAACGGCAGCATTCCATGGAGTTAACAAAGATTAAGTGTATTAAGAGAACAAATAACAAAAAGCTCTAAGCTTTAGTTTTTATTTCTACGTTTTTATTATATATTTTATTTTTGCGACAAAACTCAGTGAAGCATTACTTAACGGTACTCCGCTATTGAGAACATGAACAATTAGTTTATAATGTTACCCTTCGACAGTTCGGTCATATTTTTTGAGGGGTGCAAAGTACGCTGCAAATCCAGGACTAGAATTATGCTGAAGGAACAGAGATCCTATGACAGAGGGCGGCGCTAGACTTCTCAGTACCGACGTAAACAACTGCGATCCATTATGGGTCACTTTTTTATGCACGTTATTATACACTGCAGTTTACCTAACTGAAAGACAAATGTTTTTCCTGCACTAAAAAAGATTTTTAAATAACGTAGATACGGTATCATTACTTTCTCTATCACGTACATAGTAGGTAGAGAAGATGATGCATTATAACCAGAAATTCAGTAGAGAGATTTCACCGGAAATACACATTTTGAGGACACCTGGATCCAAAAAAGCATTTTTGGAAAAATATGTGTGTGTGTGTGTGAGTCTGCGAACAGCACAACTCAAAAACGAAAAGTCGGATAAATACATACCTTGGAATTCAGGTGCAGTATCTTCCAAGGATGCGACACGAAGAGTTTCAAGAACATTCCTCCATCCCAAACTACCATTTACATGGAAGATTTTTCGAAATACTTGATTTTATAAAAAGGCGATGATTTTCATTAAAATACCACATATTATATATATTTACATGAGATATAACATTTATATCTTGAATTTTCTGGGAATAGCCAGAAGTCCTTTTCATTTGGAAAGAAATTTGTATAATCTTGTACAACTGGTAAACGTTAAGCGATAGAAGAAAGCGTACCAAACAAACAATATAGATCTCTTTAAAACACACAATTTATTTCAAATAACTTTTTTGTAGCATCATCCAATTCCGAGATGTCCATTTAGTGCTTCGATTTGTCGTTCCTTTTTTAAGTCCTCTCAATTTTCAGTTATTTATCGCGATGACGGTATGGAAGATGAACATAATATAGCGTCCAGGTCTTAAACATTTGGCTGTCGCTGTTCTGTATGTATCTATAAAGAAATGTATAATATAACCATTTCTCAATTAAAATGAAGTAGATAGAAAAATAAACTTTCGTAAGAATAATTTGTACACCGACAAATAAATTACAGGGTAGAGCAAGGTATGTGAATGTAACACACCGGATTTTTTCGGTGTTAAATGTTTCAGCAACGCTCCTATGAATAGATAATTAGTAATTGAAGTATTACAGCGTTTAAATTATTTCTAAGAAAACAGTTATAGAGCATTCATTAAAAATATTTATTAATTTGTTAACAGCTTAAATTCAGAACTCCAATCACTAAAACAACAAAGGAAAACAAGACGTGTTCTCAATTTACCAATGCGTCACTGAAATAACGCACTTGTTTCACGAGAAAAAATACTAAAATTAATTTCCAGGCGTAAATTTGTTGTGTTTTAAACTGTAATGAAGCGTATGGTGCAAAAAATGAAAAAAATCACTACTCTGCGTAATGAACAGTTTCAGTAAAGGTCACATACTATTTCACGACGCTAAGTGCCATCAGTTTCTACACAACGAGGATGATATTTTTGAACGTCAGCCAGAGTAAATGATGGCATTTTATCACGTATACGAAATGTTGGACAATATTATGTACTAAAATAAAACAAAAATAGGTACTTTAGTAAAAAAACCCAAACATCCAGTTTCTCTTAGCACCAGTACCCTGACATTACTGATTTTTATCCATTCCGCTAACCTATACGTTCAACGTTAGCTTCTTATAGTAACAAGTTGGTACCACTGAAGTCAAAACATCACTCTGTTTATTTAAGTATTCCCCTAATTAAGTTTTCAGTTCAATACGGATCGGCTTTAAATAGTTTTGCGATTTTGTGCATATTTGACATCCTAGGAAATCCTCGAAGTGAACCTACTTGCTATATTGGTTTGAATTATACAGCACACCTGAACAATACTTTAGGTGCACAAAAGATGTACATTTACTTTCTTGAAAGACCTTGTTTATAGAGTTTATAGGTTACAAAACCAATATGACTTACAGACATCTTTATTTTTCTTTGATCTCTATCGGCTGGTTAAACGTTGCTCGATCTTTCGATTACTTAATCCAGAGGATATTCTTACCGATTGTGAATTTGCGGAAGACTTATTACACGGTTTAAATACAACTTTCCGATAAAGGTGTCATGTGGTGCATAATTTTAAACATTGAGTTTGTCTACCGTAGTAGGATTTGGATTCAACGAGGCGTTGAATCCCCTCCCCCTGTGGGCTTAACATCCCCTGGGGAGGTGGAACCGGAGATTGCCCCCATTCCGGAGAACGAAGATTTTTAGAGTATCCTTTTCCCTTGCCATGCACACGCCGAGACCTCCTGCCGACACGTACAACTCTCAAAGAGATCAAGGTTAAGTGAAATGAGAATGGAGGTGAAATGGAGGGACAGGAAAGTCGAGGGACTTGATGATCCTTCCCAGCGACTCGGGGAAACCCCGAAAACCCCTATGGATCAGGAAAGTCGGAAACGGGAATCGAACCCACGACCTCTCGAATGCGGGCCACATAGTTACCGCCTGCGCCATCCCGCTCGGTGTCTACCGATAGTAGTACGAGCCCTTAAATTTGAATGATTAATGAAGATTTCGATTGCTTTTTAAAATCAATTGTTAAGTTTATTACAATAATTATATATTCCAATTGCGCTAAATGATATATTGTACACTTTGTGTATACAGTAGACATATACGAGATTATAATTAATTTATTGCTCTCAGATTTATTTTATTCAGCAGCTTCGACAAGGTCGGTAGAACGTTTTCCTTTTAATTCTCGATGTATTAGTGTAAGTGCAGAAAAATCTGGTTGAATAGACTATTAGAATGATTGGTGAGGAATCTGTAAAGTCGATTGTAACAGGAGCGAAATATGGCATCTGGATTTAGTGTGGCAAGATCCGATTTGCTCTTATTCGTAAAACTCGATTTTGGAGTTTTAGAATTTTCCTTGCTTCTGAATTAGAGACTGAGCTCCATATCAAGCATCTTAAATACAGACTGGCCTTATTAAAGAAAGTTTATGATTCTCTTGAGACGTAATGGTAGCGGAGACGATACTTTAGTAATATATTTTAAGTAGTGAAATTAATGCTGTAGTTTCTTCAATTAAGGAAGAGATTTGGGTGTTCCAAGTGAGCTTGGTATCCTGTGTTAAACGTAAATATCTGACTGTCTCAGCATGTCTTTATTTCCAAATGTTTTTCCTTTAAATTGGGGTCTTACAGCTTTTGATTTTTCTGAGCAACAGATGTATACTATACCTGCAAACTGTTGCATGCAGTCAACTGCAGAGTTGCCTGGACCTTTGCAAAGGATTACAATACCGTCTGCAAATTGCGTTATTGCGATCCGAAATCGGAGACGTAAATTAAATAGAGAAAGGGCCTAGTACACTTCCTTGTGGTACTCCAACTATTACAGTTCGGGATGGCGTTTGACAATTAAGGTAATTAACAGAAAGTGATCTCTTAGGAGATAGGATTTCGAGTATTAGAAAAAGGTACCGCTCAAAAACGGTTTTGAATAAAATGCCCTCATGCCAGACTTTATCAAAGCCTTTTGTGCGTCCAAAAATTGTCCAAATTGTATAGAATTTTCTTCACATTATTTTGTCTAAGAGTCGATGAAAGTCTAATTGCAGAGGACAGGAATGGGAAATCTTAAAGACAAACTGGATGTAGGAATGAGATGATGTAGGACCTTGAAAATCTGTGGAAGGTTTTTGAAAACGATGGCAGAAGACTGGTAGGACGGTAAGACCTAAGGTCCTGTTTCGGGTTGTCAGGATTGAGAATCATTGTTATTATAGTATGTTTCCAACTCTGTGGAAAAAAAGAAAGATGTTGAATGGCGTTATACAACTAAATTATAAAAACTAATACTTTTCTTGAGAACGCTTTAACTAAGGTTGTGTGATTATGTCATAACAAAAACTTTTTTGCCGGTGTTTTAAGTACGAAGTTATACGAGGTGTGGTAATAACGAAACCGGAGTGATTGTTGTATACATTTCCGGCTTCGTCGATGCCAAAGAGAAGGGTGAGGGATTGGCCTTGGGACTCTCAAAGACACATTTACAAAATTTCATGCCGCTGCGGGGTTAGTCTGGCTGTGAGCCTTCATAGAAACGGGTCGTGTATCTGAGCTCCGTCGGAATTATGCTACGCTCTAAAGCAGAACAACGTGTTAGCATCAAATTTACCACAAAACTTCGCTACAGAAACTTACGATTTGTTGAAACAAGTTTATGGTGATCAATGTCTATCTCGTACGCAAGTTTTAGAGTGAGCACTGGTGCACCGGATCATCTCCCTCTTGTGGGCTTAACATCCTCTGGGGGCCCGAAAACCGGAGACCGCCCCCATTCCGGGGGACGAAGGTTTCCACAGAGCATCCTTTTCCCCTTCCATACACACGCCAAGACCCCCCATCGACAGTATAATCCTGAAAGATACCAGCGTAGGACAGTAGGAAAGACGTGGAAGACGATCCGAAATCGGGCCGTCCTTCCACTTCGAAAACTGAACAGAATGTAGAGACGGTCGGTGGAATTGTTCGAGAAGACCGCTTGAAGGGTGCCTAAAGATCAGACCGTCAATCAAGTTTATTATAAAACTGATCTGAAGACCCACCGTGAACGTTTGTGATGAAGGAGACCAGATCTGTGAAAGAATGGCTCTTCGATTCATCAGAATAACGTGCGGCCTATAACACGATGTCTGTGAAGAGGTTTTTGGTGAAAAACAACATTCCTGTGTTGGAACATCGTCTGACCTAGCACCATGCGACTTCTCTCTTCCCAAAAAGTGAAGTCTGCGCTCAAAAGAACCAGGTTCGAGTCCATGGATGCGGTGAAGGAAATAGCGACGAGACTCCTCAACAGCATAACAGAAAAAGACTTTCAGCACTCTACCAACGTGGAAATTTCGCATGGATCGGAGAGGGGGCAACATTTCAGTTCTGTAAGCTTTTTAAATAAAACTAGAATCAGTTCGACTTCTTTATTGCCACAACTCATATACCTCTACTGTGGAGAAAATAAGAGAAAGTTTAAGAGGTTGTCAGTTACTTTTAAGGTGAATTCAAAATCTCCTTTGGGTTAGGCCTGAGCTGTTCCTGTAGCATTTTACAGAAGAGTGTTTTTTACGTTCTCTACTACGTATAGCAAGTAGGGGAAGTATTGTATTCCATCCAAAAATTCGATACCGAGATTTCACCGGAAATATATGTTTTGAGACCCCTGAATCCAAAAATAGCATTTTGGAAACATGTCCGTGTGTGTGTGTCTGTGTGTCTCTGTGAACAGCATAACTCAGAAACGAACAGTCAGATAAACACCAAACTTGGTATTTAGGTTCAGTATCTTTCAGAGATGCAACACAAAGGTTTTCAAGAAAATCCTTCCACCCCAGATTACCCTTTACATGGAACATTTTTAGAAAACCTTAATTTTCTCAAAAATGGCTCTAACGATTTTGATTAAAATATCATATATTTAAGATATTTTCATGACAAATAAAATGTATATCTTGAATTTTCTGGGAATGTCTCCAAAAGTATTCTTCATTGAGAACGACTTTTGCATAACTGGTAAACCATAAGAGATAGACAAAATTTTATTACACAAAAATGTAGATCGCGTTAAGATACACAATTTATGTCATATACATTTTTTGTTGAGTGAACCATTTTCGAGATATTGCTTGTTATTCCCTTAAATTTTTCAATACTTATTTTCTCAAATGGGAATTCGTTATTCATTTTTTGTCTTGGATATGCAATATGTATTAATCTGTGGCAAAGAGAATGGCGCTGCACATAGCAACCAGCTATTAAGAGTAATGTCTATGCTTAAAGGTTACTGCATTTCTATATTGCCCTTGTAAATATATACTCCCCTTACTCTACAAGAAAATGAGCAATAAGATAGAGTATGCAAATGTTTATCTCGATTAACATGAAGTAGATGGAGAATAAGCGTTTGTAAAAATAGTTTGTACAAGAGTAGAGAAAGTCATGCGAGTGTAACACATCAGATTTTTTATTTTGTGGTGGTGTGTACCACAGGTTATTCAAGTATTTGGTGGTTTAGTTAAATATTTACTCTTCTTCCAATGTGAACCACCGGCAGTATTCAAGGAGAGAAGATTATTATATGTGGCAGTATTTATAACATCTTGAAGTGCAGTATTAGACGGCCGATATTTCGATGGTAAGCTGTTTTGTGAGCAACTTATTTAGTTTGTTCCCATCTGAGACATTCACTCTTCTTCAGGAAGAGTTCTAGCACGGGATTGGAAAGCTTTTGACCTGTTGAAGATGTATTGCGTGGTAGACACAGTTGAAAACTGAACATTTGTGGTTAATGTACTGAGAGCTCTGTTAATATCACCAAGTGATTTAAGAGGATTTTTAAATCGGTAATATCTGCGAATGTAATTGTGTAATAAGTCCATTCAGAAGGTTACTTTATAGAATACCTCTGGAGTAGTTGTTGATCTTAGGTGTCGTCTTTAATCTTGTTAATGTTACAGGTCTGAGCTAAGTTCACAAGGTACAAGTAGTTTTATGGTGAAATCGCCTACTGATTAGTTATACATAAATCCAAGAAATCTGGTGTATTTCCCGAATCAATTATAGGTTGGCTGTATTGGAAATATAAAGGTTTAGTGAAAGCTAATGGGCTACATCATGTAGAATATTCCCTCTTGGATTTGTCACATTTGATGATTTCTATTAACATCTCCCCCGAGGAGGAAGTGAGATACGAGCATGTAAAAATATTCCAGAAATTTGGAAAGTCATTCTGATTTGTGGGGGCAGAATAAAAGGAGCGAAACTGATATTTTGTTTTCCCAGATTTATTGCTATTCTAGCTAAATGAAAATCTATCTATTGATTGGGAGTGGCTTCTTTTGGGTCATAATCGACTTTATAAATATTGTTGAGGCTCCCTTTCTTGTATGGTTAGGATAATCTATACAGCCGGCATACAAGTAGCTTAAACTGAATGTTAGGAGCAAGGTTTATTTCTGTAGCCATTAAAATACGGATACTATACATTTAGATAAATGTAAGCAATTAATTACACTTATCACTAATATTGCGTGTGTTGCATGTGCAGATTTTGTGTGTTCATTTTGCGCTATTAATAAGTACTAGCAGGACTTGAGGCTATTGTTCTAGAGAGCTAGAGAGTCCGTTTCGCAGCATCTGCGTGGAAATGGCTTGCAGTGTGTTTCGAAGAGTGTTCGGAAGTTACTGTAGTTTGAGCGAATGACTTTGTTGTTGCAATTCTTATTGGTTATGCTGAATTCTGTAGTAGTTTGAGTGCAGTCACCCTATAGTTAGCAACATGCTGTTCTTTACAGTATATGCAGAATAGACGTGCATGCGCACTGGACATTGAAAAGCTGCAGCTGCAAGTCCTAAGCCTCCTTCTGGTGGACATGAGTACCAACAGTTGGGTGACGCTGATAAAGATGTTCCTGCAGGAGGTTTCCACATGGGTCTGCTCGAGAAAGGACACACAAATAGCCTTAAGTTCTAACTTTCATGTATGTTAGAAAACTTTGGTTAGTACCATTCAAACACTCCAAGTATATTTGAGAAACTTTATTGAACTTTACAATTGGTTAAAAAAGTTAAAAACTCCAGAATTTATAAAAAAATGTTTACACACTATTATTAAATATATAGGATAAATAATGTATTATGGTGCAAAATAAGATTTTAAATCATAATAACCAACATATTTAATGGGGTATAATTGCAGTCCGTTACACATTCAAGCTGTAGAAAATATATTTTTTGTCAATAACATTCATTGAAGCTTTATTGTGTTTGGAAGTAAATCTTTTAAATCAGTGATATATGTATATACACTGGTGTGCAAAATCTAAAGCCTAAAGTAATATTCGCATACTGTGACACTGCCAAGCAACATAGCTCGATGAAGCTGGAATCATACATAGCGGGAACTGCCACGGTAGCTACAGTAGGCAACTAAACGAAATATGCAATGAGACGAACAGAAATGCCACTTTTATTCATAGACCATAAGCTACACTAAAGTCAATACGACATATGATGGCTCTCCAGATTTACAGAAACAGATACATGGTGCTTAAAAGGGTGTATGATCACCACGGACAGCAATGCATGCACTGCATCGTGCTCCCATGCTGGCCACAAGGTTGGTAAGCAGTTGTTGTGGTAGGGTGTTCCATTCCTCCACCAACGCTGTTGACAACTGTTTGATGGTTCTTGGTGCATGTATATGTGCTGCAATGCGTCTCCCCAAAGCACCCCACACGTGTTCAATGGGATTTAAATCGGGGGAACGGGCAGGCCAGTCCATTCGCCGAATATCCTCTCGTTCCAAGAGATTCTACATCTGTGCTGTTCAATGCGGTCGCGCATTGTCATCCATAAAAATGAAGTCAGGGCCGGCTGCACCCCCGAAAAGACGCACATGGGGAAGGAGTACAGTATCACAATAACGTTGACCAGTGAGCGTACCAAGTTCAAAGATTTGGAGGTCGGTGCGCCCATGCAACATTATGTCTCCCCAAATCATAAAACCCGGACCACCAAAACGATCACGTTCAAGGATGTTCCTTTGTTCATTACGTGTTCCCACCTCTCGCCAGAATCACTACTTAGACTGAATCTGCTCTCATCCGAGAAGAACACGCGGCCCCATTCCTCGTTGGTCCAATTTTTATGCTCTGGGGACCATCGCAAACGGTGCCGCCGATGTGCGGATGTCAATGGAACACAAAGTACTGGCCGTCGGGCAAAGAGACCACCTCTGTGTAGTCGCCGTGTCACTGTGCATCGTGAGATTGCGTGCTTAGCTGTCCTGTTAAATGTGGTTGCAATTGCACCCGCTGTTTGGCGTGGATCCCTTCTTGCCTGTTGCACAATGTAGGGTCATCTGCTGCTGTAGTTGAGCGTGGTCAACCACCACCTCTCCTTGGGATAGCAGTGCCTGTGGTTTGGAAGGTTCCCCATGTACGTGAAAAAATGCTGTGAGCAACTCTCGTCACACTTCGCCCTTTTTCAGTTTCCCGATGATTCTTTCCCGTGTGAAGTCATCCAAATGGTGTCTACGGACCATGTTGCAGTGAAGAACACCACTACAGTGCACTGTAACAGCTCGCTAATTGCCACACTCTTGTCCTGTTTCGTCAACTGCCCCTGTTGCGGAACCAGACCCATTTGACACTCTAGGCTCGCTACACTCACGCAATGTGACGTCCAGCTTTCTGTGTACGTGTGAGAGATTTCTGGCAACATGCTCCCACACCTTCATCTAATTCCACCAAGTAGTTCATTTCTTATGTTACTTTGCCCATGTCGTCGTTGGGTGTGAGCAGTGCACTTGATGCAACGTGGAGCCTTGTGACAGTAGTTTTTACTATATCTATATGATTGGCTGTTTATGCACTGGTTTATGGAACGTTTGGGCTTAGACGAGTCGATGTTTAATACTGCCTCATAGAGGCGGTTGGCTTCGTAGATGTTCTCGTTATTGGGATTGGTTTCAAGTCTAGGAAGAACAGGTAGTGTTGCTAATGTTATTGGGCGGTGAATGGGTATCATCTTTGTTGGTTGAAAGCCAAGTTTAGACATTTCATTCGCATCGTAAGTGGGATTCAAATTCTCTAATAATAACCCTGAAATTTATTTCAATTTTTAAATGATATGTATGCACTATGGCTCAGTTGACAGTGCACCTGTCTGCTATCTCAAGGGTTTTCGGTTTGATTCTCGACTAACCTCGAGAAATTATAGAGATTCCCCACTGTATCCAGGATCTGGCTCATGAATGTGTGAGTGTTTGCGTGTATGTTCTGGTCATTTAATAGTCAGATAGCCTGTATCAATGGTTTACCAGTTATACAAAATTATACGCCAATCATTCAGAATTAATAACTTTAAAACGTTTACCAGAAAACTTGAGATATGTGTTATTTATCACAAAAAATTTAAGTATACTAGTTTTAATAAAAATTGCTACAGGAATGTTTGAGAAAATCAATAATAACGAAACATTTTTCATCCAAAGGATGGTTTAGGGCACACATACTTTCCCAAAAATCTCTTTGTGCACCTTTGGAAGACGAACTTAAATACCAAGTTTGGTATATATCCGACAGTTCGTGTCTGAGGTATAATGTTCAGAGATAAGACACACGAAACGTTTCTAAAAATCAATTTTAGAATCTGGGGATCTCAAAACATTTATTTGGGCTAAAATATCGATATGGAATTTTTGGGTGGAATACTTCCTCATACGTAAGTGGTACAGAAAGAAATAAGACAGGGACTGAAAGCAAATGGCAAAGAAGCAAATAAATTACAAATTCTATGACTTTCATGACTTTCTCTACTTGCCTACACACTGTTCATACGAAAGCTTATTCATACACTTACTTCTTGTTGATAGAGTTAAATCTTTATTACATATTTATAGATTTCGTTGTAGGTATGAGAAGGTCAAATCTTTTAAAAATGGAACACTATGTGACGGCTTTGAAATTCGTGCTCTTTGACATTCACGAAAAGAACCCAATTAAAACAGACGAATAGCGATATGTAGCTGAAAAACGCATAAGTATTTGAAAATGCGAACCAATAGCAAATAATATTTTGGAAATGGTTAACTACACAAAAACAAATTATTTGACATACATTGTGTGTCTTAAAGAAGGTTCTGTCTATCTCTTACAGTTTATCAATTACACAAATTTGCTCAGATTGAAGAGGATTTCACAGGCTACTCAGAAAATTCAAGATATAAATTTTATTTGTTATGCAAATATGTTAAACATGTAGTATTTCAATCAAAATCGTTAGACCCATTTTTGAGAAAATCAAAAAACAAACTTTTCTACGTAAGGGTAGCTTAGGGTGGGGGATTTTCTTGAAAATCTTCGAGCCGAATCCTTTGAAAACTTGAAATTGAATACCAAGTTTAGTATTTAACTGGTTCTTCGTTTTTTAATTATGCTGTACACACGCACACATACACACACACACGTGCTCTCTCTCTCTCTCGGACTTTTTTCTCAAAACGTGCATTTCCGGTGAAATCTGGGTATCGAATTTTTGGCGGAATGCAACACTTCCTCCCCCACTTGCACTAGTAGAGAAAGTAAAACATTTGAAATTCCGCCTTGCAAATATCGCCTCTTTGGTGATAATCGTTTAATAGCACTATAAACACAGATTTAAAGATGTTTTTTATATAAATACTAGCATACTTTTTCTTTGGACTGATTGAACACTAGATACAAATTCAAGGAAACAATGGATTATTTTATTTCACTATTTATTTTACCTCGCTTTAACTACGTGGTCATATCACGACGGATCTGTTAGGAGGTACCTCGTGTTTCGGTGTGTGGCGGACAGTTAGCCTTTTCTAGGTCTTATTCCCACTACCACATCATCTTGGTAAGTCACGCGTCCACAGAGACCTTAGTGATAGGCAACTGTAGCCCTACTTCTATATGTAACAGGCAAATGACAACTTCGACACGTATCCACAGAGGCCTTGGCGTCAGGCAACTGTATCTATGCTTCTACGCGTGCGTGGTAAATGACATTAGGGTGCCGTCCAATCTGCCTGCTTTCGCTATCTGAGCATTCACTATTACCATCTATTTTCATTTTTACTATTGTTTTAGACTGAAAGTGGAACTTTGGTTTGTGGTATTAGAGGGATTCTTTAAAAGTAAGGTTCGTTTTGCAGTAAAATACGAACTACTAAACAATTTTCGATGGTTTATTTTTTATCCAAGCTTTGAAACCTTACGCTACTTTTCTAACAGTTATAGGTGGTTTTCGAACGTTTGTCTTATCGTGGCACACGTTTTTCAGAATATCGTCACACACTTCTGCCGCGGAAACGTGTAGTTTCTGGAGTTAAATGTTTCTGTATTGAAAATGAGCTGTGGTGATATCTTAGGGAGCATTTGCCGTACATGCACGAAAGCTTATTGAAGGACATAAATAACGAGTCGTCTGTTTTTAGCTAACGTCTCATTAAGTTGCAGATCCACAATTGTTTTATTGCAGCTACTTTGTGATAAAAGATCTCACGAGTTTGATTTCCTCTCCTGAAACCAACGATACCAATATCATTCGGTCTACACCAGAATGAGAATTTAATTGTTTGTGAAAACTGTGTGGAAAGAAAGCTTAAGGTATATACAACAGAATAAAAAAATATCTGATGTGTTACACTCACATGACTTTCTCTGCTCTTGTACAAACTATTGTTACAAACGCTTATTCTCCATCTACTTCATGTTAATCGAGATAAACATTTGCAGAGTCTATCTTATTGCTAATTTTCTTGTAGATGTAAGGGGAATATATATTTACAAGGGCAATATAGAAATACAGTAGCCTTTAAGCACATACATATCTCTTAATAGCTGGTTGCTAGATGCAGCACCGTTCCCTTTGCCACAGATTAATACTCTTTGCATATCCAAGACAAAAAAATGAATAACGAATTCCCATTTTAGAAAATAAGTATTGAAAAATTTAAGGGAATAACAATCAATATCTCGAAAATGGTTCACTCAACAAAAAAATGTATATGACATAAATTGTGTATTTTAACGCGATCTACATTTTTTGTGTAGTAACATTTTGTCTATCTCTTATGGTTTACCGGTTATGCAATAGTCGTTCACAATGAGGAATACTTTTGGAGACATTCCCAGAAAATTGAAGATATGCATTTTATTTGTCATGAAAATATCTTAAACAGTTATTTTAATCCAAATCGTTAGGGTCATTTTTGAGAAGATTACAATTTTCGAAAAATATTCCATGTAATGCGTAATCTGGGGTGGGGGTATTTTCTTGAAAACCTTCGTGTCGCATCTCTGGAAGATACTGAACCTAAATACCAAGTTTGGTGTTTATCCGACTGTTCGTTTCTGAGTTATGCTGTTCACAGACACACACACACACACACACACACACACACACACACACACACACACACACACACACAGACGTACACGGACATGTTTCCAAAAATGCTTTTTTTGGATTCAGGGGGTCTCAAAGCATATATTTCGGTGAAATCTAGGTATCGAATTTTTGGATGGAATACAATACTTCCCCTACTTACTATACGTAGTAGAGAAAGTAAAAATTAGTTGACCAAAATATTCAGTAATACTTATTTTGTTGCATAACGGACCATACTTAAAAGCATCCCTTGTGAATATTCAATCCGGTATTTACCTTGGCGACTGAGGGAAGCCACGTAACCACCTGTCAAATTGGTCAGCCCACGGGATTTGAACTCGGGACCTCTCGAATGCAAACCATAGACATTACCGCCTACGCTAACCTGCACGGTAGTGGATTGTTCTACCAACCTCAACGGCAAAATATTCGTGTTTCAGTTCCTTACAATGTTGTGAACTGCGTGACGATTATTTGAATAGACTTTACCTTCACTGATTACTAGGGAATATTATAATAGCACACACCGACTCAATGCCACTCAACTCACTGAGGTAAACAAGGCAGGCGATGCTTGGAGTCTGTAATGGAGGTTTGAAACACAAGCTCCTATAGAGGGCGAACTTCCTACGCTCGCTTCAGAGAAAGGAAGAAATAAAGGGATATGGAATACGGTAATATGAGCGAAGTTGCACATACTGGTTAACGTAGGTACACTAGGGGAATTCAAAAAGTGAGCTTCCTTTATTACTTTATCGCTTACCTAAGGTAGAGGAACTCTCACTCTCATCTCGAAAATTCTATATCTAGATTCTACCTTCTGGCGTTTCCTGAATAATTTTATTTAATTTTCTCTACTACGAATCTAGTAGGTAGAGAAGGTATGGTATTCCACCAAAAAATTCAATGCAAAAATTTCACTGGAATCTGGAACTGAGGAACCCTGAATAAAACAAAGTATTTTCAGAAAAATGTTAGTGTATGCGGGTGCAAAAAGAATAACTAAAAATCTAATGTGTCACCTCATATGAATTTCTCTACTCTTGTACTAACTCCTTTTTAAAAAAGCTTATTCTTCATCTACTTCATGTTAATCGACATAAAAAACGCAGAAAATATCGTATTGCTACATTTCTTATAGGTGCAAGGGGAATATGATAGTTTTTAAGCGATAGTCAAATCTTTTAAGTGCTGGCTGCTATATGGAACATTACATTATCTTTGCATGTCCTCGATATAAAAAAAGAATAAAGAATTCCTATTTGAGAAAAAGTACAAGTATTGGAAAATTCAAACAAATAATAAGGAATATCTCGGAAATGGTTCACTCGGCCAAAAAAAGTATGTCACATAAATTGTATGTTTTAACGAGATCTATATTTTTTATGTAGTAAAACTTTGTCTATCTCTTACGGTTTGCCAGCTATTAAAATTCATTCAGAATGAAGAGGACTTTTGGGGACATTCCCAGAAAACTCAAGATATACATTTCAGTTGCCATAAAAGTATCTTAAACATGAGAATGATTAATCAAAATCGAGTCGTTTTTGAGAAAATAAAAATTTTCGAAAAATGCTCTATGTAAAAGGGTAATCTGGGGTGTCACATCTTTAAAAGATACTGAATCAAGTATCAAGTTTGGTGTTTATCCGACTTTTCGTTTTTAACTAATGTAGTTCACAGACACACACACACACACACACACACACACACACAAACAAACACGGGACTTTCTCTCCAGTGCAATCTCGATATCGAAATGTTGGGTAGAATGCAATACTTCCCCTACTTATTATACGTAGTAGAGACAGTAAGAAAACGAATAATCGGATAAAGCCAAACTTGGTATTTAAGTTCAGTATCTTCCAAAGATAGACACGAAGATTTAAAGAAAAATCCCCCACACCAAACTATTCTTTATATTGATGGTTTTTTTCGAAATTTTCGATTTTCTCAAAAATGGCTAACGATTTTGATTAAAATATCACACGTTTAAGATATTTACGTGTCAAACAAAATGTATATATTGAATTTTCTGAAAATAGTCTGAAGTTTTCTTCATTGGCAAGGATTTTTGTATAATTTTGTACAACTGTTAAACCATAAGACACAAAAACCCACTACACAAAAATGTGGATCCCCCTAAAACGTACAACTTATTTTAAATACCTTTTTGTGTCAACCATTTTCGAGATATCGTTATTATCTCTTTAAATTCCAAATACTTCGTCATTTTTTAAAGTATTGTCGCAATTCAGTTGTTTCTCATGATCCCAAGCAAAGAGTATGGAATTCCAAGGCCAGCATTATAGCTGCATCTGATTATCGATTCTACAACGAAATTTGCAATGAAACTACTTCTACAAAGGTTTAACTCGATTATCGAGTAGATAGGAAAATAAAATTTTGTAGAAATAGTTTGCAGCGGCTATATAGAAATAAATGATAGTGGGTAGGAAAAGTCATGTGAATGAAACATCAGATTTTTTTTAAATTCCTATGGCTTTGTGTCAGTAAGTAAACAGCACAAATCAAAAACCAAAACTCGGAGAGTAACAGATTCATCAATGTGTCAGGAACTTTTTAAAGAATACAAGATTTTCAAAGAATTACGTCAAACTTAAAAAAACCTTACTTAGAGGTTTCATTGTTTCTTATATTTTTAAAAATCGTCCTGAAGATTTTGATTGGAATACCATATGCAACCAGGAGTTGCCAAACTTTTCATTCCGGGTGCCAGCCACAGTAACCGCCAGAGAATGAATCGCGGACCAAGCCACTTAAGTTTATGATAGGAACAATAAACTCAGCGGTAAGGGTCGCGCAGATCAGATTAGTTTTTAAACACGGCATTTTATTGAACTAAAATATGCTTACGTACTAATAACCAATGTAATGTAATACTCAACAAATGTTTAGTGTAGTTTCATGTCTCTCTGTGTGTGGTATACCGGGTGAGTCATCTCAGCCTGCGGATTAAGAAGTTATGCAGTCCCTTGGTTGTACACGGCCATGTTGTAAACACTGTCCACAGCAGCGCGTCGTATCAATTTCGGATGAAATGACTGCTTTGCACCGCTGTGTGTGCAGTGACTTACACTCGTAGCGCAGCAGTGCGCGCGTTGACCTTTAGTGGTGGAGGTCCCAGATTCAAATACTGACACTTGAAGGTACTTCTTATGTTCAGCAAATTTAGCGTGAACTGATAGTTTGGCATGTAAGTATCGTTTCACTTAATGAGTTTAATTATATGAATTTTATTAAAACAGAAATTGTTACTTGTCAGAATATGCTTTAATGAACATCGTAAATAAGTGCATATAACACTGTAATTATTACTTACAGCATAAGCCACCATTAAATGATATTTTACTATTTAAAGTTATTCTTTCTATAAAAGAAAGCCAATAAATTGTTCTGAAAGTTTACAAAATGCAATATGTACATACAAACTAGATAAGTTTGCAAGCCCATATTATGATAGTTGTGAACCTCTCTGATTCCCAAAGTAGTGTATTTAACAGTGACTGTGACATCATGCCGGACCATCACACAGATAAACCTTTACAATTTACCCGTTTCCCCCATGTGGTTGTAATAGGTGTTGAACTGGCCATGCCGGCGGATGCAAGATCTCAGTCTAACCATCATTGCCAGCCTAACCCGATAAACATGGCCAGTGTGATGTAAGGGGTTACATCTGCTGAGCGGCTGGCCACCCCATTGGTCCATGTCGTCCGATCCATCGCTCAGGGTAGATGGCATCGAGATAAACAGTTACACGACGAGCCGAATGAGCTGGCGCCCCATCGTGTTGGTACCACATAGTCGATTCTGCAACGGCACTTCATCCAGTGGAGTAGGCAGCTGGTGTTGTAGGAAGTGGAGATAGCAGTTCCCAATGAGTTTGGCTGTCATAAAAATACGAACCTATTAGATGATCACCGAATATACCAACCCAAACGTTGATACCCCATCGGACTTATAAGGCCGCATCTCGCATCCAGTGTGGGTTTCCAGTGCTCCAGTAACACATGTTGTAGCGATTTACATGGCTGTGTTGTGGAACTCTGCTTCGTCTGTAAATAACACAGTTGCCAAAGAATGTGGATCTTGTTCAGTTTGTCGTATGATCCACCTAGCGAACGCCACTCTCCCCCCATGGTCCGGCTGCAGTAGCTCCTGGAGTAGTTAGTTGATGATAAGGGTGAAACTTTGCATGATGTAGTATTCTCCACGCGGAAGATTGGCTAATATTGAAAAGCCTATGAATGTCCTTCGTAAGGCAATGCGGATGCTGAATGACATAGTCAGTCACACGATCCGTCGTTGCTTGGTCGCAGACAGGGTGATCTTTTCGTGGATGTGGTGTCTTGTGCACTGTTCCTGATTCCAGAAGGCCTTTCGCAACTCGCAGAAACGTGTGATCTGTAGGAAGTGTTCTCTCTTCAGAAATCTCTGTTGGTATAGACGACGTGCCCCGTTGCATTCTGCTGCGCTTCCCCGTATACTAACATGTCCAGATACTCTCTATCCGAAAATATTGTTCCACAGTGCGCACGAACAGCTGAAACTTCGTATTTATACGCAAATCCACTGTTTAGTGCATTTGGAAAGAAATCACCATTTGTTAGAACGTTCTCGAAACATGAACAGAAATGAATAAAAAACTGATTTATTCACAGGCGTGATTTGAACTTCCGACCTTCACCATGACTTTTCAGCATGTTAACCTTCGTGCTACTAGAGCACGTTAACAATAAGCACCACCGTAGCTTTTATCAGCGAGCTGGTGAAATAGCTGTGTCAGCAACTGTATTTCGCATCGTCTGTAAAATGCAGGTTTGCCTAGTTACTAATCCGTAAAATGAGAAGACTCATGAGGTATATATGTCATATAAAACACCTGTTGCATGAAATATTTTTACGTTAATAGCAGTTCGTATTCAACGAGAAGAATGAAAATGGCTTTTCTGTGCTGTAATTGCAGATACATGTGCTTCTAATTTTGTGCTGGCTATCATTAATACACATCTAAATATTCATCAGTCATGCAGATCTATAGATATACGAGTGCTGATCAATAAAGACTGAGAATGATTTTTTTTCGCAGTATTCATTACTCCATTTCAATGTTGACATGATCTTTTTCAAAGTAGTCCCCTCCTACTTGAATGCACTTTTTATAGCGTCTCTGCCAGTCCTCGAACACATGGTGCAGGCCATTCTTTGTCAGGTCTTTGAGAATCGCCTCACTTTTCCTCAGCACGCTTCAGTGCTCTCAAATCGAATGCCCCGGAGCTTTGCCTTTAGTGATGGGAATAAAAAAGAAATCACAGGGGGCAAGATTGGGGTTATAAGGCGGATGCAGTACGCAGGTGATGTTGAATTCCTGGACTTGATTTGTGATGTGAGGCCATGCGTTGTTGTGATGAAGTCGCCACCCATTCTGATGAAGTTCTGGATGTTTCCTTGCAATTGGTTCCTCATTGTAGCCAATACTGGCGTGTAGTACGCTGCTGTAGCAGTAGTGTGAGGAAGAACAACAATCACAGCAGCTGTGTTGATGTTGCACCAGACCCACCTTGCTTAGCACAGAGGACTCGCCCTTCTTTGAAGTCCCTGAACCACCTAAACACTGTTGCACGAGATAGTGCATCTTCATCGTATGCTTGCTTCAGCTTTTCCAAAGTTTCAGAGGCTGTATGATTTAAACGAAAACAAAATTTTATTGCTCCTCTCGTGTCGAGTGGTATGCGAAATTCAAGTAGGGTCAACAATATGCAGCATTACTACCAACCTACCGATACAAGAGTGCTGCCGTCTATGGACGTTATACATGAAACCCCGCTCTTTTCAAATATTCATGGTAGAGACAGGAAACTCTCAAGAAAGCTACAGGAAAAAATCAGTCTAAGTCTTTATTGATCAGCCCTCGTACTTTGATGCGAACAATAATATCTCTGAAGTTGATTTGCAGCAGCTCAAACCTATTGAAATCTCAATGACGTTTTGTATGAGTGCAATATTTCACCCATTTTAGTTAGCCAAACTGTAAAATAAATCAAACACGAAGAAAACCAGGATAAATTGAGACCGACTTTAATAGAATAATTTAGCGTTTTATTCTTAAGAACACAATAGTTGCAGTTTTGTTCTAGGGACAGGAAGAGACTGTAGAATGCAACGACTAATACATACCTTCTTCGACAGCATGGATGCGTTACCTGCTCTTCAATGGCTTTCAGCCACGTTCCGTCTGTAAAGCGGAAAATGTAATTTCCGATTTTGCTGCTTCGTTGCGACTAAAGCTTCAACACGTGTGTTTGGCGGGTCAGTTTCAGAGAGGAATAAAGGAGTTTCTAGTGAACTGTATTCTTGCCTCCCCCTGGATATTGGACGGAGCGGGTTTATAGTCGATCTCGCATTACCTTTACGTATGTTGAGTGCGGTTTTCCACTGTATGGAACATTGCTCTAGGAGGCCATGCTTTCCTAAGTTAAAATATGGACGGTATTCACTCTCCGTCCGCATAATGGGCTTGTTGCTCTACCAAAATAACGAATACGTGTTTTCAGGGAAATCTCGATATCGATATTTTTGTGTTGAATGTAACACTCTATCCTGATGATGGGTACAGAAAATGAAATTTTGTTGTTCAGAAATCTTATGAAGCTATTTTAAACTGTTTTTATGTATTGTAATAATTGCATGGATGAATTACTGTGATCCAC
The DNA here is from genome assembly GCA_030765065.1 of Deroplatys truncata. Classification (NCBI taxonomy): domain Eukaryota; kingdom Metazoa; phylum Arthropoda; class Insecta; order Mantodea; family Mantidae; genus Deroplatys; species Deroplatys truncata. Next base: position 92,769,363 of record CM060987.1, read on the forward strand.
AAATACAAGCGCAGGAGAAATAAAAGCCAAACCCCGTCGTTGAATCCCGACCGTGATATTGAATTTTGAAGGCTGATAAACTCTCATAACTAGCCTAAATAACCTGTACACAATTTTCTTTATTGACCGTTCTCTGATTTTTGTAGCACCTGAGAATTACAATTAGCGCCATTATACACGTCTCTAAGGATAACACTGCTTCGCACTCTAAAGCCCCTTGTACACGATCCACCTTTTTCAGTTCAAGAGTTTAAAAGAAAAATTTTCAAAGATTTTGCAATATGTGACAACACCTGGCAAGACTTGACAAGTCAAAAATATGTATTTACAAGTTGTCTCTTAGCCAAACTGAAGCCCTTTAGAACATACTGATAATTTATCACGCGCAAAGATATTCAGTATTTGCGTCACAGTATAACAATTCGCAATGAAATATTGTTTACTAATATTATGTAGCACATTCACGTATTATATACAATGAAATCACATTACGAGTGTGGAATACAAATAACACCAACCGATAGGTTAACCACACTATATAACATTGCATTAATGTATACTTAGTTCGTAAATCTGCCTGGCAATTATTTTTACTTTCTCTACTACGTATAGTAAGTAAGGGAAGTATTGTATTCCACCCAAAATTTCGATACCGAGATTTCACCGGAAATACATGTTTTGAGACTCACTGAATCCAAAGAAAGCATTTTTGGAAACATGTCCGTGTGTGTGTCTGTGTGTCTGTGAACAGCATAGCTCAAAAACGAAGAGTCGGATAAACACCAAACTTGGTATTTAGGTTCAGTATCTTTCAGAGATGCGACACGAAGGTTTTAAAGAAAATCCCCCCACCCCAGACTACCCTTTACATGGAACATTTTTCGAAAATTTTATGTTTCTCAAAAACGGCTCTAACGATTTTGATTAAAATATCATATGTTTAAGATATTGTCATGAGAAACAAAATGTATATCTAGAATTTTCTGGGAATGTCTCCAAAAGTATTCTTCATTATGAACGACTTTTTCATAACTGGTAAACCATAAGAGATAGACAAAATGTTACTACACGAAAAATGTAGATCGCGTTAAAATACACAATTTATGTCATATACATTTCTTTTGTTGAGTGAACCGTTTGCGAGATATTGCTTGTTATTCCCTTAAATTTTCCAAAACTTATACTTTTTCTCAAATTCGTTATTCATTTTTTTTATGTCCTGGACATACAAAGAGAATGGAATGCGCCACATAGCAACCAGCGCTAAAATATTTGACTATCGCTTAAAACCTACCATATTCCCCTTGCATCTACAAGAAAATTATCAATAAGATTGACATCTCAATATCTCCATTAACATGAAGCATATGGAGAATAAGCGTTTGTAAAAATAGTTTGTACAAGAGTAGAGAAAGTCATGTGAGTGTAACACATCAGATTTTTTCATATGCCTTCATCTGTTCCATCTTGTGGTAATCCATGGAGCCCTCGATGTATAGACATGGCCAGCTTATGTATAACCTAATCAGTCCGCATACGACATACCATACGGGTAGCCATTTTTGTTTACTTTTCGCTTTCAGCCATGTTGCAGATTCGTGACTCACTGTAAATACTCGCATTTCATTGGCCAAAGCCATCAAATCATTGTGAAATCCTTGACACTTTAGAGCAAGTCCTTATTTGCTTTCAAGACTTTCAAAGACTTAAAAAGTATTGGAAGCAATTTGACAAGAACATTTGTGAAGCTGTGACAACTCTTGAAAAGGCTTGTAAAGTATTGAATTTGAGTTTGATCGTGTGCAAGGGGCTTAAGACACATCGCATCACTGGCTTAAAGCTTCCTTTCATATACACTTGGGTGCAAAAAGGCTGATCCATAAAGAAACGGGACGGTTTGGGTTGGTAATGAAATATGTAGTCCGCCTCCCCAAGCATCACTAATCCACCTCTCCTCTTGCATAGTTTAGCGATTTCATTGGCCATTTGTTTGTCATTCCAAAATATGGGCGGTAAGTTGTGCATGTTCCTGCTACGTGAGTACCTTTAAAGGAGGTCTGAATTAAATTTTTAAAGACTTACAATAATAAAGTATAAGTAAATCTGACCACATTGTTGAAAACCCCGTCGTTCCACGATTTCTCGTTTTCAATCTGGAAGCACTTTTATGTTGAATTCTCACCTCGCTGGGAGCATGGCACGCTACTCATTGTCACTTGTATTAGTTAGCTTTGCGTTACATTTGACTCCTGTTGTAATTTGGTGATTGTAAGACAGTTTTCCTTTCCTAGTATCCTGGGAGGTGTAAGGTCAAGAATGCCCGCGTGCGGTGTTTATGGTTGTGCAAATAATTCCGGTCAAAAAGAAACATATATTGGATATTACTCATTCCCGGGTAGAGATAAGAATCGCAATGTGTGCTATGAAACGCTAACAAAAATGCTAGAGTACGTGGAATTCATTTCAAAGAAAGTTATTTTAATGAGGTTATAAAAATAAGAATAATGAAGATCGAGAAATTCAAAAGCCCAAGATTGAAAGATAATGTGGTGCATTACGGAGACCAGGAAATCCGTGGTTCAAATCCAGGCTATGGCATTTAATTTTTCAGTCATCTAATTCTACCTTTCCAAGCTTGTCCAACACACGGCTTATGTGGAAGAACAATTAATTCCATTAATTGACTTTAGTGGTTGAAACTATGAAGCCCGAGACTTAAGAGTACTTACAACATTGTAAGTCCCATTGGGGTATGTCATCTCAATACAATATGAGACCTCCTTGTGGTTTAACGGGAAAAATGCAAATCAGTTGGAGAATTTAATGTCATGCCGGTATGTTGCCATGGTAGCTCAGTGATTAGAGCAACCGGACAGAGACCGGAAGATCCGTAGTTCAAATCCCGGTTATGGCATTGAATTTTTCAGTTATCTGATTCTAACTTTCCAATGTGGTGCATTCGAAATTTTTATGAGGACTTTTTGTTAAGTGAAAGCAAGTGCTATAACTAGTCGATAATCCACTAAGCAATTCTCAGCAGGAAAGTGAATCTATACTAGTTTATGAGCCTTTACACGTGGAGTTGAAGATTGATGATGAAATACAGTGCGAGTTGGGAACTGAAATTTTTAGTGCTATAAACGACGATATGCAACCAAAGTTTGACTGATGAGGAAGGCAAATCTTCAGCTGTAAATGATGAGTATTATAAACTAAATGAATATTTGAGGGAATCTAGTGAAGATGAAGAAGAAAACTGGTATGTGCAGTAAATATTCCTTTGTGTTTGTACGTGTGAATACTCTCCTTGCGCTATTTGAGGCAATACTTTATAACATGCTGTGAATGCCAAAGTAATTGTAGTGTAAATTAATATTATTGTATATACAGGATTTTAGATATTTGTTAGCCATAAATATTGTTAGGAAATAAGTTTGCACGGCCTCACTGAAACTGACAATAGAAGTGGGTAACAATAAACCGAGGGGGTGAGTTGTTTGTCACTAAGAAGAGATAAACAAAATGACGTCAGGGTAGCGTGTCTTTTTTTAGAAATGGAGGGAATATCTTCCCTAGAGCATATATGTTAGTAGTAGTGATTGGCTGATCAAAACAGACGCTAAAGTGGGCGCAATTTGGTAACCAATAGCAGCTATATTATATGTTTAGGCAATTCGAGGTGAAGGAGTATATATTCTCGAGCCATAAGCAAGTGTCGCACAGTTCTGAAGAATCTCTCACGAGGTACACATCACACAGTTCCGAAGAATTTCTCACGAGGTGCACGTCGCAGAGTTAGTTACAAAAATGTAAAGTACGCGAAGTAATTGGTGCGGGGCAACTAAAACGATTGTAGTTACCTTGGGAAATATCACAGTTTCAGTCAGGCGTGTATAAAGATTAAATATGTCAATTATTAATTAAGTGTGGCGGCAATAAAAGTCTAGATTAAATTTTTTTTATCAGTGTTATGTTTTGGCAACAACTCCTTTCCGTTTACACACCCTGCTTAGAGACACGTGCTCGACTGATTTATAATAGCTAGCCGGAGGACAAAGAACCTAAATTTAAAACTAATTAAACAATAAGCGCCCAACAAATAAGATAACACAAGATATTGGGAACTGCGACATATTCAGTATTTGTCAACTATGTGGTGGGGCTGTAACTGAAAGAAAATATAACATACGAGGGGCATTAATGCGAATTATAACTCATTGTATGAATGGGCACACTTATGAGTGGTACTCTGGAGGCGAAAGTGACCCATTAAAATAACTTTCTCTAAAATGAATTCCACATACTCTAGCATGTTTGGTTGGCACAGTTTTTGCGTTTCATAGCATCAGCACCTCGTTGTGCACATGTCGATTCTTATCTCTATCAGGGAATGAGTAACCAACATTTCTGTTTACGACGGAATTATTTGTACAACCATAAGCACTGCTCGCAGGCATTATTGACTGTCTCATGGGACACTAGGAAAGGAAAACTGCCCTGGAATTGAATACAACACAAAGTTAATTAATGCAAGTGACAATGAATAGCATGCCGCGATCCCAGCCCGATGACGTCACTGAGAGGTGAGGATTAACCAAAAGTGCTTCCAAAATGAAAACTAGAAGATTTAGAACGACGCGGTTTTCAACAATGTGCTCAGATTTGTTTACATTGTTATAAGGCAGTATTTTTAACACTTGATTTTAGTCTAATTATATAATATATAATTCAATAACAGCCCGCCTTAAAGCAATATGTGTATGTAACAATATATAAAAAGTGTATATTACAGTCATTGTATATGTTTATATTATTGTATAAATGTTCAATAATGTTATGTGAATGTATTACGTAATTTAATAATGTAGGAGCTGTGAGAATAATAGGTTAAAAGTTGCTAACAATGAGGTAACCTTGAGGCAATAATGAGCAAGAATGTTTAATAATGCTACTAGTCATTATTGGAGCAACAATAATGTAAATTTTGAGACAGTTTACAAATAGCCAATTAACAACCAGAAAAAAGCTTAAGTTAAATGAAGGTATTCTATTAGACTAGGATTAGCCAATCAGAAACTAAAATATAGCAAAATTTACAACTACAGAAGTCAGTTGCTTGTAGACAGCGCTCATAACTAGACGCGTTGCTTGTAGACAGTGTTTCTAACCGGATGCAAGATGCGTCCTCGAGAAATTTAATACGTATTTTGTGTGAGAAAATGGTTTACGTGATTAAAAAGTGCAAGTATTTAATAAATGAATCTTACAGCTCTCTATATCAGTGAAGTGTATTTAAATCGTGTCAAGCATTAATAAATGGAGTGAAGAAAAACTTAAAATCTGTGTAAGCCTACATTCTTCAGTCGCACCGCTCCCTGCTAAGACATTCATGTCTCTAAAAATATATAAATATTGACGCAGCCGAGGCAAACATAAATAGTGAAATTACATAGTTTAATATTTTTAAATTTTTTGATGAAGGCTACTACCGGGTACCATACGTGCGGTTGCAACTACTTCAAGTTCGGCTCCCCAACAGTCGAAATAAAATAGATCTTCAAACTTGCATTCCATACGTAGCAGCAACAAACATTCTTCAAATTGGCTCCCAAAGCGTGGTGCAAATAACGTAATAAAATTACCTCTTCAAATTGACGCCCAAAAGGTGGGGCAAATAACGTAAAGATACTATCTACTTCAGTTATAATTCTTTAAAACTTTAGTTCGGCCCTTCTATAAGTTAATAATAATCATGACAATATTAATAAGACTGGCAATAATAGAGAATTTATTGACGCTTTGATTACCAGGGTAATATGAATAGCATTTTTAAACATCAAAACTTGAATATAATATAATTGATATAATATAAATCATGTATTAATCTATGATATACTAATGTTACATTACCATAAATTATATCCCGTAATTGCCTGTTTTATGATAGTTTTTTCCCAATGGCATTGATTCGGTTCTTCGAGGTGTATCACAGGTCTTTCTTACACCACTACATTCCTATTCAGTTTTAGACCTTGAGGAAATTTTTGATATAAATATTGTGGTGGTTGTGCATTTTAACGTTGCAGATAATTCCTTTCTGACCCACCCCTTCCTCTAAACGGTCGAGTCTCTAATCACATTATAATGAGGTTGCCCGTTTACAGCAATCAGGATGGAATTTTATTTTGAGAGATTTTGACCCGTACTTTCTTTCACCGAATATAAACATTGTTCATTGATTCAGGTTTATTTCTTGGGATATCATAGACAGACATGACTAGAATCTTAAGAGCTTGTCGCGGTTCTCTAGCTTGTGTTATCTTATTTGCTGGGCGCCTGTTGTTTTATTATATTTAAATTTGGGTTCTTTGTCCTCAGACTAGCTATTATACTCAGTCGAGCAAGTATCTCTGAGCAAGGCGTGTAAACGGAAAGGAGTTGTTGAAAGATAACACTGATAAAATAATTTATTTCTACACTTTTATTGCCGTCACACTTAATTAATAATTCGCATATTTAATCTTTATACACGCCTGACTGAAACTGTGATATTTCCGAATGTAACCAGTCACTTAGTTGCCGCGTACCAATTACTTCGCGTACTTCACATTTTGTAACTAACTTTGCGACGTGTACCACGCGAGAGATTCTTCAGGACAACGTGACGTGCACCTCGTGAATGATTCTTCGAAACTGCGATACTTCCGAATGTAAGTACTGTTATTTTAGTTGACGCGCACTAATTACTTCGCGTACTTCACATTTTTTTTGTCACTAACTCTGCGACGTATACTTCGCGAGAGATTATTCAGGACTGCGTGACGTGCACCTCGTGAAAGATTCTTCAAAACTGCGCGACACAAGCTTATGGCTCTAGAATATATACTCCTTCACCTCGAATTGCCTAAACATTATAATAGAGCTGCTATTGGTTACCAAATCGCGCCCACTTTAGCGTATGTTTTGGTCAGCCAATCACTACTACTAACAGATATATATATATATATATATATATATATATATAGGGAATATCTTCCATTTCTAAAAAAGGCACGCTACCCTGACGTCATTTGTTTGTCTCTTCTCAGTGATAAACAACTCACCCCCTCGGTTTATTGTTACCCACTTCTATTGTCAGTTTCAGTTAGGCCGTGTGAACTTATTTCCTAACAATACTTATGGCTAACAAACACCTAAGATCATGTACATACAATAATATTAATTTACACTACAATCACTCTGGCATTCACAGCATGTTATGATATAGAATATTGCCTCAAGCTGATTAGATAAATATTTTGGAAGAAAGAAAAAAAAGCACTACTGCAATACAGGGGTAAAGGTCATTTTCTTATACCAAAGTGTACGTCGCACGACTGGAGTCGTGTGCACGAACGAGGAAAACATAGAGGAAAACAGAGATAATACACTATCTCTTTCATTCTCCCTCACTCTGTGCCTTGACTCCTCTCTCAACTGGCTCAGTGCTAAGGAGGTCCACTAACGCGGCACGACTTGCACTTAAGAAGGAAAGACTGATGCACATTGCTGACAGGTCATGCGACTCAAATCAGCGCTATGCGCAACCTACGCTCACCCGATGTTCATGCTCCCGACATTAGTACAACAATACTTGTCTCTCCCGTTCCTTAGCTGCTCCTTGCTGCTTTTATATAAGTGCAAAGGTTTCATACGTCTTATTATTTTTTAGAATATCTGAAGTCTAGCTTATGCAACCTAATGTTTACGAGCATCTGTGCCTAGTTTTGGATGACGTTCTAAGCTGATGGTCCTGCCTGACAGAACATTGTGCTGATGTAAATTATAACATCTTATTCCAAAATGTACTACTTACCCTTGAATAGGAGAGCCAGCGTTGTCTGAGCTGGGTCCAGAGTGCTGGCCTGGCTGAGACGTGCTGTTGGTTATACGCAGAGTTGTGTTGTGCTTATGGAAGGTGTAGGATCGGCGATAGTCCAAGGTGTGCCAGTGCTGCGAGGCCGTCAACCATGCTGGGTATTTACACTTGCTCGGCGAGGGAGCTGAAACAAGCACATCAATCAATCTTCAGGTAAAAGCAGCACTTGAGTAGCAAAGCAATTCATAGTTTTCGCCTTAGTGACATTCATTAGGCTAATATTTGAGACCATCGGCTTAAATGGATCAAGACTCAACTTCTACTAAATCAAATACTCCTCATCTCGACGTAACGTTACCAAACTTTTCCACCTGACACTCCAACTTAGTGACTCTACAACTACAACACCCCATACAACTATTAAAAATGCGTTTCCTCAAACAGAAAAATTTCAGAATAATGTGGTATAAACCAGAAAATTTAAAGTTTCAAAATTGTACAATAATTAATTTTAGCAACAACTATATTGGATGCAATTATAATGTAAACTGAAATGTATAAAATAGTTAAATGTAATAGAGATATGAGATAAATGATTATATTCTGGAGTAATCTGGAGATGGCTATTAAGTTATATGAGTGCATAATATAATTCCTGTGGTGCATACAGCAGTTTATGGTGAAGTAGTTTATTACTAAATAAATTCAATAAATACATGATCTGTACATTAAAATTATATTTCTAAGTTTAATTTCTCCTGCGTATTCATTTCGAATAAAATAGAGCAATCTGGTGATATTTTTGCAAAAATTGTGATTAAAACTAAAGAATAACAGATGCTTCTAGTAAATTCGAGGTATTTGTGTAGCAAGTACTATATTAGTTTAAAGCCTCACTGAGGGGAAAGTTTGTGGATAGTGTTAATGAAAAACAATTCTGGCTTGCTTCGAGGATATGGCTAACACATTTTCTCCTAATTCAATGTGAAACAGTGCGTTCTGAGTAGCTAAATATAAAGTTATAACCATAGGTAACATAAATATTAATGACAGTAGGAATAGTATTATTAAATAAGACTGTGAAGTGAATATTAAATATACAGGTGAATATAGATTGAAAAGACAGTGACAACAACGGACCAGAAATGGAGCAGTTTTTCCCTTATTCTAACCGAGTGAGAAGAGAATATGCTTTGTTAGTGTACCGTTAGGTCGCCTGAAAATCACATGTGTAGAAAACGGTCAATTATATCTTATCACCCCTAGGTATCCAATGAGAAAGAAGGTAGAAATCATATGATAGGGAAATGGGGAGATGGGAATTTTGAAATAAAGAAACAGGACAGTTTAGAAGACGCACTTCTTCTTTGTGGTAGTTCCTTGAAGGTTGTTCGGAAAGCAAATGTATCGACGGATAGGGGCGAGAGTATGAAGCACAGGTGGCGAGGCAATATCAAGAATCTAACTTTAAAACGGTGACGGGAAATAAACGGGCAGCAAATGAACTAGTCGTATTAACCACTAACCCTAGATCCAAGATCCATTCAAATCCGAGCTAGCATCGAACCCGGGACCATTCCTGCAAATCCCGTGCCGAAAAATTGGCTCTCATTACCCAGTACTGCCGCAACTGGCCCAAGTATTCAACGCTAAAGAAAATTCTGTATTGATTAACAAAAATATGAAAACTGGTAATTACACCAACTTGTGCTTTCTTCTACAACAATTAAATAATTGGTTTTTGCATTGTTTCCGTAAAATTGCCTAAATGGAATAATTGAAAAATATTTTTATTGTGTTTCGGTGACGAATTCAATGACGTAAATAGTCCTAAAGTCAAGGGAGGATATTAACTCTTCTGTAATATATCTCGCATGTACTGAACACCAAGCGAGATGCGGTTTCAAATCCTGCATAATGGCTGGTATGACAGTTTTTTCCTTCCCTTCGTGGTTTCCTTCAGTTGTGAGGTAAGTACAGCATTGGATATTCAATACCTCTAGCCAAATTCCACCAACATAGCAAAATATATAGAAATAAAATTCTGATGTGTTAGTTCACATGTCTTTCACTAGTCATTATTGTTTATTTTTATATAGCTTCTATAAACTATTCTTGTAAAAGCTTACCTACTTCATGTTAACCCAGTGAAACGTTTGCAGAAAATACTGTCATTATAAATTTCGTTTTCCGCTGAAGATGAGTACAGTAAGCTGAAGCAATATCCAAGTGTTTAAAAATGGGACGCTATATATTGCCCTTAAAACCTATTCTTTTTCTGTGACATCGCAAGGATCAACTAATGGAAGACAGCGCAAAATATTGAGAAATTGGAAGCAATAAGAAAATATATCTCGAAAGTGTCTGATACCACAAGAAAGCTGTTTCGAATAAATTGTATGTTTTAAAAATTCAATACCTTGTCGTTGATCTATTATAAACAGTTAAAAAAATTCATTCCTAATGAAGAACACTAAGACTATTCCCATTAATTTAAATTAATTAAATTAAGTGCATTTTAATTAGTCATGCAAATATTTTCAACATATGGTGTTTTAATCAAAATCATTATAACCATCTTTGAGAAAAAAATCCAACAGAATTTGGGATGGGGAATTTTCTTGAAAATCTTCTGAGTCGTATCCTTGGAAGATGCTTAATTTAAATACCAACTTTAGTGTTTGTCAGATTTTTCATTTTTGAGTTATGTTGCTCACACACACGCGCGCGCGCACACCTTTTCCTAAAATGGTGTTTTATTGAATTCAGTGAATTTCAAAACAAGTGTTTCCGGTGAAATCTCAATATCCAAGTTTATGTGGAATGCATACTGCCTCTCCTATTATAAGCAGTGCCAGAGAAAATATAAAGGCATCTAACCAACTAGGGTCAATTATCAAGTTACGTATGCAGAATGGTACAGGTAGGCGAGGATGCAACTGAGGCCAAATGCCTGATTACACTGACACAGGCGAATCACTAAACCTACTGTAACCGCCACGATATCACCAAGAAAAGATTAAAACCGAGTTACACACTAAACAGTTTGTGATGCGTTGGATTCACGTGACTTCATCTACTCACTCTTCTATAACTATTCGTACAAAAGCTTATTCTTCTGTATACTTCTTGTTATTCGAATTAAGCTTTCAATACACATTTCGTTGTAGGTATAAAAATACTACAGTAGGCTAAAGTAATTTTTAAAAATCCCTTTGCTATGCGATGACTTTGAAATTGCATGCTCCTTGTACAATCACGAGAAAAAAGAACAGCTATTTGCCACTTGAGAAAGCTTTTAAGTATTTGAATATTCAATTCAATAACAAAGAACATTAGAAATGGTCCAAGACATAAGTTTTATTTGACGTAAAACATGTACGAATTTTTTAAACTGACCTTGCAGAAACGCAAACGAGGAGAAGGTTGGAGAAGAGAGGGAGGAGAAAAGACCAGCAGTATTCTTCAAGCGCAGTGTAACAGGAATGCCTAAGGTACGCGGCCGTTCTCCTACAACTAACCCAAAACCCTTCCCGGGAGATAATGAGCTCGTCCAGCTACTGCGCATCCAGCTCAGTAGGGCCACGAGGAAAAAAAATAGTACTGTACTTTTTTTGTGCAGCAAGATTTTGTTTATCTCTTACGATTTACGAGCTGTACAAAAGTGATTCAGACAGAGGTTATTCGCAAAAAAACTGAAGACATTCATTTCCATACAAATGTCTTAATAAAATATGGTATTTTAATTTAATCAGATTCTTAGAACTATTTTTGAGAAAATAAAAAATAAGACATTTTTTTACTATGTAAAGGGTAGTTTGGGTGGGGGAATTTCTTAAAAATCTTTGTGTCGCATCCTTAGAAGAAGTTGAACTTGAAGGGCAAGCCTGGTGTTTAACAGACTTTTCGTTTTTGAATTATGTTGTTCTCTCTCTCTCCCTTCCACACACACAAATCTTGATTACCATGCTAGCCTCTAGTTCCCGAGGTAGCGGTTTCAAACCCGGCGGAGGAGGATGAATGTTTTCGAGCTTGGCTTCCTTCGGAAGGGAAGTAAAGCCGTTAGTCCCGTGTCGTAGATTTACGGCACGTAAAATGGCCTCAAGCCTCTG